>OY856411.1:1415320829-1415795829 GCA_963693085.1 Alisma plantago-aquatica
TACCTATTTCTCTTGAAATGTAAAAAGCTATGGGGTCCAACTACTTGGTAGGGAAGGTGTGAGACATTTGAGGTGCTTACAATGGGTGTAAGCACCATATTTGAATTTTTCCTCCTTTTCTTAATCAACTAGACTCCCACTGAATGAAGTTTCTGGGTTGAGCTCTTCTTTCATATCCTCTACTAAAATGATGGTTGTAGGAGATTGCATAGGCGGCTGCATCAGCTTGTTCCTCAAATGAGGCGACACTTAGGGAGCCGTTGTCTTTTCTTCTAGTTCAACATAGTTGGCTTTTCTTTTTCGATTTTCAATTTTCTTAGGGAAGAGCTTGTCAAAACTATCTCGTGGGATCACTTGCATTGGCTGTTTCTTTGGCTCTTCTTCCTTGCCAACTTGGTTGAGATAGTTCAATTTTATGGAATTAACATGCTCACGAGGGTTTACTTTAGTGTCGCTTGGAATGGCTACCTCATTGCTTTTGAGTCCAGTAATTGCTGAAACTAGCTGCCATATTTGGTGCTCAAGTCCTTTGATTGAGGCTGCTTAGTTTTGCATAAGTGCTGAAGCCTCATTCATGAACTTAGAGCAAATTCCTTCAAGATGTTCATTCTTCTCAAGTTGATGTTCGTGCGTGTCTTGGCATTACTGATATTGGTGCTGCTAATCATTGTCCTTCCAACTAAATTTTGAGATGATTCCTCCACCCTAGGTTATAGGAATTTGAGAAAGATTATTTCAAGGGTGCTACCCAACAAAAGGTACCCCCTCTTCACTACATCAGGTTGGTGGGGCGTTGCAATCAATATTGCAGTGAAGGCCATTGCAAAAGTCGCACACCATGCCTTGGTGTACTCAGTTGACACTTATAACATTAAGTTTCTTGGTAAAGTTTTCAAGATTTGCATTGAGGGCTGAAATGGTCTCCGCATCATGGTCGTTTCTTCCATGATTCATGCCCCTAGCATTGAGTTTCTTGCTTTCACTTGTATTTTTTTAGGATACTCTTATTTTCACTTATTCGAGAAAACATACATATCATATTAAAAATTTCAGTACACTAAGTTTCAATGAGCAGACTCAGACAGGGAAGGTCAAAAGAAAAAGAAGATTCCAATGAGTCTCAAGTTCTCACGGTAAAGGGGAAAAACAGAGCTCAGTTGCCTCGTCAATTACTTTGGTTCCAAGGCCCTTGAGACCTTCGACATGGATTTCTGCGACGGTGACAAGCGAGTAAAACTCTTCTTTGGCATCTTCTTCTTCACTTCTCTTCCTTGCAATTTTAATACGAATACACCTAGGGACACCTCAGATTCCTCTACTCCAGAGCTGCTTGTTGAGCTTCACATCAACCCTCACACCCTCTATTCCCATTTTCTTTTGGGAAAACTTTCTGATCTCCTTTATAGCCTTGGGAACTTTCTTCTTGAAAGTACATCCATGAAGACGTTTGTGAGTATTGATGGTGTACTCCCTAGTAATGATCTCCTCCTTCCTCGCTTTAGCATCCTTCTCCATGTTAGAGTGTCTATTTATTTAAGTGTTTTAGTCTTTTAGTTAAGTTCTGTTTAGTCTTATTTGTAACATGGGCCCAATTGTGTATTGGCCTATTAGGGTTTGTCTAAGTGTCTGTATGCTTCCCCCTTATCTTATTTATAGGAAAGGGTGGCTGCCTCCTATCTATCAAGCATAAGAAAAATCTACACGTTTGGGGTTCTCCCCACTAATATTGTTTTTCACATGATATCAGAGCAACTGATCCTGTGTCGCCCCCAACCCTAAGAGAGAGAGAGAGCACAAAGGAGAGATGCCTCCCCTTGCGGGCAGTCGTCGCCGCTAGGCATTGTTAGGCTGCCCGCATGGATTTTCCCATCCCTGCCTCTTCTTGGAGCAGTCTCAATGGAGCCGTTTCCATATTCATCACCAAAATCATCCTATAAAGTTGCTGGTATCCAGATCTACAAGGGCCACCATACCTCTGTCAGCCTTGCTTGTTAATGAAGCCGTTGCTATCCTATTTGCTGCCATCATCATAGATCTACTCTGCCATTATCTACTCTGCCACCGTTCTACTCCACACCACCCCCATCGAGATTTAATCCAAAATCTTAGATAAAGATCTCTCTTTTTTTGCTGATATTGGGGATACATCGTCCCTATGTTGCTGTGGTAGAGATCCGGAAGGATTTTCCCTTCTATTGTTGCTTTCTTTGAAGATATTCATCTGTTGTTCGCCACCAACACAATGTGTTGCTTCTACACACGGCGTATAGGCAGTGTTATGCTTCTTTGCGATTTCATTTGCCATTTTTGGACATGGTGTGTTGCCTGGACATTGACACATGTCATATTTTGACACGACGTGTCGCCTGCTTCTGCCCCAAAATTCTGTCAAATGACACAATGTCCTTTCAACGATACGACGTGTTGCCTGCTTTTGCTGGTGCTGACTACTATTACCGTGATATCAGACACGACGTGTCTCTTCATTGACACACTGTGTCGCCTGCTACTGCTGCTTCTTGTGTCAACTGACACGGTGCGTCGCTCAACGACACGACGTGTCTGCTGCTTCCTGTTACTACATCTTGGCCTGCTACAATGATGCTATCATATCGCGGAGGTATATATACATGGCGTGTCCCTTCTTTATCCTTACCATCAACAATTATCTTCCCTTTTTCAGCATTTTTTTTTATAATTTTGTTTGTAACACCCCCCGATCTCCAACCCTACATAACTTTTTGCCTACCTCCTCAATACTTGTTCTACCCCCATATACAACCTATTGATCCTACCGAGCAACATTCCAGCAGTGTACCTCCTCTTTCTACCGAGTTTCCATTCCGGTAGTCTTTTTTTTGTTTTTGTTCTTCTTGTCCTACCTACACATTTTTTGGCCTACTCTAATTTTTTTTTGTGGGGGCTCCACCCCCGCACCCTCAGATTTGTCGTCCTAAGGGCCGGACAAATCTCATTTCGGGTCGTGAAACAATCCATTTATTTTTCTATTCGGGTCTATGTAATCGGGCCATATTGCACCTTGACTCGTGTTGCCGGTTACCTCCTCCACATACTTGCCTACACAACCCTACCTCTACCATTGTTTTTGACTCTCCACTCCAATCGCTCTTCATTCTTTTCATGGTTGGCGTAAGGGGGAGAATAGAGGATGAAGAGTAGAGGGAAGAGATGAGATGGAGGAGAGATGAAGAGAGAGAAGAAGAAGACTTTCATTCTGTTGTCCTATGGATCTTTGTGCTACATTTACCATATGGATTTTACGGTTCTATATGGATCCCTCTGCTACTATATGGTGTTCATTTTGCTTCTATGAGGATCCTTCTATTTTTATGTGGACTGTTCATGATTGCGTTGCTGCTAAATGGAGATTTATGCTGCTATTATTGCTTATTCATCATCTACCTCGACTGTTGCTATGAAGTTACATATTGGGACGTCATTGTTGCTACTTGTGCTGTGATAGCACATTTTACTAGCTGTTTGTGCTTTTGCACTATATGCTGTCCGTGCTATTTTTTGCACGTTGACTTTCTGCTGTGGACCAACTCTCTCTGGACTCTGTGAACCATCACTCTCTGGACTTTGACGTTTACTACTGTGATGGATATTTTATGAAGAGGGAAGATGATGAAGACTTTTGTTGTTGACTTTGCATGGAGCTTCGTCTACATTGCAAATTGGAGTTATTTACTTGTTGGCTACTTTGTACATTGATCTTTTATCCGTCTACATCGTCGACTTTTGCTATTGTGTGCTAGCACTCCTTGGCTTGTCCGTGCTTTGTGTCCACGTTGACCTTCTACCATGGTATTAAAAACCCGCTTTGAGGCTCTTGAGGCTTACGCCTCGAGGCGAGGCTATCTTAAGTACGCCTCGAGGCTTACCTCATTTACCTGGACTGAGGCTTATGCCTCAAAATGTCTGAGGCTCGCCTCAAAGCAATGAGCCTCTCAGGCTTAGCTGAGGCGCTAGCCTCGATTATGGATGATAATGTCTTATGTTACCCACCAACTTTTCTACTTTTACGATTATTAAAACATTTATTAAAAGTTTTCTATTCATTGTTGTCATAGTTTATTATCATTGTCTTATTAGTGAAATTATAACTATTATTCCCTGAGTGGGATCTTTTAATCTTCATTGTTAAATTTGTCTTTGTTTGCTACCTCTTTTATTTTAAATGTCGAGGAATTTCATTTCATTGTTAACTAATTTTGGTTTCTTGTTCCTACTAATCCTTCTATGAATCTAATACTAAAATCATTGATACTCCCTATTTGCTAAATATTTATAATAGTATTCTAGTGGTCTTAAATCATTATTTATCCTTAGTAAGTTACAGTTTTGATTTTTATTTAGTCTTGGTTTTGCTTGTATATACATAATTTTGTTTTACACACGCATATATATTAAATATATACATATACACATATAATATGTATACAAATATGTATATCCATGTACATATTTATTAATTTTAAAATGCCTCGTACATATTTCGAGGCTTACGCTTCAAGCGCCTCGAGGCCTACGCCTCGCCTCTTTGAGAGAAAAATGCCTCGTTACGCCTCATGCACTTTAAAACCTTGCCTTCTGCTACTGTGATCCAACACTCTCTGGTTCTCCGAGCACGTTGACTATTGCTGCTTCTTGTGACCTAACACTCTCTAGGACTTGTGATCAAACACTCTATGGCTACTACTACAACGAATATGATGAAGATCTTGGTGTCTATCTACTATTCTTTCTTTTGCTCCATATGCCACTATGATGATCATGAAGCCTCCATGCCTGCCTAGATATCTGCTTCTATGCAGTATCTACTTAAAGGGGAGTCTTTGAGTGCTTGAGTGATTCATTGTAAAATTGAGGGGGAGAAATTCTTGTATGGGCTTGGTTATCTTTTTTTTTTTACTTTGTTTAGTCTGTCTGTCTGTTTGCTAGCTGACTTGGGATTCTCCCAAGTTCCAACTCGAGGGGGAGTGTTAGAGTGTCTATTTACTTAAGTGTTTGTCTTTTAGTTAAGTTTTGTTTAGTCTATTTCCAACATGGGCCCAATCGTGTATTGGCCCATTAGGGTTTCTCTAAGTGTCCGTATGCTTCCCCCTTATCCTATTTATAGGAAAGGGTGGCCACCTCCTATCTATCAAGCAATAAGAAAAAGCTACACGTTTGGGGTTCTCCCCACTAATATTGTTTTTCATACTCCATCATCTTCTCTTCCTCGTGGCCTTGCTGCTGCTCCAAAAATCCTAGTTAGTTGTTCCCAGAAGAGTTGCTTTCACTTAAATTATTCATCAAGAAACATCCTAAAAAACTGCATTAATAACAGAGGTGGTATCGTGGGGGTAAGCCACCACAAAAAAAAATCGATGATCTGCCTGTTTCGAGAGTTTTGTCAGTCAATTTCGATGTCCGATTGCCACAAAAATAGAAATTTCGGCCGAAATTTCGACAATTTTGTCGAAATTTTAAACATTGACGCCACGACTGCGTCATCATCACTAGAGAGGAATCTGGAGTGGAATAAGCGCACTCAACACATCCTACGTACATAACGCGACACGAACGTAGAGCAATTTTGATGTAGAAGTAGAGGTGTCTTTGAATTGTCTGAGAAGTGTAACCAACTGGAATTTGCGTAGAAGACCATTGACGTGCATAACGTGGCACAAACACGCTGGATGAGGTGCTGAGGTGTCGTCTCTACACGTAGAAGTAGCAGATGCAACTCGGAGAAGATGTGATGAAGTAGCTCGGTGAAGATCACTCTGGATGAATCCTTGCAGATACAAAATTTGCATAGGCTTGAAAATGACGAGCTTCTGTGGTGAAGAAGCAACCATCTGGAAAACCATTAATGCGGGAGAGAACAAGAGGTCAGAATTAGCGCAACAACTCTTGTCCCATCTCAAGAGAACGCATCATGGATGATCAACTGGAACGTCATCAGCACCAAAGGGGCAAGAGGCCGGAATTAGCCGTAACAACTCTTGTCCTGATTCCTGACGTACATAATGCGGTATACACGCGAAAGTCTTGGTGTCAATGCTGCAACTATGAGATCCTTCAATGCTGTTTGAAATGTAAAGTGATGCTAAGTGGGAATGACGCGCCACAAAGACATCAGAAAACCAGATGTGCTGAACAATACGAAGCTGCATGAAGATAGCCTAGAATATATCATCTCATCTCATCTCATATCTCTTTCCTCATATCCCCTCTCATTTTCTCCTCATACCCCCTTCTCTCTCTCTCTCCCCTCTATTCTCCCTCGCACACCACATATGACGAGAGTGAGTAGATGGTGTGGAAAAGGGAAATATGACCCCTTGCACATGGAAAGACACACATGATGGATGTGAGGGTGGCAAAGGGAAAAGGTAAAACGAGAGGTGCAAAAGTGTAGAGAAGAACAAAAAGAAGACTACCAGAATGGAAGTTCAATAGAAAGAGGAGATACACTACCAAAATGTTACTCGGTAGCAGAAGAAGTGGCACTCCCAATATGGCTCTCGGTAGAAAAATCGCTAATCAGAATCAATATGCAAAAAACATGATTATAAGATCCGAATAGAGAAATTAAATTAGATATTTTCTTGACCCGAAAAAACATTTGTCCGATCTAAAATAATAGAAGACGGCTAATCGTTGTTATATTAGATAAGAGAAACCCTGCTCCTATATATAGGAGAACAAGAAAGCATATATGATACAACCTAAACCTAATGGGCCAAGACACACTTGGGCTCATATTATAAAGACAATAACATAAATAAACAAACTCTCTAACACTCCCCCTCAAGTTGAAGTTGGGAGAATCCCAAATCAATTTGCAAACAGAGAGTCAAACTAAAAATAAAGAAACAAGCTAAAAAGGATAAACCAAGCCCATACAAGAATTTTCTCCCCCTCCATATTACAATTAAGCACTCAAACACTCATACACTCCCCCTCAAGTAGATACTCTAAGCAAGCAAGCAAACAGGTCACAAAAGCTTCTCGATCATCTGGAGCAGAAATAAGCAGAACCACAATCATCCGGAGCAAAAGATAATATAGCTGATAGGCACCAAGGTCTTCATCAAAGTCGTTGTCGTAGTAGCCAGAGAATGTTGGGTCATAGTGGCAGAGTAACAGAGCCCAGAGATTGCTCGGTCACAGTGGCAGAGCCTAGAGAGTGCTGGATCATAGTAGCAGTAATAGTCAACGTACAAATAAAGTATGGATGGGTCAACGTGCGAAACAGGGCACGAACGAGCCAGAGAATGCTGGCACACAGAAGTAGAGAGTCGACGTGCAAACAAGGCACGAACATGCCAGAGAGTGCTGGCGCACAGCAGCAAAAGTCGACGACATAGGCAGATAGAAGACCAGTAGGCAGAGTAGCAAGCAAATAAATAACTCCAGTAGACAAAGCTCCATGTAAAGTCAACAACAAATGTCTTCATTATCTTCCTTCTTCATAAAGTATCCATCACGGTAGTAGACGTTAAAGTCCAGATAGTGCTGGTCCACAGATTCCAGAGAGTGTTGGTCCACAGAAGAAAGTCAACGTGCAAACAAAGCACGTACAACAGAAAGTGCAAAAGCACAAAGCAGCAAACAGAATGTGCTAATCGTAGCACAAGTAGTAAGAACGACGTCCGAATATGTAACTTCATAGCAGTAGTCGAGGTAGATGATGAATAAGCAATAATAGCAGCAACAAGCATCACATAGCAGCAGAAGACACCATATATCAGCGGTAAATGTGGCATGAAGTCCAATAGAACAACGGAATAAATTTTTCTTCTTCTCTCCGTCTCTCCATCTCATCTCTTCTTTATTTCTCCCCCTCATACCCACCATAGAAAGAAACAAAAATGATTGGGGTGGACAAATGTAATTTCCCCTTGATAAATATATACGACAACATCTTGACTGCATCAATTAGAATGTCAAGGATATTGGTAAAGTTAAGCTGGAATCAAATAATACCCGAAATCACCCAACACAGCCATAGAATACAGAACGATGGCAAACTGGCTCAGATTTGTCCAATCAATTTGGAATCACAGTAACATATTAGATAATGAAATATAATGTTGTAGATGTTTCTGTTGCCGTTCAAGCTCTGTTGAACAATGGATCTGTCCCAAGAAATTTAAAATATGCACTTTTCTTTGGGTACTTCGCCAATGTTATTTTGTTAACTTATGCAGATAGTGCCTAATAATTCTCCATCTCCACGATGATGATTACCAAAAACCCATCGAAGTATTTGAACAGCCATGGATCCGGAAAAACGAAACACAATCTAATAAACAAGACCAGCGATGATTCCAATTTGTAATTGGCAACCATGGATGAAAGTAGAGCGCCTACTGATAGGGCTGTGGGAACTAATTGCTGATCGGGAAAAGAAATCGCCTAAACGCTGACCACCTTGACACCTGCAGTCGTAGCAATAGAGAGTCATCCAGACCGACTTGACATGAACATATACCATTAGGGACTCTCTGTCGAGGACGGGGCTTGGTTTCTTTTTCGAGTAGTAATACAGGAGAGGCTCTACGGTAGTGGGAAAAAAAGGCAAGTGCCTGGGTTGAAGATCGGGGAGCAAGTTTTGTGGAGGTTTGCGACAAGATAATAGCGGCTAGTATTGTGGCTGAGGGGGAGTTAACGACAACCAGGGATGCTTGGTCGATGTTCTAGAGAAGGGAGTTAGGACTTGTCAAGAGGACAACCTTCGTGGATGGTTGAGTGGGCGACAACCAGAGGGGTGGCTGTGGGCAGCTGACGAAGGGGCAGTTTGCGACAGGTTTAAGGAGGGGCGGGACATTTGCAAAAAGAAGCGGCAGCAGGTGGTGAGGCTCACAAAAGCAAAGGTAACTAGGGACATGGGGGTAGCGACTGAGGGCTTGCGGGCGGCAGGTTAGCGGCTGGTTGAGTTGTCAAGAAGATTGCGGCTAGACAAAAAAAATGGGATCAAGGCAGTTGTCTCTCTAGGCACACAAAGATGAAGAGTTGATGAAGGCAATGCCCGGCGGCGGCCGCCCGCAGGCGCAACAATTCTTTTTCTCTTCTCTAGGACAAGGGTTTTTGGATCACTGCTCTGATACCATCTAAAATAATAGAAGACGGCTAATCGTTGTTATATTAGATAAGAGAAACCCTACTATATATAGGAGAACAGGAAAACATACAAGATACAACCTAAACCTAATGGGCCAAGACATACTTGGGCCCATATTATAAAGACAATAACATATATAAACAGATTCTCTAACATCCGACCCTTAAGCCGACAAATGTGGGGGTGCTTCGTAATTTTTTTTAGGCTAGGCCAAAATTAACAAGATCCGATTATCATCAAGTATTAGAGGAGAGATAAACCTTTGGAGGACGTCCAAACTGGAACTAGAAGTGCACAAATTGCTTTTGACACGCCGTGTATGTGACTTGACCCGCAGTGTAAATTGTTGGGGGTGAGAGGTAGGCTCCTGGTGACACGCCGTGCAAGATTGCTGACACGCCATGTAGCTCTAATGGTCGAAGATGACATGCTCCTAGCAACATGCCATGTGGAAATGTGACACGCCGTGTCATATTTGGGAGGCGTAAATTAAATCTGTGTTGACACGCCGTGTTCCAAGTTGACACACCGTGTCTGATGTCTGAGGCGTAACTGTGATCTCTGTCGACACCCTGTGTTCAAGGATGACACGCCGTGTATGTTGCGGTCTGCACCGTCAGTAAGAGTTCTGGAATCCAACACACTATGTTGTTTAAGCAACACACTGTGTCAGTTGCGATCTGAGCAAAACTCCACAGTCTGGTTGATTTCTGGAGTGCAACATGCTGTGTTGGCAGTGGCTGATGCACGATATGGACGGGAATTTGCACCACCAGGAGACAAAGTACCCCTGGAATCAGCACCATGGGTTGACGAGAATTAGCGCTGTCTTTTGTACTCCTTTGATCATGAATAGTGGTGACTCCTTGCTTGACCACGTCCGGATTTGGATAGGAATTAGCGTCGTCCAGGGTCCCGCAAAGTGTAGTGATGGAGTCATACATGGACGCTTCGATGGCTGACGCGACGACTCGACGCGGAGATGGCAGGGCAACAAAGTAGTGAAGACGGTCGCATAGAAACAAAGGTGGATCTGCTTTGGCATGGTTGCTTCAATGGCGGCGGCTGGAGATGCATGACGAACAGATCTTAGGGAAAGTGACGACTGACGGATAGATCTGGATGGGAAGGATGATGCCGTCTAAAGACTTAGATAGATTGAAACAAATAGATAGTGGCTAGGAATGGCGGCGTCGACGCATAGTAAAGTAGAAAGATGATGCGACCATGGAGGCCGAGAAGTGCCTAGCGACCGGCCGGCTTAAGCCATGGAAGGAACGACGGCAACCGCCCGTAGGCGGAGATGCCCCCTTGTTGCTCTCTATAGGAGAGAGGGGGCGACAACTAGGGCTGGAGCGGGCGTCGAGAAGAGAGGGAATGGAGGAGGTGGCGGCTAGGGTTCTATTCCCAGGGCTATTGCTCCGATACCCTGTGAACAAGTGTATTCAATGTTATTTGTTGTTGATATGTACAACCCTGTCCTATTTATAGGAGAGGAGGCAATTATAAGGAAGCAGACTAAACCCTAATGGACCATGGGCTAATAGGCCCATGTATACAATAGACTAATTAACCTATTAACTAAATAGACTAATATTCTAACAAATACATTGTGGTGGATTGCCACTTTGTGCCGGACCGGGTCAAAGCTAAAATGATTGTGATTCCTCACATGCAGACACATGATCAGTTTGCTGACTTTCTGATGAGCACTATTGCCATTTCTTTTTCAGCGTACATGTGTAAAGCTGGGACTACACAATGTATACTCTCCAGCTTGAGAGGGAGTGCTAATATACATGGTTATTAGGCTTAGGCCCATCGTCATTAGTGAGTATTAGATTCTTCTATTAATCCCTTGCTACACTTAAGTGAGGATCAATTTACCCACTAAAGTGTATCTATGTAATCTCCTGTACTCCTACATATAGGAGAGCCTCTGTGCTCTATTTGCAATTAATGAGATATCTCTTTGATCTCATTTACACTTATCATTTGATTAAGAGGGTTTTGCTTTTACAGATACTTGACATGTCTTATTCGTTTGTAAGCACTATACCTACATCTGATCTTACAAATCCCCATTTTATTCCCTACTTTTCAATCTTGACTTGACAAGGCAACCTTCACCTATCTCAAAGCAATTCGGTTCTTGGCTTCTCAACAAGAAATATTTTGAAAATAATGTTTATGTTACTTTTTAATAAGAGTATATCGTGTTCTGTCACTATCAGAATCCATTTTGTATGAAACCTTCTGCAAATGCTAGTTTGTCATGCTTTTTTCACTGTTCTCTTTTCCATTTTGGATGAATTGTCAGCTTTATCTGTTACTGAAGATTCTAAAATATAATTCTGATCAGCATCATTGAACTGTTTTACCTATATATTATGCTTCTTTTTAGAATAATACATCACCACACCATTTTTTAGTAACTTAATTGTTTTTGAGAAATGTTTTACTTTTTTCAGGAAGAACAGGAGTTAAAACGCCTAGAAGCATTGAAAAGAGAGAGGCAGAAGCGCATTGCTGCTAAATCTGCTCAATCATCATCCACTTCACTGGCAAGTCGAACTCAGGTTTCTTCTAAAGTTTTTGCTAATATAGGATCAAAGTTCAGGGATTCAAGTCCTGCATTTTCTTCTCCATTGCAAAGACTTCCTATCAGGAGAGCTTCTATTGGGTCAACAGATACTCAAAAGACCACAAAGACTAGCCTGCTGAGTGCAAGGAGAAATTCTGGAAGCGAATTGATCAAATCAGCCCCATTAGTGCCAGATTTAAAGAAAGAACATAATGGTGTTCTATTCAATAAAAAAGTAGTTCGGCGGCTTTCTGAACCAAAGGGCAGTGTTGCTCAGCACTCTTCTGAACCAAAGGGCTGTGTTGCTCAGCGCTCTTCTTCCGTGAAGTCTTCAAGAGATCTGCTAATTTCTAAGACAAGTTCACTGGGAAGCAATGGTGCTCCTCGAGATTCCTCGTTGAAGTATAAAGGCGATCTTCATGGGCCAAAGAGAAGATCTTCGGATGGATCTCAAAATAGCAAGATATCTGCAATTCTGAATCTAGATAAATCTAAATCTGCAACCCTTCCCGAACTTAAAACTAAATCAAATTGCAATTCTGTGACTATGCCCTTCAAGCTGAGCAAAAAGGACACTGTATCTACAGAAAATGAGCCTAAAGTGCCTAGCCAAAGCAACCGTAAGGGAAAGGAAATTGCTGATGGCTGTTCTGAGCTCACCGATGACAGCCTTGTTATTGAGAAGTCTGTTGTCACTCTAGAAAAGGACATTTTTCGTGGACCTCCAAAAGCTGTAGAAGACAAAGTCCACAAAATTGACAATCTCAATCACAAAAGCAATGGCAGAAATTTAGTTCCAGAATATCCAATGGTTCATGCACCACCTTCACCTGTCACTTTTGATGAGGCCGTGAAAGATAAAAATGAAATTAAGTTACATCAGAAGTCCATTTCTTTTGAGGTGTGTCCATTGAAATTTTCTTCTCTCTATGAATTACATTTTGCAAGGCTTGCTTAAGTTATTGGATAGACAATTTAGATTTCACATTAATTGATACGATATGCCTTTAAGTGTGTAAGTAGACATCAGTTTACATGAATTATGTATTATCTTTCAACTTAAGCATGCCAGCAAGATATGGTTGATTACCTAGTTAAGAGGTTCCGAAACCGTAAATTAGATAGGCTAGATAGGACAAGTTTTAATTCAATGTAAAATTGTTGGTTAATTAACATGTATAGTGCATGGGTGGGGGAGATTAATCGAGTTAGCATCTCGATTGCTGTACATACATAGGTATAAAAGTTGTCTTATTATAACTTCTATACTTGTCAGGGTGGCAAGGCCCCAAAGCAGTGCCTTGACGCCTTATATATATTCCGACCAATGTTTTAAAAAACGTTAAGCGGTAAGCGTGTGGACAGCACCTTGTAACTGGTTAAACGGTAAGAGGGTGATTTTTGAAAAAACAAGTTTTAGCTTTCTATATAAATTTATACAAAATTACACATATATGTATATAGATACTATACTTTTTGGAACTTTATATATATCTAAACACACTACTCAACAATATAAAACACCCAAATAGTTTATAACACAGCTATAAAACAATGATTGTAGTTATAATATAGTAAACAGTAGATTTGTCATGGATAAAACATCCTACATACATGATACATCAAAAATTTGCATCACATATTGATATAGCTAAATAGTAAATGATATACTTACCATTGATACTTTACTAACTTATTTTTATATTTGCATATCATCAGTTAGTCATACATTACAGCATTATATTTAACCAAATACATTATAAATTAGATGATAGTTACATGTAATTTACTTGTATACATTACAACAGTACCATTATCACGGCTTACATACAAATTATGCATTCTAAATCAGAAGTTTGGCTTATTATAGAACATTTAATGTATATAAGTTTAATATATTATAGTCAATAATACTTGGACAATATAATTTACTTCATGTTAGAGGTTTACAACAGTATTTTGCAAAAAAAGGGGAAAAAAGGGCAAAAAATGGGCAAAAAGCAGGAAACGGGTTACGCGGCCAAAAAACGGCCGTTTTTTATAAATCTGCTAAGCGGGCGCTCAGCAGCAATATTAAACGGCTGGAGCTCTTGACCGATTAAGTGGCCGCTCAGAACGTTTTTCAATACAGTGATTCAGACTGTCTATGCTTATGTTGGTATGACTATATTGAATATTTCCCCTATTATATGCATATATTGATAACAAAATACTTAGATTTTCACATATATTTCGTGGTCAATCTCCATAATGTGCATGAACCATGTAAAACGACCTAACTAAATTACAATTCTACTAATAAAGACAATATTGATGCCACAAACATTATGAATAATAATTTGAAAATAAAAAATAGGTAGAGAAACAATATTAGTAATGTATTTGAAGATTACCTTATATCACCCTACATCTTCGTGCTTTGTTTGGAAAGGTTGAGCCAAGCTATAGCGGCGAAGGAATCAAGTGGGAACTGGATACCATTGAAGATTACCAGGAATGGGCCTAATCTTACACATCTAAGTTTCTCGGATGATATCATTTTGTCGGAGAGGCTTCAGTAGCTCAGGCTTCTGCTATGATGTAATGCTTGAATACTTTTGGGGAGGCATCAAGGCAAATATTAGCCAAAGAGAAGTCGTCATTCATCTTTTCTAAAAACACAAAGATATTTCTAATGAGGTGAATAAGCAGGAAAATGACCATACCTCTTATAGACAACCTTGGAAGACATCTAGGCGTTCCTATTCTACATGGGAGAGTCAACAAATCCCTTTATCTCAACACCATCAGTTCGATTCAAACTATGATATAAACCTAATTGCCGGAATCCACCCTTTATTCACCTTTTTTTTCATAGTATATGTTGGTGTTTAATTTTGTCCTCCCTTGGTCTTTATTCTGTTTAATGTTTAGAGGTCTAGGTGGGATCCATGTCTTGATGAGTGAGTGCACAAATGAACAGAAATGTCAAGTCTGTTAGACAGTTACAAACTTCAAGCTACAACTTAGAATTTAAAACTTACAATTACATATTAAAACTTACAAACTAGAAATTGTATAAGTGTACTGTTAGCATCTAAATAGGTTACATGGGACATTTATACATAGATCCAAGAAAAAACTTTGTTATTTTCAGAGTTTTTCTCTAGATCTTGTAGAAGAGTGTAAGAACATATCTTAGAATTGAGAAAAATAGCCTTTAGAAGCAAGAGATTAGAAAAAATGCCAAAATACTCAAGATGTAGTAGTAGCAACCGTAGGAACAAATTTCTCAAAATTTTAAGTTTTGTTTCTCGAAATTTTGCCAAATTACGGCTCAAACTGAGTTTTTTTGATGTGAAATTTCCCCCTGTTTGGCAAAATTTTACACCTAGGGGCGAAATTTTTGCAAAAATTACATCCCATTGCCTGCATTTGTAAGTTTTGATGTACGGTCATACATTTTGATGTCCGATGGCCAAAAAAATGAAATTTCGAGCGAAACTTCGTAATTTCTCAAAATTTCAGTTGAAATTTTATTCCATGCACTAAAGAATACGCTTTTCGGTTTTCTCCAAAAAAATTATTAAACAACCAAATACACTACCAAACCCTGAACTTATCAGTATGTCATCTGAAGACATCGTGCATTTATCGTATTAATATTATGCAATTTTTCGATCATGAAACTATCACTTGGTATTATTCAAATGTCGTCCGGCAAGCATGTCCTAGCCCTCTGTTTGCCCTACCTATGTGACTGATTGTTACTGCAAACCATCTTACTAGACATTGGTTTTGTTTCTAGGGATGGCTAGGGACCAGAGTTAGAATGGCATTTTAAAAGTTTTTTGAAATACACATTTTGCAAATACAAACCAAAGATCAATGAGAATCATTTTTATATCCAACTTGATATCTAGTCTGAATAATCTGCATTCCTAAATTTCAATCTTTTTATCAAGACTAAATGAATCTTGAATTCTGACTTTGTGATTATGTCTCCCATTATCCACATTGAAGAGGATTCATGGAGTTAAAGGTTATAGAATTATTAGTGCAGGGGCATGTCCTAGAAGCATATTAGTCATCACACAGTCATTCAAACATCCCTCTCCCTGTATATAATGTGAGGGTTCTGTAGTTATACGACTGCTTGATTCGAATTTCTTTTCCTCTGATCTACACAGTAAGCTTCCTGTTGATTTCTAGTCTTTTAATATATGTGACCAGCCATAAGCTAACAAACAGAAATCAACCAAGATGTCAGCTTCCTTTTAACTCGAAGGTCCTGTATGCTGATTAGGTGTTGGCTATGGTTCAAGGTCATCTTGGATTTTGGCCAACAGTACAAATATATAAAGGAGAATGTTAATATATCTTTACTTTGTGTTTATTTCATATTTCATATTACTGCTGTACCTACATGTAATTTTCCCTTTACTATAAATAGAGAGGAGAACCCTATTGGGTCTCTCACGTTGCCTAGTGCAACACACACAGATCCGTCTCCCGTACGCTAACATGGTATCAAGAGCAAGTTGATCCGACGCCGCCGCTTCCGCTCCTCTCCCCCCTAGCGCCGCCGCCCCCCTCCCTCCCTCTCCCTTCTCCACCACAGGGCGCCGCCGGCCCTCTACTTCAGGCCGCCGCCGCCGCCGCTGCCCGGGCGGCTTCTCGGCTAGCCGCCGGCGTGCGGCAGCCGCAGGGGGACTGCCGGTGACGTAGATCCTGCCCGGCTAGGAGTCTCCAACCCCGTCTCTTGCTGCTGGGCCTCCGGTGGCCATCTCTATGCTACCGTAGGCTCATTCGCTCGGAACCGGGGCTTCGTCTTTGTTTTTCGGAAAGTTTCCAGCAACTTTTCGGCTCGTTTTTGGCGGACAATCTTGCTGTTTGAGGACTTCCGGGTGATCCAACGGCTCTCTAAAGCCCTACCCGGAGGTCTAGTCTCTTCCACCGTGCCTTCCTAATCACATCTCCTTCATGTGTGATTAGGAACCTCTCGTTTGAAGGCTGTCGATGCGTCAGTAACGCATCCTCTTTTCAGTTTCTGTTGTGACGTGTATCTCTCCGTCACGGGACGCGTATCTGTCCGTCCACTCAGCCTTCTTTGTGACGTGTATCACTCCGTCACCCATATCCCAGTTGCATCATGGAGAACAAGACCTATTATGAGGTCTCGCCTATTCCGATCAAGCTCAATGGGAAGAATTTTTTGCTATGGATGAATGCGGTTCATACTGTCTTGGAATCGCGCGATCGGGCAAAGTTTGATGATTCTGCACCTCTCACTAGCACTGAAAAAGACTATGCCGAGTGGAAACGTCTTGACAGCCTAGTGAAGACTTGGCTATGGGGTAGCATGGAACCTTCTATTGCTTCTAGGTTCATGTTCTACTCCACCGCTAAGGAGATTTGGGATGCCGTTAAGCAGCACTATGCTCAGGGGAAGAATGCTCTTCGCCAGTTTATGATCTATGATCGTCTGTTTGCAGAAAAACAAGGTGATAGAACCCTTGAAGAGTATTTCGGGGTGATTCAAGCTATCTCCCAGGAGTTGAGCTACTATCATCCAGTGAAGGTTGCTGAGCAGATTAAAGATAGAGATGATCTTGCCACTGCTAAATTTCTATCTGGCCTTAGCTCCTCATATGGTTCAGCAAGAAGTGTGATACTTGCATCCGACAAATTACCGAGCCTTGCAGAAGCTTTCTCTAGGATTCAGCAGTCCACTTTTGAGTCAGTTGATCCTACTCCTGTTGTCCCTTCTGGAGATTCTCATGTCTCCATTGCTGCAGCAGTTCGCGGAGGACGACCTGCACCTACACTTGCTGACAGACCTGGCTTGGGCAGAGGATGTGGGACTCGTCCTCGATGCACTTTCTGTGACAGACCGGGACACACTGTTGAGAAATGCTGGAAGAAACATGGGCGACCTGCCGCCCCACCTGTTGGAGCTGCCAACTGTGCTACTTCAGACTCTACTACTGCGAGCTCGAGTTCCTCTGGCATCACACTTACTCAGGAGGAGTATGACAGGTTTATTCAGGCAACTCAACATTGGAGTATGGGCGCCTCATCTGCTTCTACATCACATCTTGCCTCTACAGCGGGTAATCAGGCTACATCTTTTATGGCTTCTGGATCCGCAACTCCCTGGGTGGTTGACTCTGGTGCCTCCCAGCACATGACTGGTATGAGGCGATTGCTCCGCACATTTGACTCATATATTCCTCACCCATCTGTTACCTTGGCAGATGGTTCTGTGAGGAAGGTGGTAGCTAGTGGTTCTGTGTCCCTTACACCAGATATTGATTTGAAATCTGTTCATTTTGTACCTGAATTTCCATTCAATTTGCTTTCTGTTGCCAAGTTGATTGACACTGTAAACTGCACAGTAACATTCGGGCCTTCTTGCTTTGTTTTACAGGATCTCAAGAGTTTGAAGATGATTGGTGGGGGGCCTAGGAAAGGTGATCTCTACCTCTTTCCTGGTGATTATCTACCTCGCCATCCACATCCTGCTCCAGTTTCCTCCGCCATGCTGAGTGGTTCCCCCCTGCTGTGGCATTGCAGATATGGCCATCCTTCCTTAGAAAGCCTGAAGAAGTTGGAACCCGATCTAGCTCATGTGTCCTCTTTAGAGTGTCAGTCCTGTCAGTTGGGCAAACATCATCGGTTGTCCTATCCTGTTCGTGTCAATAATCGGGCTTCTAGTCCGTTTGAGTTAGTCCATAGTGATGTATGGGGTCCTGTTAAAAACCAGAGTTATAATGGTTTTAGCTATTTCATTTCTTTTGTGGATGATTACTCTCGCATGACATGGATTTATCTTTTAAAAAGTCGTGAATCTGTGCTTTCCATTATCAAACATTTTCATAAACAAATTCAGGTTCAATTTAACTGCAATATCAAAATTTTTCAATCTGATAATGCCCTTGAGTATGTTCAGAAAGCGATGAATGAGTTTTGCAGTTTGGTTGGTATGATTCATCACACCTCTTGCCCTCACACTCCTATGCAGAATGGTGTTGCTGAGCGAAAGAATCGCCATCTTTTGGATATCACTAGGTCTATCATGTTTGAATCCAATGTGCCTAAACGTTTCTGGTCTGAAGCTCTTCTCACTGCCTGTTTTTTGATTAATCGGCAGCCCTCTTCTGTTTTGCATGGACGCACTCCCTTCTCTGTCTTACGCCCTATGGATAAACCGTTTCATGTTCCGCTTCGGGTTTTTGGTTGTACATCCTTCGTTCATAACTTTGATCCCAAACAAGACAAACTCTCTCCTAGGTCCTTGAAAACCTTGTTTCTTGGTTACTCTGGTACGAGTAAAGGTTACAAGTGTTATTGCCCGAGTTTGCGTCGTATGTTTGTTTCTAAGGATGTCACCTTTCATGAAACCAGTCCATATTTTGCACATGCTATGAGCAAGGGGGAGCAATTGAGTGAGGGAGTGCCACCCGCAATTCAAAGTGAGGGAGTGCCACCTATCATTGTTGAGGACATACCGCATGATCCACCTACCATTCAACCCTATACCCAGGTTTATCACAGGCGAGGTAGACAGGATCCAGATGAGGTAGCGGCACCAGTCCATGAGCCTCCTTCGCCATCTTCTACTCAAGAGATTCCTGCAGAGGCTTCTGACCTTGATCTTCCTATTGCTGTCCGGAAAGGTATACGTTCATGTACTATTCGACATCCCATATCGAATGTATGTTGTTTGTCGCACT
This sequence comes from Alisma plantago-aquatica, assembly GCA_963693085.1. Classification (NCBI taxonomy): domain Eukaryota; kingdom Viridiplantae; phylum Streptophyta; class Magnoliopsida; order Alismatales; family Alismataceae; genus Alisma; species Alisma plantago-aquatica. The sequence goes on from OY856411.1 coordinate 1,415,340,268, forward strand.
TATCTACACAGGCTCGTGCATTTGCTGTTGGGATGGACTCCATTAAGATACCAAGAAACCACTTAGAGGCTCTAAAGGACAGTGGCTGGCAACAGGCAATGCAGGTGGAAATCTCTGCTCTGATTGACAATGACACATGGGATCTTGTTACTTTACCTGCGGGCAAGAAAGTTGTGGGCTGTAGATGGGTCTTTACAGTCAAACACAACCCTGATGGATCGATTGAGCGGTTGAAGGCCAGATTGGTAGCAAAAGGCTACACACAGACATATGGAGTGGACTTCTTTGAGACTTTTTCTCCAGTTGCTCGTCTCAATTCTGTGCGGATCCTTATATCTCTAGCTACTACTTTTGATTGGCCTCTTTTCCAGCTGGATGTCAAGAACGCCTTTCTTCATGGGGATCTTCAAGAAGAGGTGTATATGGAGCAACCACCAGGTTTTGTTGCTCAGGGGGAGTGTCAGAAAGTCTGCAAATTGAAGAAGGCTATCTATGGGTTAAAGCAATCTCCTCAAGCTTGGTTTGACAAGTTCAGTGCTGTTGTTTTACAGATGGGCTTCTCTCGTTCCATGACTGATCACTCTCTATTTTATTCAAATTCTTCTGGTGGGTCCATAATTATTGCTGTCTATGTTGATGATATTGTGATTACTGGCAGCGATTCTACAGGCATATCACGTGTGAAGGAAGGACTACAACAACACTTTCACACAAAGGACCTGGGGAAGCTGAGATACTTACTAGGGATTGAGGTTCTTAGATCCCATGCAGGTATAAATCTCTCCCAGAGAAAGTATGTGCTTGACTTGCTACAGGAAACGGGTATGACTGATTCTAAGCCCGTATCCACTCCTATGGATTATCACATCAAGGAGGTGGAAGATGATACTGCATATTCAGATCCAGGTCATTACAGGAGAATAGTTGGGAAGTTGATTTACCTAACTGTCACAAGACCTGATATTTCTTTTGCTGTTGGAGTAGTAAGTCAACACATGTGCACACCACGACAGTCACATTGGACAGCTGTATGCAGGATTCTGAGATATCTGAAAAGTGCTCCTGGAAAGGGGATCACTTATTATAAACCCAAGAGTCCTCTATCTTCTTTGACTCTCACAGGTTATGCAGATGCAGATTGGGCTGGTAATCAAAGTGATAGAAGATCCACATCTGGCTACTGCACCTTTCTTGGTGATCATCTGATTACTTGGAAGAGCAAGAAACAACAAGTGGTAGCACGGTCTAGTACTGAGGCTGAGTACCGTGCTATGGCACATGCATGCTGTGAACTGCAATGGATCAAATCTGTCTTATCTGAGTTGAAGATTTTGATTCAAACTCCCATGATTCTCAAGTGTGACAATCAATCTGCTATACATATTGCCAGGAATCCTGTCTTTCATGAGCGCAAAAAGCATATAGAGGTTGACTGTCATTTCATCAGAGATCAGATAAAGAATGGCAATGTGGTGACGCCATATGTCAAGTCTGAAGATCAACTAGCTGATATTTTGACAAAGCAATTAGGTCCAGCAGTGTTCCAGAATTTATGCGGCAAGCTGGGCATCCACAATGTGTACACTCCAGCTTGAGGGGGAGTGTTAATATATCTTTACTTTGTGTTTATTTCATATTTCATATTACTGCTGTACCTACATGTAATTTTCCCTTTACTATAAATAGAGAGGAGAACCCTATTGGGTCTCTCACGTTGCCTAGTGCAACACACACAGATCCGTCTCCCGTACGCTAACAGAGAACAAGCAACTGCATGCAATTGGATGACTGAAAAGCAAATGCATGTTCTAGTAAAGAGCACTTTCTGGTTGGTAGAATCTCGCTGGTGCATGTGTTTGCAATTGGATGACTGAAAAGCAAATGCATGTTCTAATAAAGAGCACGTTCTGGCTGGTAGAATCTCACTGGTGCATGTGTTTGGGTGGGGTGGGGATCACGGGGATGGGAAGGGTGAAATATATGTTCTAGTAATGAAGTTGGAACTCATAAATACTGTTTAACTATAGTAACTGGATGTGTGGTATGTGATGTGGTAAAACCTTAGCATGCCATGTTGATGACGTTTACTTTTCAAGGAATTTCAGATGATTGATTATTATTTTTACTTGGCTTTTTAGGTAAAGACTGTGGATGCAAATAAGTTAACCTGCATCTCCTCTGAGAAATCATATCAAGCTCCATATGCCAGAGCAACATCTTCAGAGGATATTCCAATCAGCAATTTCAACCACAATGATGATTTGCATACAAAGAGCCCTGAAGCTTTCAAAACAAATTCAAATGTTAGTCCGCCCCATGCCTCCAACATTCAGAATCCAAGCTCCTTGGTGGAGTCACCTGAAATGTCTGAAAAATCAGGCAAGGAATATACGAAAGGGTTAAAAAAGCTGTTGAAATTTGGAAGGAAAGTTCACAATCCTACATCAAGTGAAGGAAGCATCGAGCCTGAAGGCTCTACGATAAATAGTCATGTGGGCGCTACTGAAGGTGATCCTTGTATCTGTCAATTAATTAATTGAATGTTATTCTGGCTAATTCAAAAGACGCTTTACACTTTTTTTGTGGCTTGACTTGTTTGAGGTGAGAAGTAATGAACTGCCCATTGCTAAGCCGTGCAGTGATCTACCAAGTCAGCAAATTCTAGCTCCCCTCAATATATGTTTTGAGTTTAAAATAAAGAAAGACTGATATTTCCTGAGATATGTTTTTGTTGACATTTCCACTCAATGTCATGATGTAAACTATCTCTCCATGTATCGCCTGGCATCTACCATGATCCATATTAAGACAACTGATAGTTGTCTTCGTTTAAAAAAATGATCACTGTATATTTAGCTCCTATCTACTGGCTGTAAAATCACTACAAACTAGAAATAAACTTAACCTAGCTTCAATGTGCTCTGTTTGGTGTTTATTTGTTGTGGAGAAAAGAAAAAAACCACTAGGACAATAAGTTTTATTAATCCAAAAGCGTATTGCCTTCTTGCTGAAATCATAAGTGACATAACATAAAGGATAAAGCTTCTTCTACATATCTCTATGTAAGAAAACTAAAAGAAGAGAGACAAACTAGAATCAGAAATAGAAACCATTAATTGCAAAACATACTATCTAAACAAAGCATCTGCTTCCTGTTTGCTACCTTCTAGAGGTAAAAAAGAGTTTCATATTTGTTGTGAAAGATTCTTGAGTTTATTTCCAGCCATCTATGATACTGAACTATAGTAAGATAGCAACTTCTTCATTCTTTTATTACTGCATATGAAATCTTCCATTGACATTGCATGCAGATTAGATTCAGTGCTTTGCCTGCATAAGATGCATGTAGATGTTAATTTATTTTCTTTGATTTGCATAGCATCGTGAATTAAAACCTTTTCTAGCATGCCCTTCCAGCCGGGAATGATTATTTAAGGGTCTTTGGGCTCAATTTAGGTCATTTTAGGTCCAAATTGGGTTAATTTAGTTTATTTTGGGCTCAATTTAGGTCATTTTAGCACTAAATTCGGTTGATGTATGTTTAAATTAGGTCAGTTTATTTTAGGAGTAATAAAGTTAAATTACGCTTTCTCCAAGTTTAAAGAAATTGAATATATATGTGTTTCACATTTTGCACACATCTAAGTATATGTATGTTGGAAATTTGAATAGGTGATACATTGACAATGTTTTTGATACAAGAGAAACCTTATCCTATATATAGGAGAGGTGGACACTATCCCTGACCTGATCGGACTTTATTAGACTATTGACTTATTGAATTCTGACTTGATTGGGTCTATAGATATGCCCATGACTTGACATCTCCTTTTATTTTTGTGGGAAAATGACATGATGGGGAAATTCTCTGTGTATGTTTTTCTTATTGATATAATGGCAGTTTCCCTCTCCTTTATATAGGATCAGGGGAAGCGTACATACTCAAGACAAATTTTAATGGGCCAAAACACACTTGGGCCCTTATAACAAATGTACTAAATAACTTCATTGAATGACTCTTTAAAACTCCTCCTCAAGCTGGAGCTCGCAAACAGACAGACTGACTAAAGACAAAGAAGCAAAATAAAAAGATAAACTAAGCCCATACAAGAAAATCCCCCCCTAATGTTACAATAAAGCACTCAAACAGTCCTCCTCAAACAGATAATCTCAAAGTGGGTATGCAAGCAGGTAGCAGAAACTTCTTGATCAGTGTGAAGTGGCATATGAAGCAGAAGTAAACATCAACATGTAAACATCATGGTCTTCATCCCAGTCGCTATCATCATGAAGTAGACCAGAGAGTGTAGGAACACAAGAAGTAGTAGTCAACGCACAAAGTATGGACAAGAAAAGAGTCAACATGCGCAACACTCAAAACTCCTCAAACAGATAATCTCAAAGTGGGTATGCAAGAAGGTAGCAAAAACTTCTTGATCGGTGCAAAGTGGCATCTGGAGCAGAAGTAAGCATCAACATGTAAGCATCATGGTCTTCATCCCAGTCGCTATCATCATGAAGTAGACCAGAGAGTGCTGGAACACAAGAAGTAGTCAACGCACATACAAAGTATGGACAAGGAAAGAGTCCACATGCGCAAAGCACATACTAGCTAGAGAATGCTAGCACATAACAACAGAAAGTATATGATGTAGCCGGATAGAAGACCAATGTGTGAAGTAGCAAGTAGATAAAGAACTCCAAGATCCTATGTAGATGAACTTCATCATGTATATGTAGAATCACCAACATAAATCTTCATCATCTTCTGTCATCATAAAGTTTCCTTCAATCAGTCTAGAGAGTGATGGTTCACATTAGTAGTAGTGGTTGATGTGCAAGGGCATCATCAAAGAGTAAATGTGCAAGCATAGCACGTATAATTAGAGAGTTAACGTGCAAATAAAGCACAAATGGAAGATAGTGCAAAATCACAAAACAACAAATAAAATGTGCTAATCATAGCACAAGTAGCAAGAGTGTCGTCGTTGGACATAAGATCTATCAATATATAGCATGAGTGAAGTAGATGACTCCATAGCACAGTCGGGATGACATGAATGAGTTTCTCAAGCTCTTCATAAGGTAAACAGATCAATAATAGTAGTAGAAGGATCCACAGCGGCAAAGGCAACACCACATAGAAGCAAAAACAACACCACATAGCAACAGAAAAAGTAACATGAAGATCCATAGTGCAGTAGAACTAAATTCCTTTTCTTCTCTCCTCCATCTCACTCTTCCCTCTACTCTTCATCCTCTATTCTCCCTCTAGAAGTTGTGGCTAATTGTCTTATTATTGAGATGATTAAAAACAGAGTACAGGGTTCTCTTTTATAAGACAAGAGAAAGGCACATGGTTTAAATATAACCCATGTGGGATAAAACAAGACATAGGAATAACAAAGAAAAGAGAAAAATAGACTAAGTAAAAAAGCAGGAAAGTCTATATACTAATACTCCCCCTCAAGCTGGAGCGTAGATGTCTAGCATGCCCAGCTTGGATGTCATAGCAGTGAACCTCGTCTTTGGTAGAATCTTGGTGAAGATGTCAGCCACCTGATCAGATGTATGAATGTAGGGAGTAGAGATTTGGCCCGATAGAACAGCTTCGCGAACGAAATGACAATCCACCTCAATATGCTTGGTCCTCTCATGGAAAGTAAGATTACTAGCAATGAAGGTAGCTGCTTTGTTGTCACAATACATTGGAATAGGAGACAAATCAGAAACGCCAAAGTCCTTCAGCAAGCTCCTAATCCAGAACAGTTCACAGGTAGTGTGTGCCATGGCACGATACTCAGCTTCAGCACTAGAGCGAGCAACTACAGACTGCTTCTTGCTTCGCCAAGTGACAAGGTTACCTCCCACAAAGGTACAGTAGCCAGAAGTAGAGCGACGGTCAACCTTGCTGCCAGCATAATCAGAGTCAGAATAGCCAAGGAGTTTGCAATGCCCATGTTTCTTGTAAAGCAGACCTTTTCCAGGAGAACTCTTCAGATATTTCAGAATATGGCAGACAACATCCCAATGGCATTGCCGAGGTTTATCCAAGTAGCGACTAACCAGCCCAACCGCAACAGTAATATCAGCCCGTGTAACAGTAAGATAGATGAGTTTACCAACCATTCTTCGATACTGCTGATTGTCAGGATAAGCAGGAGAATCCTCATCATCCCAGTCGGTGTTTGGATCCAGAGGTGTGCTAGCAGGTTTAACACCTAGAAGACCAGTTTCAGATAGGAGGTCCAGAACATACTTCCGTTGAGATAAGCAGAGACCAGAAGAAGACCGTGACACCTCTATCCCAAGAAAATACCGTAGCGAGCCGAGATCCTTGGTGACAAAGTGTTTCTCCAGATAGCACTTTGTTGACTGAATACCAGCAAGATCACTTCCGGAAAGAATAATGTCGTCAACATAAACAATAAGGATAACAATACCCGCAAAAGTATTTTTCACAAAAACAGAATGATCAGACTGGGAGCGCCGGAAAGAAAATTTCTGAAGAATATTGCTGAGCTTGTCAAACCAATCTCTGGGGCTCTGTTTCAAGCCATAAATAGCCTTTTTCAGCCTGCAAACTTTAGAAGACTCCCCTTGACACACAAAACCGGGGGGTTGTGACATGTATACTTCTTCATGAAGGTCACCATTCAGGAAAACATTCTTTACATCAAGCTGATACAGAGGCCAGTCAGAATTTATAGCAACAGAAATTAGAATTCTCACAGAGTTCAGGCGCGCTACTGGAGAAAACGTCTCGAAGTAGTCAACTCCATAGGTCTGTGTATACCCCTTTGCCACAAGTCTCGCCTTAAGCCGTTCAACAGTAGCGTCTGGCTGGTATTTGACAGTGAAGACCCATGGGCAACCAACTGGAGAGCAGGCAGCAGGTGGATCAACAAGGGCCCATGTATTACGTTCTGTAAGGGCCTTCATTTCTTCTTCCATAGCCTGACGCCATGCAGGATGTCAGAGCCTGAGCAGCATTTTTAGGTACAAATATAGCAGAAAGAGCCGCAGTGAAGTTAGCAAAATTAGCACCCAGATTAGCAGTAGAGCAGAAATTCCCAATCGAATGCATAGTGCACGTTCTTGTCCCTTTCCTCAAACTAATAGGAATATCAAGATCAGAAAATACCTGCGGAGGTGTTTGATCTGGCACAGAGGAAGAGGACGATGGAGAGGCCATAGAGGGAGCTGTCGGCTTCGGTCTTCTGTGATAAACTTTCAGAGGTGGCTTTTCAATCGGAGCATCAGAATTATCAGGTAAATCATCCACCACAGGTAAAGGCGTGTCTACTAGTAAATCCGAAGTGAGCGCAGAACCAACCGAAGAATAGAAAGGCATTTGCTCAAAAAATACCACATCCGCAGATACAAACCACTTTTTAGAAATAGGATCATAGCATCGGTACCCCTTTTGAGTGCGAGAGTACCCTAGGAAAATACACTTAGTCGCTCTAGGATCCAATTTAGTAAGGCCTGGCCGAAGATTCTTAACAAAACATGTGCTCCCAAATATGCGAGGCGGGACAGAAAAAAGAGATGCATCGGGAAACAGAATCTGAAAAGGAATCTGATTGCCGAGCACAGAGGATGGCATGCGGTTAATAAGATAACAGGCAGTGGCTATCGCCTTGGGCCAAAAAATCTGGGGAACATGGTAGTGAAAAAGAAGGGTACGAGCAACTTCGAGAAGATGACGATTCTTGCGTTCAGCGACACCGTTTTGTTGTGGGGTATAAGCACAGGAAGTTTGGTGGATGGTGCCCTGACGACGACAAAAGGAGCTAACAGAGGCTTGAATGAATTCCAATGCATTATCAGTGCGAAAATTTTTGATAGGCTTAGCAAATTGAGTGCGGATTTCAGCAAAAAATTCAGTAATTTTTTCAAGGATAGTAGATCTATCTTTAAGCAAAAATAGCCATGTGGTTCTAGAAAAATAATCAATGAAGCTCAGAAAATATTTAAAACCAGAAGTGCTTGCCACAGAGCATGGACCCCAAACGTCAGCATGTATAATATCAAAAGGTGCTTTAGAACTGATACAAAATTTTTTGGAAAAGGTAGCACGAGTCTGCTTGCCAAACTGACATGTCTCACAATGAAAAATAGAACTAACTATATCTGGTAACATGACTACCAGTAGAGCAAATATCACCAATGCCAGTAACAGGTGATTTAGAACCATCAACTAAAGTAACAGGAGGTATAAAAGAAGTCTTGTGCAGTTTAGAGAATAAATCAGGATTGCCAGATATATGAGAAGTCGCACCAGAGTCAATCACCCAGGAGTTTTTACCAGTCGTAGTCAGAAGTGCGGCACTACCAGCATTTGAATCCTCAGTAGAAGACGCCAGACGAGCTTGTAGCAGTTTTTCAAATTCCGAGCGGATCCAGTCAGCTGTCGGCGGAGCAGGTTCAGTCTGATCAGAAGTCACTTTATTGGCCCAGTCAGGTTTGCCATATTTGATCCAGCAACGATCTTCAGTATGGTTGGTGCGCTTGCAGTGAGTGCAGTAGCGGGACTCAACAGGATCAGCTCCAGAGCCACGACCAGGAGTAGAAAAACGTCCTCCGCGGCCACGACCTCTGCCACGACCGCGACCACGAAAGGGATCACCAGAGCGGACAGTGAGAGCTGCACCATCAGAAGAGTCAGGCACGGGCTGGGACACAGAAGGTAGACGCTGGACCCTTTTGAGTACATCGCGGAGAGTGGGTAAAGGGTCGCTGGAGAGAATCTGGTCCACAACACCAGTGAAGGAAGCAGGTAGGCCCGCGAGGAACTGAACTAACATAAGTTCGTTCCGCTGTCGATTAAGTTCATCAATGTCAGTAGAAAGGGGATGATACACCTGGAACTCATCCCAGAGAGCACAGCAGGAGTTGTAGTAATCCTCGACTGAATCAGTAGTAGAATACTCCAGTTTGGCAAGTTGTTTGAAGATCTCAAAGACCTTCTTAGGATTCTGTTGGTGCGAGTAAACATGGGAGAGTTGCTCCTACATTTCTTTGGCAGTATGAAGACGGAGAAGGGACTGGCTGATCTTTGCTTCAGCGCTGTTGACCATCCATGTCATGACCCCATAGTCCTCCTTGGACCAGAGATCATAGGCTTGTTTTGTCTTCTCGTCAGCATCATGAGCAGGAAGAGACGGGCCCTTTGTAGTCAGATGAGAGTAGCGACCTTGAGATTTAACATACAACTCAAAGGAGGCAGCCCATAGGTGATAGTTGGAACTATCCGGCTTCACCGTAGTAACACAGAGAGTGCGAGGAAGATCTGAAGTCGCCATCGGACCAAGTAGAAACAAGCAGGAGCACGGGCGCATATAACAACAGGCGTCAGCAGAGGGCAGCAGTAAAAGTCCAAAACATGGACTAGCAGTAGTAGTAGGTAGGAGATCCAATCATGGACCTCAGAAGACCCTCACGGGGCAGAAAGGAAGAGCAGGACCTACGCCAACATGGAGGAAAGATCACTCCACCATGAGGCGCAGGCAGGCAGAGACGAAAAAAAGATTTACTCCTTCAACGTGCCAGAACTGGAAAAGACCGGGCTGTACGTAACGTTGTCGGAAACTGTACGGAGGCCGGAAAAGGAGCCTTTAGCCGGACGAGATGGTGAGCAAAGGCTTAGAAAAGATGGGAAGAGGGGAAGGTAGGATAGGGTGGGTGCTCGGGGTGGCGGAAATAGGTAGTGATGGGGCTATGGTGGCGGCGGAAGGTTGGTGGAGGCGGCGGGCAGCAGAGAGTGCTGCTGGAAAAGGAGGAAGAAGAGGGGGCTGCGGTGGAGAAGAGAGGAAGAGAGGGGGTGGGCGGTGATGAAGAAAGGCAGGGATGGGCCTATTGTGGTGGAGGCGGCACCAGGGAGGGTGCAAGGCGGCGGCGACAGACCAAGGGAGGCGGCGGCGGCGGCTGCTGTGCGGCGCAGCAGGGAGGAAAGAGGAAGGGTGGCGGCTAGGGTAGATGGGAGGGAAAGAAGGATTAGGGTTAGGGAGGATCGGGAGGCTCTGATACCATCTAGAAGTTGTGGCTAATTGTCTTATTATTGAGATGATTAAAAACAGAGTACATGGTTCTCTTTTATAAGACAAGAGAAAGGCACATGGTTTAAATATAACCCATGTGGGATAAAATAAGACATAGGAATAACAATGAAAAGAGAAAAATAGACTAAGTAAAAAAGCAGGAAAGTCTATATACTAATACTCCCCCTCACGTCAACCATAAAAAGAGTCAAGAGAGTGGTTGGGGTGGAAAGTCAAAACAATGGTAGAGGTAGTGTTTATGTAGGCAAATATTTGGAGGAGGTAACCGGCAACTCGAGTCAATGTGCAATATGACCCAATTACACAGATCCATGTAGGAAAATATGTGAATCTTAGAGTAAACCAAAAAGGGAGCATGGATTAAAGAAAAATCAGATCTGATTAGTCAGTACGCGCAATATGCATTGGGGGGGTAATACAAACATTGAGAAGATATGCAATATGTATGTAGGGCATGTATAGAAGCATCCGTCATGTAATACAATAGTCGTAGATCATGTAGCACACTAAGGTTTAGCAGTTGTAGCAGGTGACACGTTGTGTCTGTGAAGGGACACGCCATGTTACGCACCAAGGTGTAGTACTAGTAGCGGGTGACACGCCGTGTTTGTGAAGGGACACGCCGTGTTACGCATTAGTGGGTGCAATAGCATAAGTCAGTGTTCTAAAAAGCGGTAATCGGTGTACGGGTGGAGAGGGTACCAAATAGAGTATATACGTTATGCGGGAGTATAAGTGGGAGAATATTCAGTTTTAATCGGTTTTGATTTTTTTTTAAATATTAATCATAAAGATATGTAAATTATATATTGACCATATAATAATACCAATGATAAGTAATTAGAAACATTTATAAGTACTAGACTAATATTGCATTCATAAGTAGTTAGAAACATTGATGAAATTAGAGAAGAAACTTGATAAGTAATTACAAACATTGATAAGTCAGACTAATATCACATTAATAAGTAATTAGAAACAATTGATAAGTAATAGACTAATATTGCATTAATAAGTAATTAGAAACATTGATAAGTGATAGACTAATATCGCATTATTAAGTAATTAGAAACATTGATAAGTAATAAACTAATATTGCATTTATAAGTAAATAGAAACATTGATGAAATTAGTGAAGAAACATTGATAAGTAATTAGAAACATTGATAAGTCATAGACTAATATTGCATTAATAAGTAATTAGAAACATTGATGAAATTAGAGAAGAAAACATCAACAATAAGGATCAGTTCAATAAACATTAACTATAAACTTATTGAGAAAACATGGGGAGAAGACCAAATATGTAAATTGGAAGAAGAGAATGTAATTGTAATGACCAATAGTAGTATTAGAAATAATTAATGTAAAAAAAATTATTACTAGCATTTGATTTAGAAAATCGCCGATTAATCGACCGATTATACCCCCGAACGGCCGATTAATCGGTCTTGGACCGATTATAGGCCGATTATTCATATGCGGAGTGCTCGACCTCCAAAACTGATTATTCGACCGATTAGACCGATTTTATGAACACTGGCATAAGTTATTGCTGGCAAGACACAGACGACACCGTGTCGTAGGGCGACACGCCATGTTAGTTGACAGATCTCAGGGTAGAACGCAAGTGGCAAGCTGTCATTTAGGAGACATGTCGTGTCAAAGTGTTGCATTCCTGATCTAAGATGCGAATAAAATAGAACTTTGCCAACACGCTGTGTCAAATAGAAACACGCCACTAAACCCTGAGACGAAAACAAAGGGGTGGATAAATCCTTTGAGATCACCATAGCAATATAGGAGTGATATATCCCTAATATCAGACAAAAAAGGAGATTTTTTCTAACATTTGGGATTAGATCTCAATGGTGGTGGTATGAATGATGATGGCAGTGTAGATTAGCAGAGATTTAGATGACAGTGGTGTAGATCTACTGCGGTGTAGATGACAGTGGCAAATAGGATAATAGTGGTGGCTCCAAAAACAAACAATAGAGATGGCAGCATGCCGACCCATGTAGATCTAATAGTAGTAATTTCAAGATGAACTGTGATGGAGACGCTCCCATGGAGACGGCTCCTAGAAGAAGTAGGGGCAGGAAATCCCTGTGGGTAACCAATCAATGCCTAGGGCGGGCAGCCGCCCACAAGGGGAGGCTTCTCATTTTTGCGCGTTCTCTCTCTCTTAGGGTTAGGGGCGGCGCAGGAAAGCCTTGCTCTAATACCATGTGATAAAATGATATGATGATGAATTCCCCTATGTGTATGCTTTTCTTATCAATAGAAAGGCAGCCCCCCTTTTCTATAAATAGGACAAGGGAGAAGCCTACAGACTCAAGACAAACCCTAAGGGCTAAAAACACACTTGGGCCCATATCACAAATATATGATATCACTTAATTAAATAGTCTCTTTAACACTTTTATCAACTCCCTCAAAATGGCGTAGGAGAATTACATGACTATATTAACACGAGAGAAAATTAAAGCGGACATACACATGACTGACAACAAAAAATGAACACGATATGCTTTTAATGACAAGTGCACTCCCCCTGAATTTGATCTCCTTGGACTTTGACATTGTTGATATCTTTAACGTTCTCAACCTCATACTTTCCTTGAAACTAATAATCACTGGATCAACAAGTGGGCTTAAGAAAGTTGGAGTTTGTATCTAGAGTAGAAGACATATGGAAGAAGCATGCAAAATGATGTGAGACTTTAAGTCATCAACTAGGCGGTATCCCCACTTAAGTAGTTTATAGATGAAGAGTACAATTAGAATGACATGCGATAGTGTGGACAAGATCTATGTCTCAACAAGATGATGTTGCAACAAATGTTACGTGCTTGATATGGCACATACAAATAAGCTGGAAACTTTGATGACAAAGTCGGGTGAATAATCTTCTGCATAGGATATTCAACGTGTTTGCATGGACAAACACATGGGAAACTTGTTGAAAAAAGTAGGTGAACGATCTTCAACAAGGGACATGTGTGCTAGATCAGAATAATACCAACTGTGCAAATACTCTTGCTAGATGATTGATGTGTCGCCTGACTAAGATGACTAGTACGTAGCTAAGGGTGATAGATACATTTGATGTAGCAAGCCGAAGAAGCCAAAGGAAACACACATGAGAAAGCATCCTTTCATATTGAGGTTGGGCATAAGACTACTAGATGGCTACTAGGAAGCTAAATATCTAGATTTCACATTGGCCTTGGAAGTGTGGATGACATAGATTCTGCAGATCTGGAGGACGCATCCAACATCTGGATGAGATCGTGAAGCTCCAAGATAGTAGACAACCTTCATGAGATGGCAGTAGATAGAGAGAAAGTGTACTTCTTTATCTCTTGCCTCTTTCTTTCATCCCTTCTTCTTCTCTCTTGAGTTAGGAACATGGAAAAAATATCCCATGTTGACCATAGATAGCTTGTAAAAGTGCGATACAATCGGGGTAGCATAATTGAGCAGAGAATAACTAGCATAATTGAGCAAAGAATAACTAGACGCCATGTTCAAAGAAGACAATCGGATGAGCATTTGTTGTGTAGTCTGAGAATGCGGTGTGTTGATGACATACACATCATGTGGAACAATGACTATACGTCATGTTCAAAGACGACTAGAACATTTGGAATGACGTCACACGACGTGTGAATTGGAACACAGAGTGTTTGGAACTTCTTGATGAATCTGACTAGAAAATGACACGCCATGTGTCGAAAAGACACACCACATGAAGTCATAATATGTACTTGACTTCCATGGCTTGTAGGTAGATACAATGTGTACTTGGACTACACGCCATGTGAATTGTTAGAGATGGCGTTTATTGTTGCTCACAGTGACACGATGCGTACTTGGGCTACACACCATCTGAAAATCGATGACAACGATTGGGATTGGATTACGAGACATGTGATCTTAGTAGAAGGTGTGCATGGCGTGTAGCGGCTAAATTCGATTATGCCAAACAATGATGGCGATGCCAACACGACATGTATTGTGGGACATGTTGTATGGGGGCTGCTGGAGCAAAACGGTGAGGAAGTCGGTCGTTTTTGCATCACTTTTGGGATCGGGAAGTGGTGAGAAACCACCGACCTTGACTTCCGCACTTGTCAGAGATGCCACGACATGACATACAAGTGAAGATGAGGCCCAAGGCTGATTTGGGCTTTATGGTCGGCTTAAAGAAACGATGGTATTGACGATGTCGTCGCTGCTGGACTTGTTGTGCATGAGGACAATCTTGGGCAAGACAATATCTGTTGTAGGTTGAGCCTTGATTGGGGATGATGGTTGCTACGACCTGAGTCTTGAGCAATGGTGGCAGCTGATCCGTATGAGACAATGACTTCCATTTTTGCTGCACCTCAATAGGGCCTATGATGGAAACCGTGAGCAAAATATGATAAAGAAGGTCAACAATATCCGTGGGAGGTGACTTCTAAGGAGATTGAACAAAGACGGAAGATGATGGAAAAAGCAGCACAAATGCCATGTAGACAGCCAAACCACGACGAAGGTGGGTGCCTGTGGGCGAAGATGGCCCTACGGGCAGATAACCATGAGGGCGGCGGCTTCCCGCAGGCAAAGACAATCTTTCTTTCTTTCTAGGGTAGAGTCCTTGAAAGACTGCTATGATACCATGCTGAAAATAATGAATAGACGAGATATGGACAATGGATATTATTAGTATATAGACTTTCCTGCGTTTTTACTTAGTCTATTTTTTTCTCTTTTCTTTGTTATTCTTATGTCTTGTTTTATCCCACATGGGTTATATCTAAAACCTGTGGCTTTCTCTTGTCTTATAAAAGAGAACCATGTACTCCTTTTTTTAATCATCTCAATAATAAGACAATTAGCCGCAACTTCTAGATGGTATCAGAGCCTCCCGATCCTCCCTAACCCTAATCCTTCTTTTCCTCCCATCAACCCTAGCCGCCACCCTTCCCCTTCTTCCCTACTGCGCCGCCCAACAACAACCCCCCTGGTCTGCCGCCGCCTAGCACCAACCTTGGTGCCGCCGCCACCACAACAGGCCTCTCCAGCCACCGCCAACCCCTTCCCTGCCTTCCTCCCTCACCGCCCACTACTTCTCTTCTTCTCTCCACTGCAACCCCCCCTTCTCCTTTTTCCAGCAGCTATCTCTGCTGCCTGCCGCTAACAGACCCCTCCATCTTCTTGCCGCCACCACCATCAATTTCCGCAGCCCCAAGCACCCACCCCCTATCCTCCCTTCTCTTCTTCCCATCTTCTCTAGCCCTTCGCTCACCATCTCGTCCGGCTAAAGACTCATTTTCGGCCTCCGTACATTTTCCGAAAAAGTTACGTACAGCCCGGTCGTTTTCCAGATCTGGCACGTTGAAGGCGTAAATCAATTTTTCGCATCTGACTGCCTGCGCCTCATGGTGGAGTAATCTTTCCTCCATGTTGGCGTAGGTTCTTTTCTTCCTTTCTGCCCCGTGAGGGTCTTCTGAGGTCCATGATTGGATCTCCTGCCTACTACTACTGCTAGTCCATGTGTTGGACTCCTGCTGCTGACTTCTGCTACTACTGACGCCTGCTGTTATCTGCATCCGTGCTACTGTTTATTCTACTTTAGTCTGATGGCGACTCCAGATCTCCCTCGACCTCTCTGTGTTACTACGGTGAAGTTGGATAATTCCAACTATCACCTCTGGGCGGCCTCCTTTGAGTTGTATGTCAAAGCACAAGGGCGCTACTCTCACCTGACTACCAAAGGCCCTGCTCTTCCTGCTGCAGACGCTGACGAGAAGACGAAGCAAGCCTATGATCTCTGGTCCAAAGAGGACTATGGGGTCATGACATGGATGGTCAACAATGTTGAGGCCAAGATCAGCCAGTCCTTGCTCCACCTCCAGACTGCCAAAGAAATGTGGGACCAGCTTTCCCCTGTTTACTCTCACCAGCAGAATCCGAAGGTCTTCGAGATATTCAAACAACTTGCCAAACAGGAGTTTTCGGCTACCGACTCCGTTGAGGACTACTACAACTCCTGCTGTGCTCTCTGGGATGAGTTCTAGGTGTATCATCCCCTGACTGCTGATATTGATGAAGTGCACCGACATCGGAATGAACTTATGTTAGTTCAGTTCCTCACTGGCTTACTTGCTTCTTTCGCTGGTGTTGTGGACCAGATTCTCTCCAGTGATCCCTTACCTACCCTTCGAGATGTGCTCAAAAGGGTCCAACGCCTACCTTCTGTGTCTCAGTCCACGCCCGATTCTTCTGATGGGGCAGCCCTCGCTGTCCGTTCTGGTGATTCCTTTCGTGGCCGTGGTCGTGGCCGCGAAGGACGTTTTACTGCACCTGGTCGTGGATCTGGAGCTGAGCCCGTGGAGTCTCGTTACTGCACTCACTGCAAGTGCACCAACCATACTGAAGATCGTTGCTGGATCAAATACGGCAAACCTGACTGGGCTAATAAAGTGACATCTGAACAAAGTGAACCTGCTCCACCAACAGTTGACTGGATTCGCTCGGAATTTGAAAAACTGCTACAAGCTCGCCTGGCGTCTTCTACTGAGGATTCAAATGCTGGTAGTGCCACCCTTCTGACCAAGACTGGTAAAAATTCCTGGGTGATTGACTCTGGTGCGACTTCTCATATATCTGGCAATCCTGATTTATTCTCTAAACTGCACAAGACTTCTTTTATACCTCCTGTTACTTTAGTTGATGGTTCTAAATCACCTGTTACTGGCATTGGTGATATTTGCTCCACTGGTAGTCTGCCTCTGCGATCCACTCTTTATGTCTCAAAATTTCCTCTTAATTTATTATCTGTTAGTAAAACTCTGAAGAGCCTTCGTTGCTCAATTACGTTTGACCCGGATGGTGTTTTGTTTCAGGATCTGCGCACGAGGATGACGATTGGTTCAGGCCATGAGGGACCGGATGGACTCTACTACTTGGACGAGCTAAAGACAACTTCATATTTGACATAATCTGTAGCAGGCATCCAGTGGCATTATAGATTGGGCCACCCTTCTGTTGCGAAGTTAAAAGCATTGTTACCTGATGTAGTTAGTTCTGATTTTCATTGTGAGACATGTCAGCTTGGCAAGCAGACTCGTGCTACCTTTTCCCCAAAATTTTGTATCAGTTCTAAAGCACGTTTTGATATTATACATGCTGACGTTTGGGGTCCATGTTCTGTGTCGAGCACTTCTGGTTTTAAATATTTTCTGAGCTTCATTGATGATTTTTCTAGAACAACATGGCTATTTTTGCTTAAAGATAGATCTACTATTCTTGAAAAAATTACTGACTTCTTTGATGAGATCCGCACTCAATTTGCTAAGCCTATAAAGATTTTTCACACTGATAATGCGTTGGAATTCATGCAAGCCTCTGTTAGCTCCTTTTGTCGTCGTCAGGGCACCATCCACCAAACTTCCTGTGCTTATACCCCACAACAAAACGGTGTCGCTGAACGCAAGAATCGTCATCTTCTCGAAGTTGCTCGTACCCTTCTTTTTCACTACCATGTTCCCCAGTCTTTTTGGCCCGAGGCGATATCCACTGCCTGTTATCTTATTAACCGAATGCCATCCTCTGTGCTCGGAAATCAGATTCCATATCAGGTTCTGTTTCCCGATGCACCTCTTTTTTCTGTCCCGCCTTGCATATTTGGGAGCACATGTTTTGTTAAGAACCTTCGGCCAGGCCTTACTAAATTGGATCCTAGAGCGACTAAATGTGTTTTCCTAGGGCACTCTCGCACTCAAAAGGGGTATCGATGCTATGATCCCGTTTTTAAAAAGTGGTTTGTATCTGCGGATGTGGTATTTTTTGAGCATATGCCTTTCTATTCTTCGGCTGGTTTTGCGCTCACTTCGGATTTATTAGTGGACACGCCTTTACCTGTGGTGGATGATCTGACTGATACTTCTGATGCTCCGATTGAAAAGCCACCTCTGAAAGTTTATCACAGAAGACCGAAGTCGACAGCTCCCTCTGTGGCCTATCCATCGTCCTCATCCTCTGTGCCAGATCAAACACCTCCGCAGGTATTTTCTGATCTTGATATTCCTATCAGTCTGAGGAAAGGGACAAGAACTTGTACTATGCATCCGATTGGCAATTTTTGCTCTACTGATAATTTGGGTGCTAATTTTGCTAACTTCATTGCGGCTCTTTCTGCTATATTTGTTCCTAAAAATGCTATTCAGGCTCTTAGACATCCTGCATGGCGTCAGGCTATGGAAGAAGAAATGAAGGCCCTTACAGAACGTAATACATGGACCCTTGTTGATCCACCTGCTGATTGCTCTCCAGTTGGTTGCCGCTGGGTCTTCACAGTCAAATACCAGCCAGACGGTACTGTTGAACGGCTTAAGGCGAGACTTGTGGCAAAGGGGTATACACAGACCTATGGGGTCGACTACTTCGAGACCTTTTCTCCAGTGGCGCGCCTGAACTCTGTGAGAATTCTGATTTCTGTTGCTATAAATTCTGACTGGCCTCTGTATCAGCTTGATGTCAAGAATGCTTTCCTGTATGGTGATCTTCATGAAGAAGTATACATGTCACAGCCCCCCGGTTTTGTGTGTCAGGGGGAGTCCTCTAAAGTTTGCAAGTTGAAAAAGGCAATTTATGGCTTGAAACAGAGCCCCAGAGCTTGGTTTGACAAGGTAAGCACTATTCTTCAGAAATTCTCTTTCCGACGCTCCCAGTCAGATCATTTTGTTTTTGTGAAAAATACTACTGTTGGCATTGTTGTCGTTATTGTTTATGTTGACGACATTATTCTTTCCGGAAGTGATCTTGCTGGTATTCAGTCAATAAAGTGCTATCTGGAGAAACACTTCGTCACCAAGGATCTCGGCTCGCTACGATATTTTCTTGAGATAGAGGTGTCCCGGTTTTCTTCTGGTCTCTGCTTATCTCAGCGGAAGTATGTTCTGGACCTACTATCTGAAACTGGTCTTCTAGGTGTTAAACCTGCTAGCACACCTCTGGATCCGAACACCGACTAGGATGATGAGAATTCTCCTGCTTATCCTGACAGTCATCAATATCGAAGAATGGTTGGTAAACTCATCTATCTTACTGTTACACGGGCTGATATTACTGCTGCGGTTGGACTGGTTAGTCGTTACTTGGATAAACCTCGACAATGCCATTGGGATGTTGTCTGCCATATTCTGAAATATCTGAAAAGTTCTCCTGGAAATGGCCTGCTTTACAAGAAACATGGGCACTGCAGACTTCTTGGCTATTCTGACTCTGATTATGCTGGCAGCAAGGTTGACCGTCGCTCTACTTCTGGCTACTACTGCACCTTTGTGGGAGGCAACCTTGTCACTTGGCGAAGCAAGAAGCAGTATGTTGTTGCTCGCTCTAGTGCTGAAGCTGAGTATCGTGCCATGGTGCACACTACCTGTGAACTGTTCTGGATTAGGAGCTTGCTGAAGGACTTTGGTATTTCTGATACGTCTCCTATTCCAATGTATTGTGACAACAAAGCAGCTACTTTCATTGCTAGTAACCCTACTTTCCATGAGCGGACCAAGCACATTGAGGTGGATTGTCATTTCGTCCGCGAAGCTGTTCTATCGGGCCAAATCTCTACTCCCTACATTCATACGTCTGATCAGGTGGCTGACATCTTCACAAAGATTCTACCAAAGACGAGGTTCACTGCTATGACATCCAAGCTGGGCATGATAGACATCTACGCTCCAGCTTGAGGGGGAGTATTAGTATATAGACTTTCCTGCGTTTTTACTTAGTCTATTTTTTTCTCTTTTCTTTGTTATTCTTATGTCTTGTTTTATCCCACATGGGTTATATCTAAACCCTGTGGCTTTCTCTTGTCTTATAAAAGAGAACCCTGTACTCCTTTTTTTAATCATCTCAATAATAAGACAATTAGCCGCAACTTCTAGAGATATGATACAAGAAAACCCTCCTATATATAGGAGATCTAGACTCTAAATTGACCGAACTCTATTAGACCTATTGACTTATTGGATTCTAAAACACCTGTCCGTATTACATAGGACTTGATATCTCCTTTTACATCTTATAATGTACATGTAGACTTAATTAATAGAAAACTTTTAAAATATGAACAATACGTTCGGGGCATCTAGGTATCCCTATCTTGGAGGCCACTACCTGGAAAACTATGACACAAACGATTGTAGTTGGTTTCTTCTTTCTCCTTTCTTTTGTTGGATTTATGCTATGTTTGGTACTCGGTGAATGTAGGGGAGGGGAGGGGAAGGGAGGGGAGGGGACACTTATTTTAGTCTGTTTGGTTAGCATGGGGAGGGGAAGGGGAGAGAACATAATAGACAAAAAAATATCTCACTTTTTTAACAAGCCATATTGTCGCAAAAGGTTACATACGCCACACACATATTAATATATAAAAAATCAAGATAAATTATAATCACATGTCACGTGATCAAAATAAAACTATTTATATAATTATTTTGTTAATGAAGAAGATACATGTTTAACATCATTGAATTCTACATTTTAGTTGTTTGTCAGCATATCCATCAATAAATTATAACCGTCTTCTGACGAGAAAATAAAAAAAGCAACCAACATATCCAGATGTTGCACAACATATATTTTATCTCAAGATATATTTTATTGATTCTCTTTTTATAGCCATTGTGGTTATATATGTAGTTCCATCCATATTTATAATTTTCCCTTCATTTCTTTAAGTTCCCTCCATAATTTGAGAGTTTCCTCCACTTCCCTCCACAATTCTCTCTATTTTTCTGTTTTTCCTTATGTTATTATGTTTGTAATTTTTATTTATCTCAAACTTTACGTATTCTCTAACAACATTTTTCTAGACTTTCTAAGATTGTGTGCTACAATTATCTCACCTCACTTGGAGGGATACAAGTATTTTCCGTCATATTATTTATACATTCCCTGCACATTCCATTTTTCCATTCATGTTTTAAAATAAATTTCCCACCAAATCTTTCCCCTTCCCCTTTTTGCACTCCGATTTGATGGGGAGAAGAGTGGTTGGAAATACACATGATTTTTCCCCTCCATTCCCCTTCATTCCCCTCCATTCCCTTCCCTTCCCCTTCACCATGTGCAACCAGCCAACTTAAGTCATTTCTTCTCCCTTCCTCTCCCCTCCATTCACAGCGTACCAAACAGGCCGTTAATTGGGGGCAGACAATGGCTAGAGAAACAACTGGTTCTGTCTATTGCTAATCTGATCTATAGGAACCAACAAGTCGACAACATGCCAACTAGACAATATGACTCATCATTCTTTTCTAATCAGCTCGGTTATGGGTCATATTCTCATCAAGATGTAAAGATTTGAAATTCTCCTTTATGCTCATCCGAAGTCAATTTCCCCTGCCTTTTCTTGTGCTGTGCATTTGTTGGTTTGCGGTGCCGATATCCATCCCATCTCATGCGACCTCATATAACTACTCTTTGATATTCACCATGCTCACTTTGTTCCTTATATAGTCTTTTCTGAAGTGATCTTTCCTTGTCTCAGCTTAGCATTTTGGCCACATTCAACTTGTTAAGACCTTGCTTCATCAACAAATGCTTTTGAAACTAAATCCAGAATAAAAAAGGAAATGAAGTATATGTGGGCAATGATTAAGAGTTGACCTCAGCCAAAAAGACATCCATCTACTTGCTGAAGGAATATTTAGATGTGACAGAGAGGAAACAGGGGAATCACTGAAAGCGTTTGAGAGAAGATATTTCACTAGTATGTAATAGCTGATGTCCATTTTGAACCCTGTTACAATGTGAACTGTGCCCACTTCTGTCTCTAAAGTGAGAATCTGATAAAAATCTTGCTCATCCTACAAGTTATTTTGTGAACCTTATTACTTTTGAAATAGATAATGGTAACAGGCTTGGATTTTATACCTTTGTAAGCAGCTAATACAGGTGGAAATGTTGGATTTGTGGGAATGACTTTACCAAGTTTCATCCATCCATTCTAGATGTAGTTATGCTGACTTCCTAGTTGATGTGCAGTTGAACATTGTTGAGCATCCATGTGGCAAAATGGTCAATCTCCATCTCACATATAGTGCTAATGACGATCAGTTTGGCATGGAATGTAGGACATTTCTTTCTCAGGTGAACTCATGTTCATAGAAAGACAGAAGACTACAGGAGAAAGCTATATCCATTAGACTAAATTAAAATCTCATTCACGAAATACTTGTTTTTGGGTCTCCAGATGGGCCTCGAATCAGTGAGCCCCTGTTTGGGAACGGACTGGGATTTCGTAGTCTGGACTGGATTAGACTGGGTTAGTCAGGATTCAGTCTGATTCTGTTTGGCAACCCAGTCTGATTCTGTTTGGCAACCCAGTCTGATTCTGGTCAGCTGGTCTGATTTGAGTCTGATTGCAGTCTGATTCTGTTTGGCTACTAGACTGGATTCAGTCTGATTTTGTTTGGCAACGTAGTCAGTATCTGCTGATTCTGTCCTGCTGTTGTAGAACTGTTTTAACAAGAATAAGGTATGTGTAGTTGTGCTGCCGCTTAAGCAGAAGTTGGCCGAAGTGTATTATATACTAAATAACAAATACATAATATAATTTATGTATTTAAATTAAATAGTAGCAAAGGTGCGTAGCATGTCTGTAGCAGAACGTAATACCACACAAATAAAAAGATAATATTTTATTGGTTCCCGGGCAAATACATATGTAACATACAAACTGAAACGAGAGGTCTGCCCTGGACCTAGACAACGACAAAGTTACACAATCTAAGTTGGTGATCAAGCAGGCAACTTCATGCCTCGTCGTACTCGGCCAACTTCATGGCCTCGTCGTACTCGTCCCACGACTCAGGACAGGGTTCGTCCAACACCTGATTTGTTTCCTGTTTGCTGGCGTCTTTTGGCCACTCGAACATCAACGGCAGATGGTGAATAGGATGAGTAACACCCTTGGCTTGTTCGTCTCTCTCATTTGGGCCCTCATCGCGTGTAGGCTCGCAACATGGTATCTTGCAAACAAGGTTTTCTTGTACATATTTTTTAATCTTCGACGGAGACATCAATAGTTTTTCAAATTTTGTCCTTGCCTTTGACCGTGACTGCGATGATGACATCTATAGTTAATAAATCAAATTTAAGTATTAGAAAATATAAATAATAGTAAGATAACTGTGACAATATTGAATAAAAATAAATGCTCCAAACAAACTTAGCTACAAACAAGTAAGAACGTGATGTATGCATTCAATACATAACAATAAAGGTCCAAACAAACTTAGCTGCATACAAATAAATGTTGCGAGGTAAACACAAACAACTACAAAGTCGTGGAAATATATTACAGGTTAATGTGTTATTTTTGGCGTCTAACGTGGTTGTTTGATTCACTTATCGGTGTTAATAAGGTATTTAGCAACGCCAGGTGGGTAAATGCGACGAGTCGTCATGAAGTTGCGTTGCACGGCCAATGGCGGGGGAGGCAATACATCTCCCAAAATAAAAAGATTGTCTCTTATGAACTCTCTCCTTATGTGTTGCCATCTCATGTGCAACTCAGTCAAAGATATGTAAGGCCCCCCAGTTATGTTTCGGAAGTCACGCCATGCCTCCATCCAAGCCTATGTAGTATATACTCCATTAACACATCTCCCCAACTCATATTGGTTTCTCATCATACCTCTGAGAACCATATCAAGCTCCATACACCACATAAAAGAAGGCTTCCTTCGAGGCCCAGCCATATTACAGATTCTGTAAGTAATATGTTTTAGACGTAAGTGTGTATCGCATAATTAAGGGAATATAAAATGCATATTCAGTGCTAACTAACATTTATCAACATAACGGTGAAAAAACATACACCCTCCATAAAACATACACCAACATTATGATAAATAACTAAAGCCTGTTGATGTCGGATGAATTCAGAAAGATTTAATGTTAAAAACATCGACTGCTGGACAATGTAAATCGACACACCAAACTAAATGTAGCTCTCTGCCATTAAACGTTATGGCGTCACCGTGGGTGAAGGAATGTCTAAAAGAAGACTACATTCTTCCTCCAGACTGGCAACGTAGCGTTCTACACCCTCATGCTCATACTTTTTTTGGGTGTATATATCATCGTAGTTGTGATGAATTTCAACAAAGTCCTTCATGTTTATTGCCTGGCCCCACACTGACTTGCACTCTACAGTTAGTAACATAATCTCAGCTTTCAAAGAATCAATTGTTGGGGGAAGATCGACTGCCCAACGGAAGTATCTACACCGATCTTTTCCCTACAATGTATAATCAAGTTTAATGAATGACAAAGAATGTGCAACATACACAACGACAACCTATTATGTATGTATTTACTAGTGCACCTCACGAGAAGGACATATGTAATACATTTTGCCCGACCTTTCACTCAGAATGCCAAAATCATACAACCCCGCATCCTCTGTGTTAAGCCGCAAGGCTGCATCTAACCCACAATCACACCTCAGAACTCCAGATGGATCCATTGACATCTAAAACATAATTGAGGATTAGTAAAAATATTGTCGGATTCTGAACATAGATTTCAAATACAACTTTCCGAACATAAAATAGGCCTAACTGCTTGTTCTACATCTATGATGTATTGTATCCGTCCTCGTTTGAAGAGTCGTTACTGCTCGTGATGTGAAGTCGTTGTCGAAGATATTGACACCTCTCACGTAGAGTGGTAATATCTTGTTCAAGCCTATCGGTGTCTGCTCTTGTCGAACTGACAAAGTCACATTGTTCAGACCATAGCTTGCGTTCGTTGCGGGCATATGCAAGTTGTGTTAGCATAGCATCCCTAACTGCAGTAAGTGTGGCAACTGTGGGTGGTACACGCTGCGCGGGCAATCTCATCTGACATCTGTTCGAAACAAGCCCCCTACCACATGTAAAATACGGTCTGTGGGGGTTGTTGTTTTCAAAACGTCCATTTGTCGCGTCAGCGTCATCCATATACACACGTACAGTGCATTGAAGGCCGCATGTACAGTAAGGCATTCCATTCTCCATTTCAAGACAACCTACCGATTCATTATGTCATGTATATTATTAGGATCCAGTAAAAAGTTCGTAAAAAAACAACTAAAGCCTACAAAGTTATGTCGTGGACAGTTTTTCAAATAATGTCGAAGACTATTACAGATACAATTGTAAGTCAACGGGCATCCCATAGCAAATTAGAAATGGATTCACGTAAACGCTCGCCCTCCCTTGAATCGGCCTGAGTTGTTTGTTGGAGGGAACTCAGGTCAACCCCAGCAGGGGGAACGACAGATGTTGAAATGTCATATGGGAGTTCGTCCATTATACTGTCGCCATCATGTTGGCGGCGTATGAAATTGTGGAGGATACAACAAGCCATTACGAGGCGACACTGCGAATGTATGTGATATGTCGCCCCCTTTTTAAGGTAGGCAAACCGCCGCTTCAGCACCTCAAATTCTCTTTCTACAACATTACGTAATTGTGCGTGGCGGTGGTTGAACATCTCCTTCTTGTTGGTGTAGGCATGTCTGTTTCCTCGGTACTCAGAAATATGGTAAGCTGTGTTGCGATACGGTGCAAGGAATTGCCGAGTGTTGGCATACCCTGCATCTACTAGGTAAAACTTTTCCGGAGGAACTTTAAACCCGCCTGTGGTCGTCGCTGACTGTAGGACCCGTTGGTCAGCAGCCGATCCCTCCCACCCAGTTAGGACATATGTAAACTCCATGGAGAAGTCAACTACAGCCAAGACATTAAGAGAGACATTCCCTTTTCTGTCTCGGTAGCGATTTTGCTTATCTCGTTTAACCAAGACGGGGATGTGTGTTCCGTCAATTGCCCCGATGGCATTCTATAACACCAAAATAGGTTGTAAACATACAAAATATTTCCAAATGATTAAAGATTGTAGGGGCTAACTTTTACCTTGAAGTAAGGGTAGAACCTTGGGGTCTCTAATATACGAGAATGTGTTGTCGTGCATGTCGCTGCAGTTTGCATGACAATGTACTCATTGGACAACGAACACACAACGTCCAAGACTTCGTTGAACTTTCTACTTATGGTCTCACCAGAGTGAATGTAGTCCTCAGCCAAAGCACGATTTGTATGTCCATGACCAACCATTTGTAGGAAGTAGCACACAACCTCAACCGAACTGACGCCTCTAGTGCTTCGTAACAAGGCCCGACTCTCAAGCTTGTCCACAAGGGCCAATATAGAATGTGGTCTCATTCGATATAGGTCATAAGCCATTTGTTCATGACCGTTTAAAATTTCTAAGACCTTCTGGTGGCCACTCCTAATGCTAACTGACCTAGGTATTGTAGGTGGTATGTCGAAAATGTCGTCAATGATGGAGTTTGCTATGGACTCAGCTATTGTATCAGCAATGTGATTAGCTGGACCAGACAATGTATGTAGAATGTGCGTGAGGAGGTCAGGTGTTTCTGTTTGGTCAGTGGTTGACATTATGCCTACAAGTGGAAGCATAGCAAGGTTGTCATGGCAAGGACAAGGAAAATAACTAGTCTACAATCATATGTAACTGTGGACACATAAAATAATGGCTTCCACGATACAAAGCGAATTAGATTGAACGCAAAATAAAACCATGGCAGTGAAATAAATTATTACAACAGTTAATCAATAATGTCTGGACGGGAATAAAAATATTACAACAATTCAACAAATAAGATTATGCCCAAAGAAAATGTTTGGATGGGAAATAGATTATTACAACAACGAAAGAACTTTCTACTGATTTGATGAGTTAAATGTCTGGCTGTTAATGTTTGGTGATCCGGAAGGGCCAGTATCATTGGACGAAGGAAAAAATGCACGGTGAGATGAGGCAAACGACGATGGCATCTTGGTCTGTTGCTGAAGTTGGGTGTTGGGGATTGCGGGAAAAATGCATGGTGAGATGGCATAAACAAGGATGGCATTGAAGGTGTTGCTGTTGCATTGGCAGCTTGGAACGAGGATGGCATTGAAAGTGTTGCTGTTGCATTGGCAGCTTGGGACCTTTCCCAAAGGTCTTGCAACCATATGGTTATCTTTTGAGGTGTGTCTATAAGGCTGAGGTAGATGGTGCGGTTTGTTGAGTCCTTGATGGCGTTCACAAGTGTTGTAAACACAGGAGTGGGGGCATCTGGGTAAGTGTCATGGAAATGTTGTAAGATGGTTGTAAACTCTTTTCAAAGGCTCTAGTTGCCACACCACTGCCTAACTCGTGAACCTTTGCATAAACCTGTGTGAATTCAGATAACACTTCATTTGAAAACCCACATCGGTCTTGAGCCATTGATGGCCGCTTCTTGCGCCTAATGACAGGAGGCCTCCCGCCAACACTCGGTGTATCTGTTCCGCCTCCCCCGGTTTCTCCCTCACTTTGCATCCCATATGCGCCCATATTAGGTTCCCCAGATTGGCTTCCAGTGTTCATGGGTGTGTCTGGGCCATCTAAGTCGACAGTGACATCATCCTCGGAGGCAACGTCAGAAGGGATTTGTGTGTCCGTTGAATACATTACATGATGTCCTCTAGCAATGTTCCTCCCCGCCATCATCTCGATGCCATAGTAGTGGGGAAACAGCTTGTTAAGCAACCTAGCAAGGTCCTTGTTTGCCTAAGTATACAAAAATTTTGTATTAGGAAATTAAAGTGTAAATATATGACATTATTTTTTTAACTAAGGGACTGGTTATTGGATATACCGCAAGGCTCTCCCTCCATTCAGGGCTGTCGGGCAGCGTGGGCTTATGCCTAGTGTCATCCCATCCAACGCCGCTCTTATTCGTCACAAGCTTCAAAGCGGCATAGTCCCTCCTCAAGTTCTTCCACCGAGTTTTTAGCTGGTCTATATTGCAGGCCGTCTTCCCCATCCTATTTTGCATTTCCACAGTTGCCTCCCTCCAAGCCTCCCTAGTGAAATGACCATCGACACACCTGCCTAGGTCATATTGTCTGCGCAATGCAGATACTAGAGCGGCATCAGAATCTCTTGCCCAAACAATACGAAACTTGGGGTCAGCGGAAGACATACCCCCGTAGGTGCTGCAATATATTATGATACACAAATCGTTATATTTTTTATCTTTTCAGATAAAATATTTACTTAGATAGTGGCGTCTAAGCTGCAATTACACTATGAAATTACCTTGTGCATCAGTTGCATATATTTTCTATATATTAGTTCCAATAAAATAAAAAAGGATCTCAAGCCGTGTTATATAAAATTGAGGTGAAACATCCATAAAAAATAATTCAAAAAATATCAGTAACAAATGAAGAACCCGCCTCTTCTTTTATAAGGTCTTCAGATCTAATATTGGCACTCCAGCATCAGATGATAGAAGGTATTGTCCTTTTAGTAGCTAAAGCAAGCTGGAACAGTGTACTAAAACTTTAATGAGAGCATTATACAAATTGCCATCTTATTCAATAATCCCATGAGCTCAGAAGAGGTATAAGAGAAGTGGATTAGGATAGAAGAAAATCGAGTAGAATAGCACACAAGAAGGCCATCAGGATAAAATAGACATGTACAGTCTCAGTGAATATTGATTAAGAAATTTCAACAAACCAATGTTCTGTTTCATGCCCCTATGCAGCAATACAGAGAAACCAAAACATAGTTTCAAGTTGGATTTCTAGCAAGGATGTATGACATATATTGTAACATATGGGTAAAATGGTGATATATTGTAGTATGTTTTTTCTAGGATGGGGGGATTTTTATGAATACCACATACAGGAAACCAAAAAAAATACATATTGTAGTATGTTTGACAATAGATACACTCACACAACTGATAGAAAGTAACATGTAACATATGGGTAAAATGGTGATATATTGTAGTATGTTTTTTCTAATATGGGTAAAAGACCAGTATGCAGAACATTTGGATCAAAGAAAACTTGAGGAAGTATATGAACCTATTTATATATGTTTTATACATTGTACATGCTATGACATGCTTGCTAGTATCTACCCAGCAAACTTGCTCTAGATTTTATAAAATTGGACATCACTGTGTTCACCTCCCCATACACAGATTGCAACCATAATGACAAAATTGTTGCTCATTAAAGTAAAATGCAACAATGAAAGATCAATAACATATGTCATATTGATGACCAAAATAAAGATACGTCATACATAGTACAAAAAATTATTTATTTTGCAAGATTTCGAACTGATTTGTATATAGAGATATAAGAGGTATAAGAGAAGTGGATTAGGATAGAAGAAAAGCGAGTAGAATAGCACACAAGAAGGCCATCAGGATAAAATAGACATGTACAGTCTCAGTGAATATTGATTAAGAAATTTCAACAAACCAATGTTCTGTTTCATGCCCCTATGCAGCAATACAGAGAAACCAAAACATAGTTTCAAGTTGGATTTCTAGCAAGGATGTATGAGATATACTTTATGTTTGCCTCAAACATGTCAAGATGTAGTTACTGAGCACTCAGGTGACATATAAAAGTTTGACAATAGATACACTCACACAACTGATATAAAGTAACATGTAACATATGGGTAAAATTTAGGAAGTTCATGGTGCTCAATGCATTCAGTAGATTCAGCATGCTAACCACAATGCCACATGATTCATAAAAGTGATTTCCATCTAGATTTTCTAACCTAACATAGTGCATGATAGTCACTAAATAAATTAAGCAAATCGTATTTGTATAAGTGAAGCTCACAGTGGTAAGACCCTTGAATAAACCATAGCATTGATCAATAGGTCAAGAATGAAGTAGCCATCAATACTGTATCTAAGCAAGAAATTGTAACAACCCTTCCTCATTGAAAAACTAGGATACAACTCAACTAGACAATAGCTTTGCAAAATGCCACGAACCACCACTTTAAAGATATATGCAATAGCTTTGCAAAATGGCAGGAAGCACTTATCAATAGAAGACAACTAGCCATCTAAACAGATTCCAAACGGCTTAGCCTTCACATTTCATACAGAAAAGGAAGGATCCACGGATGAAAAATAGTATGGAGCCTTGAGATAAACATCATTTTATCAATGTAAAACACACACAGGGGATCCAACACACACCATGGAACACAGGGAACCCCTTTGCATAATGATTCAGTACAAAAAATAGGCCTAACCCCTTTGCATAATGATTCAGTACAAAAAATAGGCCTAACTATTCATCATCACGAACCTATTCAGAAGTGGTCGACAACGAGCAGCAACTGCGGAATCGCCGGGATGAGCAGCACCGCCGGAGAACCAGGGACGAAGAAGTGGTCGACAACGAGCAGCAACTGCGGAATCGACGGGATGAGCAGCACCGCCGGAGAACCAGGGACGAACACCAGCTTCCTCCAAGATGCGTAGGTGGATGTGAAGAACCTCGATGCACAAGGCGATCAATATGAAGGAACACGGACACTGCTTGCCCTTGCTAGGGTTTGTCCTGTGCGTCGACAAGATGGGACGATGACTACTCAACCTGAGTCAGGTGGACGGTGCAAATAATCGATGGTCAGAAGGACAGGACAGGGCACTGGTACCTTGCCTTTGCAGGATGTAGCCGCCCTAGTAGACCGGCGGTCGCAGATGGCCGCATTGAATCCTCACCAGGCGGCGGACGCTCCGCCTGACGACTGCTGCCCTCCATCCGCGAGCTGCTCGAGGTAGCAGACCTCGCTTTAACTCACGGACCAACAGTGAGCCGGCACAGGGAGAGGGGAAACCAACCGGAGAGAAGGAG
Organism: Alisma plantago-aquatica; assembly: GCA_963693085.1. Taxonomy (NCBI): domain Eukaryota; kingdom Viridiplantae; phylum Streptophyta; class Magnoliopsida; order Alismatales; family Alismataceae; genus Alisma; species Alisma plantago-aquatica. Next base: position 1,415,371,124 of record OY856411.1, read on the forward strand.
AGGGGCGAGAGGGAGAGGGCTGAGAGGAAGAGGGAGGCGCGCGAGTGAGAGGGAGCGAGGGAGTCGGGGTCGAGGGGGTGTCGGGGGGGCGCTAAACCGGACTGGGATTTGCAATCCCGCCTATACCGGGACTGGGTTAGTCCGGATTATGGGATTCCGTTATCCCAAAACGGTGGTCGAATGGGGTTGCGAACCAAACAGCATTTTGGCCCAAACCGGACCGGGTTACGCCGACCTGGCGCTAGACGACAGCTCCTAATCCGGATCCAGTCCGTTCCCAAACAGGGGCTGAGTGTGTAGTAGGCAATGGTAGGTAGGTGTGAATGTCCCTTTTCCATAATTCACATACGATTTACGATCTATACAGAGTTGGAGACACATGTAGTAGTAGTTATATCAGATCCTGGAATGATGATAAAAAATCGACAATCCTAGAACTCACACTCCCATAATGAGTGTAAAGATTAGTAGAACATCAATTATTCGTGTAGCAAGCTGACCTATATGCTATGTGAAATGGAACATGCACAAGCTTGGAGAAAACGATCTATAGGGACTGGATCCATTACATAAGCCTAAGTGTACACTGATGGGGGGTCATCAGCATGCAAGGTTGCTGCAATTTCTCCAATTTCTACAATGAGTAAGTATCATATTTCGTGGATTCTGATATTATGAAAATTGCTAGTTGTAGGTCATACACTTGTGTCTTATATAAGACAACCAAACAGAAGAATTGAGCCATTATTGTTTCTCCTAGGGCTGGCAAAACAAGACCCGGCCCGAACCCGAATTTTTTAAGTGGGTTAGGGTCCAAGTTTTTTCGACCCGAACCGAATTTGACCCGAACCCGAAGAACCCGAAATCAATTTAGGATCGGATCCGGGTTTGGATTTTCGACCCGAATCGACCTGATTGACCCGAAATTCACAATTATATATTCACAGAAAATTGCTAATACTAAAGTTTAAGACACACAATAGTTTATTAAATTACTAATCCAACACGTGAAGTTTATTTTGACAATTCTATATAGTTTTCTATTGGTTTGTATGGATTATTATGCTAATTGTTTTATAAATTGGTGTTCTCAATCACATCGTAAGTTTGTTTACATTGAAATTTGTTGTTTGCACTTGGTAATTGTCAAAAAATTGGACAAAAGGTAGCATTTTTTGAAATTTTTCTCTTGGTATTTAGATTTTACGAGTCAGACCCGAACCCAAAAATATTTGCGGGTCGGGTTAAGGTCAAGAATTTCGACCCGAAAATCCATCTTTAAAAAGTGTTGACCCGAAATGACCCAAAATGAAACCCGGACCCGGTCGACCAAAACCGGATTGCCACCCCTATTTTCTCCCACCACTAACAGCGTAATACATGGGAATCTCGTATGAATAGGGCTGTCAAAATGTGCTATGTTTTCCTTGGTTTTCACAGAGATAATTCTATGTGAAGACATCTCTTCCAAGCTATCTAATGTATGACTATTTCTACAGTTGCGACATTGAAGACTCTTATCAGTGAGGAGGATTCACCTTCTGGAAGTATCCTTCCTAAATGTGAGTTGCAATAATCTTTCTCTGCTTTGCCATGTATTTTCATTAAAATAGATTGCTGTTTGTTGTCCTGGACTACGTTATTGATTGAGAAACAAATGAATCTCTACATGATATTGTCAATATGTCTCCTAAGTTAGTGAATAATCAATTAGGAATCAGGGACTTCTTACGAGTGAAACTTTCTTTTTACACGCTGGATTTGAAGTCTAAAGCACATTGAAGTCCTAAGGGGGAATAACTCTCCACAGGACCCTATACTCCCATGGATGCCCGACACTAAGGGGTAGATAATTCAAGGGCAAACCTAATGCTCTGATGGCACAAACCACATACGTGCTACAAAGTCTCATAATAATTCCACCACAACAGGAATTGAACTTGGGACCTCCTAGTTAACTCCATTATCAGATTATTGATGCATAATACCATTGTGGACCTAAAAGCACAATTAGCTATGAAATAAGTTTGATCATTAATTGGTTATGCAAAATTGGTTTAAGTGTATGTTAGCTTGTCTACTTTTGTATAGTTGGTGAAGTTTCAAACAACACTGACTTTGCACAAAGTTTTATAATTCTTAATCTTCAACAAGGCTTAACAATGAATCAGTTCCCATTAAAATCTGGAAAATTTGTTTTTAATAAGAATCACAGAAAACTAACACAATTCATTTTCATATAAGAAAAATAAAGAAAAAATAGTAGAAAGAAAGACTAACAAGTTGGAAACAAAAACCTAGATAAGTAGCTATCAGCACGTAGCGATATAAATTGTAGTATTGAAGCTAACATGGCATAGACCAAGCAAAATATATGTCCATCTCTTTTCTGCCTTTATGTTTGCATAAAAGTTGGAAACAAAAACCTAGATAAGTAGCTATCAGCACGTAGCGATATAAATTGTAGTATTGAAGCTAACATGGCATAGACCAACCAAAATATATGTCTGTCTCTTTTCTGCCTTTATGTTTGCATAAAAGTTATTGGGAGGCAAACCTATGTATTACTAGCAAAACCCTACTATGTATTAGAGAGAACAAATGAATTCTCAGATTCAATCCCTAACAACTATAAACTGAGACTCATTTAAAAAATATAATGAACTAATAAGCTAATTAACTAATCAGTTCTCTAATACTCCCCCTCAAGTAGGAGCATGGTGTCTAGCTTGCCTAGACTTACATATTAGTTCATACAAGATTGATTGTATTAGTATATAGACTTTCCTGCTTTTTTACTTAGTCTATTTTTCTCTTTTCTTTGTTATTCCTATGTCTTGTTTTATCCCACATGGGTTATATCTAAACCATGTGTCTTTCTCTTGTCTTATAAAAGAGAACCCTGTATTCTATTTTTAATCATCTCAATAATAAGACAATTAGCCACAACTTCTAGATGGTATCAGAGCCTCCCGATCCTCCCTAACCCTAATCCTTCTTTCCCTCCCATCTACCCTAGCCGCCACCCTTTCCCTTTCCTCCCTGCTGCGCCGCACAGCAGCCGCCGCCGCCTTGCACCCTCCCTGGTGCCGCCTCCACCACCGCCCACCCTACCTTTCTCCCTCACCGCCCACCCCTTCTCTTCCTCTCTTCTCCACCGCAGCCCCCTCTTCTTCCTCCTTTTCCAGCAGCACCCTCTGCTGCCCGCCGCCTCCACCTACCTGCCGCCGCCACCATAGCCCCACCACCGCCTATTTCCGCCACCCCGAGCACCCACCCTATCCTCCCTTCTCCTCTTCCCATCTTCTCTACACCTTTGCTCACCATCTCGTCCGGCTAAAGGCTCCTTTTCCGGTCTCCGTTCAGTTTCCGACAACGCTACGTACAACCCGGTCTTTTCCAGTTCTGGCACGTTGAAGGAGTAAATCTTTTTTTCGCCTCTGCCTGCCTGCGCCTCATGGTGGAGTGATCTTTCCTCCATGTTGGCGTAGGTCCTGCTCTTCCTTTCTGCCCTGTGAGGGTCTTCTGAGGTCCATGATTGGATCTCCTACCTACTAATACTGCTAGTCCATGTGTTGGACTTCTACTGCTGCCCTCTGCTAACGCCTGCTATTATCTGCGCCCATGCTCCTGCTTGTTTCTACTTGGTCCGATGGCGACTTCAGATCTTCCTCACACTCTCTGTGTTACTACGGTGAAGCTGGATAGTTCCAACTATCACCTATGGGCTGCCTCCTTTGAGTTGTATGTTAAATCTCAAGGTCGCTACTCTCATCTGACTACAAAGGGTCCGTCTCTTCCTGCTCATGATGTTGACGAGAAGACGAAACAAGCCTATGATCTCTGGTTCAAGGAGGACTATGGGGTCATGACATGGATGGTCAACAGCGCTGAAGCAAAGATCCGCCAGTCCCTTCTCCGTCTTCATACTACCAAAGAAATGTGGGAGCAACTCTCCCATGTTTACTCGCACCAACAGAATCCTAAGAAGGTCTTTGAGATCTTCAAACAACTTGCCAAACTGGAGTATTCTATTACTGATTCGGTCGAGGATTACTACAACTCCTGCTGTGCCCTCTGGGATGAGTTCCAGGTGTATCAACCCCTTTCTACTGACATTGATGAACTTAATTGACAGCGGAACGAACTTATGTTAGTTCAGTTCCTCGTGGGCCTACCTGCTTCCTTTACTGGTGTTGTGGACCCGATTCTCTCCAGCGACCCTTTACCCACTCTCCGCGATGTACTCAAAAGGGTCCAGCGTCTACCTTCTGTGTCCCAGCCCGTGCCTGACTCTTCTGATGGTGCAGCTCTCACTGTCCGCTCTGGTGATTCCTTTCGTGGTCGCGGTCGTGGCAGAGGTCGTGGTCGCGGAGGACGTTTTTCTGCTCCTGGTCGTGGCTCTGGAACTGATTCTGTTGAGTCCCGCTACTGCACTCACTGCAAGCGCACCAACCATACTGAAGATCGTTGCTGGATCAAATATGGCAAACCTGACTGGGCCAATAAAGTGACTTCTGATCAGACTGATCCTGCTCCGCCGACAGTTGACTGGATCTGCTCGGAATTTGAAAAACTGCTACAAGCTCGTCTGGCGTCTTCTACTGAGGATTCAAATGCTGGTAGTGCCGCACTTCTGACTACGACTGGTAAAAACTCCTGGGTGATTGACTCTGGTGCTACTTCTCATATATCTGGCAATCCTGATTTATTCTCTAAACTGCACAAGACTTCTTTTATACCTCCTGTTACTTTAGCTGATGGTTCTAAATCACCTGTTACTGGCATTGGTGATATTTGCCCTACTGGTAGTCTACCTCTGCGCTCCACGCTTTGTCCCGAAATTTCCTATTAATTTACTCTGTCAGTAAAACTGTGAAGAGCCTTCGTTGCTCAATTACGTTTGATCCGGATGGTGTTTTGTTTCAGGATCTACGCACGAGGATGACGATTGGTTCAGGCCATGAGGGACCGGATGGAATCTACTACTTGGACGAGCCAAAGACAGCTGCATATTTGACATCATCCGTGGCAGACATCCAGTGGCATTATAGATTGGGACATCCTTCTGTTGCAAAGTTAAAAGTCATGTTACCAGATATAGTTAGTTCTGATTTTCATTGTGAGACATGTCAGCTTGGCAAGCAGACTCGTGCTACCTTTTCCAAAAAAATTTGTATCAGTTCTAAAGCACCTTTTGATATTATACATGCTGACGTTTGGGGTCCATGTTCTGTGGCAAACACGTCTGGTTTTAAATATTTTCTGAGTGTTAACGGAAGCGAAGAGTTACGTAACGTAACAGGCAGCGGTCTGCGTTGTTGCACAAAGGCAACTTGAGAGTCCCAATAGGGCTCTCCTCTTTATTTATATAAAGGGGTAAATTGCACATAGGTACAACAGTAATATAAAATAGAAAATAAAGACATAAAGAAAGATATATTAACACTCCCCCTCAAACTGGAGTGTACACATTGTGAATGCCCAGCTTGCCACATAAATTCTGGAACACTGCTGGACCCAATGGCTTTGTCAAGATGTCAGCTAATTGATCTTCAGACTTGACATATGGTGTCACAACATTGCCATTCTTTATCTGATCTCTGATGAAGTGACAATCAACTTCTATATGCTTTGTACGCTCATGAAAGACAGGATTCCTGGCAATATGTATAGCAGATTGATTGTCACACTTAAGTGTCATGGGAGACTGAATTGAAATCTTTAACTCAGATAAGACAGATTTGATCCATTGCAATTCACAGCATGCATGTGCCATAGCACGGTACTCAGCTTCAGTACTAGACCGCGCTACCACTTGTTGTTTCTTGCTTTTCCAAGTGATCAAATGATCACCAAGAAAAGTGCAGTAGCCAGAAGTAGATCTTCTATCAATTTGATTACCAGCCCAATCTGCATCTGCATAACCTGTGAGAGCCAAAGAAGATGGGGGACTCTTTGGTTTATAGTAAGTGATCCCCTTTCCAGGAGCACTTTTCAGATATCTCAGAATCCTGCATACAGCTGTCTAGTGTGACTGTCGTGGTGTGCACATATGTTGACTCACCACTCCTACAGCAAAAGAAATATCAGGTCTTGTTACAGTTAGATAGATTAACTTCCCAACTATTTTCCTGTAATGTCCTGGATCTGAATACGCAGTGTCATCATCCATCTCCTTGGTGTGATAATCCATAGGAGTGGATACTGGCTTAGAATCAGTCATGCCTGTTTCCTATAGCAAGTCAAGCACATACTTCCTCTGGGATAGGTTTATACCTGCATGGGATCTAAGAACCTCAATCCCTAGAAAATATCTCAGTTTCCCCAGGTCCTTTGTGTGAAAGTGTTTTTGTAATCCTTCTTTCACACGTGATATACCTGTAGAATCACTGCCAGTAATCACAATATCATCAACATAGACAGCAATAATGATTGACCCACAAGAAGAGTTTGAATAAAATAGAGAGTGATCAGTCATGGAGCGAGAGAAACCCATCTGTAAAACAACAGCACTGAACTTGTCAAACCAAGCTCTAGGAGATTGCTTTAGCCCATATATAGCTTTCTTCAGTTTGCACACTTTCTGACACTCCCCCTGAGCAACAAAACCAGGTGGTTGCTCCATGTACACCTCTTCTTGAAGATCACCATGAAGAAAGGCGTTCTTGACATCCAGCTGAAAAATAGGCCAGTCAAAGGTAGTAGCAAGAGATATAAGGATCCGCACAGAGTTTAAACGAGCAACTGGAGAAAAAGTCTCAAAGAAGTCAACTCCATATGTCTGTGTGTAGCCTTTTGCTACCAATCTGGCCTTCAGCCTTTCAATAGATCCATCAGGGTTGTGTTTGACAGTGAAAACCCATCTGCAGACCACAATTTTCTTTCCTGCAGGTAAGTCGACAAGATCCCATGTGCCATTGTCAAATAGAGCAGATATTTCCACTTGCATTTCCTGTTTCGAACCACTGTCCTTCAAAGCATCTAAATGATTTCTTGGTGTCATAATTGAGTCTATCCCAACAGCAAATGCACGAGCCTGTGTAGATAAGTGAGACAAACAACATAAATTGGATATAGGATGTCGAATAGTACATGAACGAATACCTTTCCGGACAGCAATAGGAATATCAAGGTCAGAAGCTGCTGCAGGGATCTCTTGAGTAGAAGACGATAGAGGAAGCTCAGAGACTGGTGTCGCTGCCTCATCTGGATTCTGTCTACCTTGCCTGTGATAAACCTGTGTATAGGGCTGAATGACAGGTGCATCATCATGAGATATGTCCTGAATAATAATGGGTGGCACTCCCTCACTCGGCACATGTGGTGGCACTCGCTCACACTGAATTGGGGGTGGCACTCTCTCACTCAAATGCTCCCCCTTGCTCATAGCATTTGCAAAATATGGAGTAGTTTCATGAAAGGTGACATCCTTAGAAACAAACATACGACGCAAACTAGGACAATAACACTTGTACCCTTTACTCGTACCAGAGTACCCAAGGAACAAGGTTTTCACAGACCTAGGTGAGAGTTTGTCTTGCTTAGGATCAAAATTATGAACAAAGGATGTACAACCAAAAACCCGAAGAGGAACATGAAAGGGTTGATCCATAGGGCGTAAAACAGAGAAGGGAGTGCGTCCATGCAAAACAGAGGAGGGCTGTCTATTAATAAAAAAACAGGCGGTGAGAAGGGCTTCGGACCAGAACCGTTTAGGCACATTTGATTCAAACATGAGGGATCGAGTAACATCCAAAAGATGGCGATTCTTTCTCTCAGCAACTCCATTCTGCATAGGAGTGTGAGGACAGGATGTATGATGAATCATCCCAACCGAACTGCAAAAATCATTCATCGCTTTTTGAACATATTCGAGAGCATTGTCAGATTGAAAAGTCTTGATGTTGCAATTAAATTGAACTTGAATTTCTTTATGAAAATGCTTAATGATGGAAAGCACAGACTCACGACTTTTCAACAAATAAATCCATGTCATGCGAGAGTAATCATCCACAAAGGAGATAAAATAGCTAAAACCATTATAACTCTGGTTTTTAACAGGACCCCACACATCACTATGGACTAACTCAAACGGGCTAGTAGCCCGATTATTGACACGAACAGGATATGACAGTCTATGATGTTTGCCCAACTGACACGATTGACACTCTAAAGAAGACAAATGAGCCAGATCTGGTTCCAATTTCTTCAGACTCTCTAAGGATGGATGTCCATATCTGCAATGCCACAACAAGGGGGAACCACTCATCAGGACGGCTGAAACTGGAGCAAGAGGTGGATGGCGAGGTAGACAATCACCAGGGAAGAGGTAGAGATCACCTTTCCTAGGCCCCCCACCAATCATCTTCATACTCTTGAGATCCTGTAAAACAAAACAAGAGGGTCTGAATGTTACTGTGCATTTTACAGTGTCAATCAACTTGGCAACAGAAAGTAAATTAAATGGAAATTCAGGCACAAAATGGACAGATTTCAGATCAATATCTGGAGTAAGAGACACAGATCCACTAGCTACCACCTTCCTCACTGAACCATCTGCCAAGGTAACAGACGGATGAGGAATATATGAGTCAAGTGAACGGAGCAATCTCCTCATACCAGTCATGTGCTGGGATGCGCCAGAGTCAACCACCCAAGGATTTGCAGATCCAGAAGCCATAAAGGATGTAGCCTAATTACCCGCAGTAGACGCAAGGTTGGCTGCCGAAGAAGATGACGCGCCCATGTTCCAGTGCTGAGTTGCCTGAATAAATCTGTCATATTCCTCCTGAGTAAGAGTGATGCCAGAGGTACTTGAGCCCACAGTGGAAGAGTCTGAAGTAGCACAGTTTGCAGCTCCAACCGGTGGGGCTGCAGGTCTCCCATGTTTCTTCCAGCATTTCTCGACAGCTTGCCCAGGTTTTTCGCAGAATGTGCATCTAGGACGAGTCCCATGTCCTCTGCCCAAGCCAGGTCTGTCAGACGGTGCAAGCCTTCCTCCTCTAACTGCTGCTGCAATAGAGGCATGAGAATCTCCAGAAGGAACAACAGAAATAGCATCAACGGACTCAAAGGTGGACTGCTGAATCCTCGAGTAAGCTTCTGCAAGGCTGGGTAATTTGTCTGACGCAAGAATCACACTTCTGGCCGAACCAAAGGAGGGGCTAAGTCCAGATAAAAATTTAGCAGTGACCAAGTCATCTCTATCTTTAATCTGCTCAGCGACGGTCACTGGATGATAGTAGCTCAGTTCTTGAGAAATAGCTTGAATCACACCAAAATACTCTTCAAGTGGCTTATCACCCTGTCTTTCTACAAAAAGACGGTCATAAATCATAAACTGGCGAAGAGCATTCTTTTCTTGGGCATAATGTTGTTTCACAGCATCCCAAATCTCCTTGGCTGTAGAGTAGAACATGAACCTAGATGCAATTGTAGGTTCCATGCTGCCCCAAAGCCAAGTCTTCACTAGGCTGTCCAGACGTTTCCACTCGGCATAGTCTTTGTCAGTGCTAGCTAGGGGTGCAGAATCAACGAACTTCGCCCTATCTCGGGACTCCAAGACGGTATGAACATCATTCATCCATAGCAGAAAGTTCTTCCCGTTGAGTTTGATGGGAATAGGCGAGACCTCTCCATAATAGGTCGACATCTTATTCTCCATAATGCAACGAGGATAGGTGACGGAGTGATACATGTCACAAAGAAGGCTGGATTGACGGGAAGATACGCGTCACGTGACGGAGAGATACACGTCACAACAGAAACGGATAGAGGATGCGTTACTGACGCATCGACAGCCTTCAAGAGAGAGGTTCCTAATCACACATGAAGGAGATGTGATTAGGAAGGCACTTTAGAAGAGACGAGACCTCCGGTAAGGGCTTTAGAGGACCGTTTGATCAACCGGAGATCCCAAGCGGCAAGTTCGGCATCCAAAAAATGCCCGAAAAGTTGCTGAAAAAGTTGCCGAAAACGTAGACGGAGCTTCTGGGTCTTGACGGCTGGGCCTACGGTAGCATGGGAGAGACTACCGAAGGTCCAGCGGTGTTGGACGGCGGCGGAGACCCTTAGGCGGAGGACTGCAGCGCCGGCGGTGGAGCTCCCCGCTCCTGCAGCGCGCCGGCGGCAAGGAGAACAGCCGCTGCTTGCGGTGGCGGCGACGCCTTGGTCGGAGGGAGAAGGGAGAGGGAGGGGCGGCGCTGGAGAAGAACGGAGAGGGAGAGGCGGCGCTCAACCTGCTCTTGATACCATGTTAACGGAAGCGAAGAGTTACGTAACGTAACAGGCAGCGGTCTGCGTTGTTGCACAAAGGCAACTTGAGCGTCCCAATAGGGCTCTCCTCTTTATTTATATAAAGGGGTAAATTGCACATAGGTACATCAATAATATAAAATAGAAAATAAAGACATAAAGAAAGATATATTAACACTGAGCTTCATTGATGATTTTTCTAGAACAACATGGCTATTTTTGCTTAAAGATAGATCTACTATCCTTGAAAAATTTACTGAATTTTTTGCTGAGATCCGCACTCAATTTGCTAAGCCTATCAAAATTTTTCGCACTGATAATGCATTGGAATTCATGCAAGCCTCTGTTAGCTCCTTTTGTCGTCGTCAGGGCACCATCCACCAAACTTCCTGTGCTTATACCCCACAACAAAACGGTGTCGCTGAACGCAAGAATCGTCATCTTCTCGAAGTTGCTCGTACCCTTCTTTTTCACTACCACGTTCCCCAGGTTTTTTGGCCCGAGGCGATAGCCACTGCCTGTTATCTTATTAACCGCATGCCATCCTCTGTACTCGGCAATCAGATTCCTTTTCAGATTCTGTTTCCCGATGCATCTCTTTTTTCTGTCCCGCCTCGCATATTTGGGAGCACATGTTTTGTTAAGAATCTTCGGCCAGGCCTTGCTAAATTGGATCCTAGAGCGACTAAGTGTATTTTCCTAGGGTACTCTCGCACTCAAAAGGGGTACCGATGCTATGATCCTATTTCTAAAAAGTGGTTTGTGTCTGCGGATGTGGTATTTTTTGAGCATATGCCTTTCTATTTTTCGGCTGGTTCTGCGCTCACTTCGGATTTACTAGTAGACACGCCTTTACCTGTGGTGGATGATTTACCTGATACTTCTGATGCTCCGATTGAAAAGCCACCTCTGAAAGTTTATCACAGAAGATCAAAACCGACAGCTCCCTCTATGGCCTCTCCATCGTCCTCTTCCTCTGTGCCAGATCAAACACCTCCGCAGGTATTTTCTGATCTTGATATTCCTATTAGTTTGCGGAAAGGGACAAGAACGTGCACTATGCATCCGATTGGGAATTTCTGCTCTACTGCCAATCTGGGTACTAATTTTACTAACTTCACTGCGGCTCTTTCTGCTATATCTGTACCTAAAAATGCTGCTCAGGCTCTTAGACATCCTGCATGGCGTCAGGCTATGGAAGAAGAAATGAAGGCCCTTACAGAACGTAATACATGGGCCCTTGTTGATCCACCTGCTGCCTGCTCTCCAGTTGGTTGCCGATGGGTCTTCACTGTCAAATACCAGCCAGACGGTACTGTTGAACGGCTTAAGGCGAGACTTGTGGCAAAGGGGTATACACAGACCTATGGAGTTGACTACTTCGAGACTTTTTCTCCAGTAGCGCGCCTGAACTCTGTGAGAATTCTGATTTCTGTTGCTATAAATTCTGACTGGCCTCTGTATCAGCTTGATGTAAAGAATGCTTTCCTGTATGGTGATCTTCATGAAGAAGTATACATGTCACAACCCCCCGGTTTTGTGTGTCAGGGGGAGTCTTCTAAAGTCTGCAGGCTGAAAAAGGCTATTTATGGCTTAAAACAGAGCCCCAGAGCTTGGTTTGACAAGCTCAGCAATATTCTTCAGAAATTTTCTTTCCGGCGCTCCCAGTCTGATCATTCTGTTTTTGTGAAAAATACTTCTGCGGGTATTGTTATCCTTATTGTTTATGTTGACGACATTATTCTTTCCAGAAGTGATCTTGCTGGTGTTCAGTCAACAAAGTGCTATCTGGAGAAACACTTTGTCACCAAGGATCTCGGCTCGCTACGGTATTTTCTTGGGATAGAGGTGTCCCGGTCTTCTTCTGGTCTCTGCTTATCTCAGCGGAAGTATGTTCTGGACCTCCTATCTGAAACTGGTCTTCTAGGTGCTAAACCTGCTAGCACACCTCTGGATCCAAACACCGACTGGGATGATGAGGATTCTCCTGCTTATCCTGACAATCAACAGTATCGAAGAATGGTTGGTAAACTCATCTATCTTACTGTTACACGGGCTGATATTACTGCTGCGGTTGGGCTGGTTAGTCGCTACTTGGATAAACCTCGGCAATGCCATTGGGATGCTGTCTGCCATATTCTGAAATATCTGAAAAGTTCTCTTGGAAAAGGTCTGCTTTACAAGAAACATGGGCATTGCAAACTCCTTGGCTATTCTGACTCTGATTATGCTGGCAGCAAGGTTGATCGTCGCTCTACTTCTGGCTACTGTACCTTTGTGGGAGGTAACCTTGTCACTTGGCGAAGCAAGAAGCAGTCTGTAGTTGCTCGCTCTAGTGCTGAAGCTGAGTATCGTGCCATGGCACACACTACCTGTGAACTGTTCTGGATTAGGAGCTTGCTGAAGGACTTTGGCGTTTCTAATTTGTCTCCTATTCCAATGTATTGTGACAACAAAGCAGCTACCTTCATTGCTAGTAATCCTACCTTCCATGAGCGGACCAAGCACATTGAGGTGGATTGTCATTTCGTTTGCGAAGCTGTTCTATCGGGCCAAATCTCTACTCCCTACATTCATACATCTGATCAGATGGCTGGCATCTTCACAAAGATTTTACCAAAGACGAGGTTCACTGCTATGACATCCAAGCTGGGCATGCTAGACATCTACGCTCCAGCTTGAGGGGGAGTATTAGTATATAGACTTTCCTGCTTTTTTACTTAGTCTATTTTTCTCTTTTCTTTGTTATTCCTATGTCTTGTTTTATCCCACATGGGTTATATCTAAACCATGTGTCTTTCTCTTGTCTTATAAAAGAGAACCCTGTACTCTATTTTTAATCATCTCAATAATAAGACAATTAGCCACAACTTCTAGAGATTGAAAAACAAATAATAGATCAAAAAAACCCACAAGGATAGCCACATTCTCCCTCAATCTTGCAATCAAGGACACCTCATGAATGATCAATTCTAAGCAAGTACAAGGGCATATAACAGGTGAGCTTCTAGATCAACTGGAAGTAGCATCTAGAACAATAATATATGATACATAGGTGGCACTAGTCATCATCTCAGTTGTTGGTGTCCCTCGAGTAAGTCAAAGAGTGTTTGTACGTAGTATAAAAGTCTAGTGAGTATTAGTTCACAATAGTAGACAAGTTGCATGGATAGGTCAAAGAGTATTTGTACGTAGTATACAAAGTCTAAGATAGTATTGTAGTGGCATATAGTTGACGACTAAATGGATGGTGGCTACACCATTGCACGGATAGAAGTAGATGAGTGATGCAAGGTTTGCACAACTCATATTTACTAGATGGATGATCTAATAGGTTATAGCCTTTAAGTAGCACAACAAACCCACCCATAAGAAAACAAATCTTATCTCAATATAGTTGAGGGTCGAATTAAGGGAAAAAATTTGTAAGAAGAAAATTGGGAATTTAGACATATTGTGGATTAAAACAATTAATTAGGAGATTGAATTAATGATTGATTAACAAATTAACTTGAACAAGCAATTGAAATTTACTAAGCATGAACGAGATGAATTCAATTTATTAAAAGCACTAGAGAAAAATAGGCTTCACCTCCAATACCCTAATTCTTTCTCTCCTCTACAATTAACAATTAATATGGAACTCCACAATGTTGAGGCAATTAGCTAACCCTAATTCTCTCGAATACAAGGATTTTATCTAATGAGGAATATCACTCATGTCACACTTGTGATATTCAAAAGATCCGTTGTTCATCGCCTCGTTAATTACCGATCCGTTGTCGCATCAAGGAATTAACATGAAAACCCAGATGTTAAGGATTATTCTTATGCTCTCGCAATATCAAACAACCAAGCAAGCATACACTAGGTGATCAATCCATATGCATGGCAATTAAAGGAGAATTTAATAGCAAACAATATTTTCGTACAATATCAACGTCAATGTTCTAAAAAGTGTGAAGCGGTAAGCGTGTGGACAACACTTTTAACTAGTAAAGCTCTAAATGGGTGATTAAGCAAGCAATTTTTGAAAAAGCGGGTTTGAATTTCCTATATACTTTAATGCAAAATTACACACATGTATATAAATAATATGTTTTAGGATTTTGTATACATATCTAAACACCCCACAGAACTATGAAAAACACCCAAATAGTTTATAACACTACTATAAAACAATGATTATAGCTATAAATAGTAAACAATGGACTTGTGACAACGTAAATGTACTCCCAATCTGAGGCATGTATACATTTAAGACTGCCAATTTTACATCACGTATATACATAGCTAATCAGTAAACAACATACTTATCAATTGTCGTAGATACCTTACTAACTTGTATTTACATTTACATACCGATAATTGGTCATACTCAATACATTACAGAAGTATATTCAAGCAATGCATGCATTCTAAGGTACATATAATTAATATATGATAGTCTATAATACTTGGATCATATGATTTACTTAAGTTTCAGAAGTATTAGGATCATCTGAGTCAATATGTAATATTGCACTTAATTATATCATCCAAGTCAGTAGTTCTTAATGTTGTATTCAAATTTATAGGTAATAATTACAGCCGTCAGCAATTTATTAGTATTTCATACACTAGAAGTAAATAGTCAATAATGGACTGACAGAAACATAGTTACAGTACTTTAGAACATACTAACTACAAAAGAACTCACATACAAAAAAGAAATATATTACTTGGTGGCCTAGCTGGACGCTTAAAAAAAGGCCTTAAGTGATTTTTTTGACTGCTCTTAAGCGGCCGGTTAAGCGGGAAATGTGCGAATTGGCAATTTTTGTATATCCGATTAATAGGCAATTAGGGTCTTTTTTAAGCGGCTGAGATGCTTGGCAGATTAAGCGGCCGCTCATCACGTTTTTGTTAATATATCTTCACTTTGTATTTATTTCTTATTTTATATTACTGCTGTACCTACATGTAAATTTCCCTTTACTATAAATAGAGAAGAGAACCCTATTGGGTTGCTCACGTTGCATACGTGCAACAACACCACAGCCGCCTCTCCTTTTACATGGTATCAAGAGCAGGTTAGGCTTCCGCAGCCGCCGGCCCTCCCACCCAGCACCGCCCCCCCCCCCCCTCCTCTCTCTCCCTCCCGCCGCCCCTCTCCTTCAGCCGCCGGGCGCCGGCCACCTCTCCCGCCGCCGGCCGCCGCCGCAGCCAGCAGCAGCGGCTGCTGCACCTTGCCGCCGGCGTGCGGCAGGGGCGCGGGCCTTCCGTGCGGCGCCGCTGATCCTCGGTGGCTCGTCTCATGCTGCCGTAGATCCCGTCGCACCGCTCTACAGGCTCCGTCTACGTCTCCGGGCTCTTTTTCAGCCTTTTCGGTTTCTTTTTCGGGCGCCGCTCTTGCTGCTCCGGGATCTCCGGTTGATACAACGGCCTTCTAAAGTCCTACCCGGGGGTCTCGTCTCTTCCAGTGTGGCTTCCTAATCACATCTCCTTCATGTGTGATTAGGAACCTCTCGGTTGAAGGCTGTTGATGCGTCAGTAACGCATCCTCTTTCCAGTTTCGGTCGTGACGTGTATCTCTCCGTCACGGGACGTGTATCTATCCGTCCACTCAGCCTTCTGTGTGACGTGTATCACTCCGTCACCCATTTCCCTGTTGCATCATGGAGAACAAGACCTATTATGAGGTCTCGCCTATTCCTATCAAGCTCAATGGGAAGAACTTTCTGCTTTGGATGAATGCGGTTCATACTGTCTTGGAATCGAGGGACCGCGCCAAGTTTGTTGATTCTGCGCCTCTCACGAGCACTGACAAAGACTATGCCGAGTGGAAACGACTTGACAGCCTTGTGAAGACTTGGCTGTGGGGTAGCATGGAATCGTCTATTGCTTCGAGGTTCATGTTCTACTCCACTGCTAAGGAGATTTGGGATGCTGTTAAGCAGCACTATGCTCAGGAGAAAAATGCTCTTCGCCAGTTTATGATCTATGATCGTCTGTTTGCAGAGAAACAGGGTGATCGATCCCTTGAAGAGTATTTTGGTGTGATTCAGTCTATTTCCCAGGAGTTGAGCTACTATCATCCCGTGACGGTTGCTGCGCAGATTAAAGACAGAGATGATCTTGTCACTGCCAAATTCCTCTCCGGCCTTAGCTCTTCTTTTGGTTCAGCACGCAGTGTGATTCTTGCATCTGACAGATTACCGAGCCTTGCGGAGGCCTTCTCTAGGATTCAACAGTCCACCTTTGAATCTGTTGATCCTTCTCCGGTTGTTCCTTCTGGAGATTCTCATGCCTCCATTGCTGCAGCAGTTCGCGGAGGACGACCTGCATCTACTACAGCTGACAGACCTGGCTTTGGCAGAGGACGTGGGTCTCGTCCTCGATGTACTTTCTGTGAAAGACCGGGGCACACTGTTGACAAATGCTGGAAGAAACATGGGCGACCTGCCGCCCCACCTGTTGGAGCTGCCAACTGTGCTACTTCTGACTCTACACCTGCGAGCTCGACTTCTTCTGGCATTACACTTACTCAGGAGGAGTATGACCGGTTTATTCAGGCTACTCAACATTGGAGTGTGGGCGCCTCTTCTGCTTCTTCAGCGCATCTTGCCTCTACCGCGGGTAATCAGGCTACATCCTTTATGGCTTCTGGATCCGCAACTCCCTGGGTGGTTGACTCTGGTGCCTCCCAGCACATGACTGGTATGAGGCGACTGCTCCGCACTTTTGACTCATATATTCCTCACCCATCTGTTACCTTGGCAGATGGGTCTGTGAGGAAGGTGGTGGCTAGTGGTTCTGTGTCCCTTACTCCAGATATTGATTTGAAATCTGTTCATTTTGTGCCTGAATTTCCTTTCAATTTACTTTCTGTTGCCAAGTTGATTGACACTATGAACTGCACAGTAACATTTGGGCCTTCTTGCTTTGTCTTACAGGATCTCACGAGTTTGAAGATGATTGGTGGGGGGCCTAGGAAAGGTGATCTCTACCTCTTTCCTAGTGATTATCTACCTCGTCATCCACCTCCTGCTCCAGTTTCCTCCGCCATGCTGAGTGGTTCCCCCTTGCTATGGCATTGCAGATATGGCCATCCATCCTTAGACAGCTTGAAGAAATTGGAACCCGATCTTGCTCATGTGTCTTCTTTAGAGTGTCAGTCCTGTCAGTTGGGCAAACATCATCGGTTGTCCTATCCTGTCCGTGTCAATAATCGGGCTTCTAGCCCGTTTGAGTTGGTTCACAGTGATGTATGGGGTCCTGTTAAAAACCAAAGTTATAATGGTTTTAGTTATTTCATTTCCTTTGTTGATGATTACTCTCGCATGACATGGATTTATCTGTTGAAAAGTCGGGAGTCTGTGCTTTCCATTATCAAACATTTTCATAAACAAATTCAAGTTCAATTTAACTGCAATATCAAAATTTTTCAATCTGATAATGCTCTTGAGTATGTTCAGAATGCAATGAATGAGTTTTGCAGTTTGGTTGGTATGATTCATCACACTTCTTGTCCTCATACTCCTATGCAGAATGGTGTTGCTGAACGTAAAAATCGCCATCTTTTGGATATCACTAGGTCTATCATGTTTGCATCCAATGTGCCTAAACGTTTCTGGTCTGAGGCTCTTCTCACTGCCTGTTTTTTGATTAATCGGCAGCCCTCTTCTGTTTTGAATGGGCGCACTCCTTTTTCTGTTTTACGCCCTATGGACACACCGTTTCATGTTCCGCTTCGGGTTTTTGGCTGTACATCCTTTGTTCATAATTTTGATCCCAAACAAGACAAACTCTCTCCTCGGTCCTTGAAAACCTTGTTTCTTGGTTACTCTGGTACGAGTAAAGGTTACAAGTGTTATTGCCCCAGTTTGCGTCGTATGTTTGTCTCTAAGGATGTCACCTTTCATGAAACCAGCCCGTATTTTGCACATGCTATGAGCAAGGGGGAGCAATTAAGTGAGGGAGTGCCACCCACAATTCCAAGTGAGGGAGTGCCACCTATCATTGTTGAAGACATATCGCCTGATTCACCTACCATTCAACCCTATACCCAAGTTTATCATAGGCGAGGTAGACCGGATCCAGATGAGGTAGCGGCACAAGTCCATGAGCCTCCTTCCCCATCTTCTACTCAAGAGATTCCTGCAGCGGCTTCTGATCTTGACCTTCCTATTGCTGTCCGGAAAGGTATACGATCATGTACTATTCGACATCCCATATCCAATGTATGTTGTTTGTCGCACTTATCTACACAGGCTCGTGCATTTGCTCTTGGGATGGATTCTGTTCAAATACCAAGGAACCACTTAGAGGCTATGAAGGACAGTGGCTGGAGGCAGGCCATGCAGGTGGAAATTTCTGCTCTGGTTGATAATGGCACATGGGATCTGGTTTCCTTACCTGCGGGCAAGAAAGTTGTGGGCTGCAGATGGGTCTTCACAGTCAAACACAATCCTGATGGTTCGATTGAGCGGTTGAAGGCCAGATTGGTAGCCAAGGGCTACACACAGACATATGGAGTGGACTTCTTTGAGACTTTTTCTCCGGTTGCTCGTCTCAATTCTGTACGGATCCTTATCTCTCTGGCTACTACTTTTGATTGGCCTCTTTTCCAGCTGGATGTCAAGAACGCCTTTCTTCACGGGGTTCTTCAGGAAGAGGTGTATATGGAGCAACCACCAGGTTTTGTTGCTCAGGGGGAGTGTCAGCAGGTCTGCAAATTGAAGAAGGCTATCTATGGGTTAAAACAATCTCCTCGGGCTTGGTTTGACAGGTTCAGTGCTGTTGTTTTACAGATGGGCTTCTCTCGTTCTATGACTGATCACTCTCTATTTTATTCAAATTCTTCTGGTGGGTCCATAATTATTGCTGTCTATGTTGATGATATTGTGATTACTGGCAGTGATTCTACAGGCATATCACGTGTGAAAGAAGGACTACAACATCATTTTCACACAAAGGACCTTGGGAAACTGAGATATTTTCTAGGGATTGAGGTGCTTAGATCCCATGCAGGTATCAATCTCTCCCAGAGAAAGTATGTGCTTGACTTACTACAGGAAACGGGTATGACTGATTCTAAGCCTGTATCCACTCCTATGGATTATCACATCAAGGAGGTGGAAGATGATATTGCATATTCAGATCCAGGTCACTACAGGAGAATAGTTGGGAAGCTGATTTACCTAACTGTCACAAGACCTGATATTTCTTTTGCTGTTGGAGTAGTAAGTCAACACATGTGTACACCACGACAGTCACATTGGACAGCTGTATGCAGGATTCTGAGATATCTGAAAAGTGCTCCTGGAAAGGGGATCACTTATTATAAACCCAAGAGTCCTCTATCTTCCTTGACTCTTACAGGCTATGCAGATGCAGATTGGGCTGGTAATCAAGTTGATAGACGATCTACATCTGGCTACTGCACCTTTCTTGGTGATCATCTGATTACCTGGAAGAGCAAGAAACAACAAGTGGTGGCACGATCTAGTACTGAGGCTGAGTATCGTGCTATGGCACATGCATGTTGTGAATTACAATGGGTCAAATCTGTCTTATCTGAGTTGAAGATTTTGATTCAAACTCCCATGATTCTCAAGTGTGACAATCAATCTGCTATACATATTGCCAGGAATCCTGTTTTTCATGAGCGCACAAAGCATATAGAGGTTGACTGTCATTTCATCAGAGATCAGATACAGAATGGCAATGTGGTGACGCCATATGTTAAGTCTGAAGATCAACTTGCTGATATCTTGACAAAGCCATTAGGTCCAGCAGTGTTCCAGAATTTATGCGGCAAGCTGGGCATCCACAATGTGTACACTCCAGCTTGAGGGGGAGTGTTAATATATCTTTACTTTGTATTTATTTCTTATTTTATATTACTGCTGTACCTACATGTAAATTTCCCTTTACTATAAATAGAGAAGAGAACCCTATTGGGTTGCTCACGTTGCATACGTGCAACAACACCACAGCCGCCTCTCCTTTTACAGTTTTCATTTCACTGATCAACTTAGAGGGAAGAAGAAAACAAGGGGTAGTGGGGCTACTCTACTCCCCATACCCTAGTAAAGAAATTACTCTCTACTCATGTTCAAGGTACGAGAAAAGAGAGAAATGAGAAGTGAGATCGTCATCATGACGTAAACAATGAGGAAACAAATCTGTCTTGTGATTGCTCCCGCATAGCTGCTCCGGGCAAAGATAATCCTCTATCTCTCGAATGGCTTTCAATAGGTCAAAATGTGTTCTTGTACGATCTCCCAAGTGACAGACATAAGAAAGGATGCCTGGTCCATTTTATTCGATCTTGGCTCCAATTGTTATTGCTGCAAATTCATAACGGTGTTAGTTGGATGACTAACCTTCTCTAGCCGGGCAGCTAGAGGGGGTTCTGGCATCGACAATGCATTGCTGGAATTGTTAGCTGGTCGAAAAACTTGTTATGGAATTTTTGGTGAAGATCAAGAAGGTTTAGTTGGTTGATTAAGGTGATCAGCCAGTCGGCTAACCTAATCTGACATTTTTGCAAGGGCATTTGTTAATATATCTATTTTATATTCAGTTTATTTATTGTCTGTAATTTCTAGTTAGTAGTTACTATTGGACCTCTATGTAATTGTCTCAATACTTTTATTAATAAAAGGAAGATGATACGTATTGTATCCCTTCCCCGCTGCATCGCACGCAACTTTGCGGCACATTACGTTTCACATGGTATCAGAGCGACGACGTTCCTAGGGAGTAGGGATAGATCTCCCTCCTTTCTCTTCTCCGTCCTTCAGTAACAAGCACCGGAGTTGCCGGACAGGGAGAGAGCATCAGCCGCCGCTGACACCCTAGCCAGTAGCAGCCGTCGCCTGCGTAAGGGCTAGCAGCAGCCGTCGCCGGTGTAGGGGCTAGTAGCCGGCGGCGGCGGCCAATGGTCCAGCAACAGCCGCCGCAGGCCAGCACGTCAGCGGGTCTCTTCGGTTAGTTCGACGGATTATTAAAATCCAAACCAAAGCGTCCGCTTCTATGTCGAGAATTCCTAATCACATCTCCATGTGTGATTAGGGAATTTTCAGTTGGGGGCTGTGGATGCGTCAGAAACACATCTAATTTTTTGACGTGACGTGTATCCTTCCATCACTCTGTCTTTCTCTTGACGTGTATCACTCCATCACCCCATCTTCCTTCTGAATCATGGAGGACACTAAGGCATCCGTTATCTACAACGAGATGTCACCTATCTCCTCCATCAAGCTGAATGAGAAGAATTATCTCTTGTGGATGAATGTTGTCCATACAATGTTGGAATCCTGAGACAAGGCGAAGCATGTTGAGTCTGATCCTCCTGCGACTACTAACAAAGGCTATGCTGAATGGAAGCGTCATAACAGTCTAGTGAAGACATGGCTATGGGGGAGCATGGAACTTGGAATTACTGTGAAGTTCATGTTCTACACCACTGCTAAAGAAATATGGGATGCCGTCAAGAAACATTACTCTCAAGAGAAGAATGCTCTTTGTCAGTTCATGATATATGACCGCATGTTTGCAGAACGATAGGGAGACAAGCCTTTGGAAGAATATTTTAAGGTGATCCAAGCTATTGCTTAAGAACTGAGTTTCTATCATACAATGACTGTCCAAGAACAGGTCAAGGATAGAGATGATTTGGTTACAACAAAGTTCTTATTGGGGCCGAGTTCTTCATTCAGTTCAGCCCGCAGTGTTATCTTAGCTTCTGACAAACTTCTTAGCCTGGAAGAAGCTTATTCACGGGTTATGCAGTCCAACTTTGAACCAATTAATTCTACAACTATCCCGTCTCCCAGAGAATCTCATGCATCCGTAGCTACTGCAGTTAGAGGAGGCCGTACAGGTACATGCCGAGGAGGTGGCACACGACCTAAGTGCACTTTCTGTGGCCGTCTGGGACAGACACACGGTGGAGAAATGTTGGAAGAAGCATGGTTGGCCTTCTGCACCACCCATGGGGACAACCAACTTTACTAGCACTACTGAGTCTTCTGAGCCTCCTGCTTCGACATCTAGATCTTCTGGCATCACACTCACCAAGGAGGAATATGATAGATTTATTCTGGCTACTAAGCATTTGAGTTTGGGATCATCTTCGTCTTCTTCAACCAACTTGGCGTCTACTTCTAGTAATCAGGCTACTTCTTTACTAGCTTCCAGTTCAACTTCTTCATGGGTGGTTGACTCTGGAGCTTCACAGCACATGACTGGAATGAGGACACTACATTCCATTGACTCACATATTCCTCACCAGTCTGTGACATTAGCAGATGGTTCAGTGAGGAGAGTGTTAGCCAGTGGATCTGTTTCTTTGAATCCTAGAATTGATCTTAAATCTGTTCATTATGTGCCTGCATTTCCATTTAATCTTCTTTCTATTGCAAAATTGATTGATAATGTGAAATGTACGGTAACATTTGGACCCTCTTGTTTTGTATTACAGGATCTCAAGAGTATGAGGACGATTGGTGGGGGGGCCTAGGAAAGGTGATCTCTACCTCTTCCATGGTGAAAGTCTGCCTCGTCAAGTATCTGTTCATGCTCTTGCTATATTTTTGAGCGGCTCTCCCTTACTGTGGCACTACAGATATGGACATCCTTCTCTGGAGAGCTTGAGGAAGTTAGAATCGGATTTATCACAGGTGTCTTCATTAGAGTGTCAGTCCTGTCAGTTGGGGAAACATCATAGAATGTCGTTCCCCAGTTATGTCAATAAACAAGCTATTCGTCCCTTTGAGTTAGTCCATAGTAATGTATGGGGTCATGGAAAAGAAAGCAATTATAATGGCTTTCGCTATTTTATTTCCTTTGTGGATGATTTTTTTTCGCATGACATGGATTTATTTGTTGAAGAGTCAAGAGTCTGTGTTGTCCATTGTCAAGCATTTTCATCAAGAAATAGAAGTCCAATTTGATTGCAATATTAAAATCCTTCAGTCTGATAATACCTTAGAATATGTTCAAAATGCTATGGCTGATTTTTGTAGCTCTATTGGGGATACATCGTACATCCTGTCCTCACACTCAACAAAATGGGGTAGCTGAGCGGAAAAATCGTCACCTTCTTGATATTGTCAGGACAATTATGTTTCAATCCAATGTTCCTTAGAGATTTTAGTTTGTGCTTTACTTACTGCCTATTTTCTTATTAACAGGCAACCTTCTTCTGTGCTTCAAGGATGTACTCCTTTCTCTGTCCTACGTCCTAATGATCAACCATTTCTTGTTTCCCTCAGGGTGTTTGGTTGTACTTCATTTGTCCACAATTTTGATCCTAAGGTTGATAAGCTATCTCCTAGGTTATCTCCTAGATCGATTAGGACTCTCTTTCTTGGTTACTCCAACACCAGCAAGGGTTATAAGTGTTACTGCCCCACTCTCCTTCGTATGTTTGTGTTTAGGGATGTAACTTTTGATGAGTCCCCTCCATATATCTCTAGTGTTCCCTGTAACGGGGAGCAATTGTGTGAGAGTGAGAGAGTGCCACTATCAAAAATCAGTGAGCGAGTGCCACCACCACAACAGAGTGAGAGAGTGCCACCTATCATTCTAGAATATACTGTAATTCAGGAACAACAACCAACATATGTTAATTTAATTCAACAATATTCACATGTATATCACAGATGAAGCAGGCAAGACCATGATGAAGTAGCGACTCCAGTCCCTGAGCCTTCCCCATCTCCCTCTACTTAAGAGACTCCTGAAGAACCATCTGATCTAGATGTTTCCATTGTTGTCCGCAGAGGTACTCGTTCCTGTACTACTAATCATCCTATTGCGGGCGTGTGTTGTTTGTCAAATTATCTAAGCAGGCACGTTCCTTTGCTCTTGGGATGGATTCTGTGGTCATCCCAAAGAATCATCTTGATGCTATGAAGGATATTGGTTGGAAACAGGCAATGCAATCTGAAATGTCTGCTCTTCTACAGAAGGACATCTGGGAGCTTACTGACTTACCTACTGATAAGTATGTTGTGGGCTGCAGATGGGTACACAGTGAAACATAATCTAGATGGTTCAATAGAGAGTTTGAAAGCTAGACTGGTGGCAAAAGGTTACACTCAGACATATGGAGTTGATTTCTTTGAGACCTTTTCACCTGTAGCTCGTCTGAATTCAGTACGGATTCTCATTTCTCTAGCTACTACTTTTGACTGGCCTCTATTTTAGCTTGATGTCAAGAATGTCTTCCTACATGGTGATCTACACAAAGACCCATAAATGGCTTTCTTCAATCTACACACCTTCTGACACCCCCTGAGCAACAAAACCAGGAGGTTACTCCATGTAGTTCTTCTACGATTGACCACTCCTTATTCTATTCTAGTTCTTCTGTAGGATCTATTCTTATTGCAGTATATGTTGATGATATAGTTATCACTGACAGTGATTCTGTAGGTATATCACGTGTGAAAGAAGGATTGCAGAGGCACTTTAATACAAAGGATCTTGGCAAACTGAGGTTTTTTTTGGCATTGAAGTACTTCGATCTCATGCAAGTACTAATTTGTCTCAGAGGAAATATGTGCTGGATCTACTTTGTGAGACATGTATGAGTCCAAGCCAGTGTCTACCCCTATGGACTATCATGTGAATGAGAAAACTGATGATATTGATTATTCAGAACCAGGATATTACAGGAAGATTGTTGGTAAGCTGATATATTTGACAGTCAGTCGCCCTGACATTTCCTTTGTTGGAGTGGTGAGCCAGCATATGAGCTCACCATATCGGTCACATTAGACTATAGTTTGTCACATCCTTAGATATCTGAAAGGTGCACCTGGAAAGGGGATCACCTATTACATACCTAAGACTCCTATGTCTACTCTTGTTCTACTGGCTGTGCAGATGCAGACTGGGCTGGTAATCTGAATGACAGGAGATCCATATTTGGATATTGTACTTGTAAGAAGAGGTGAGGGGGAGAGGAGACGAAACACCGAGGGATTTGTCGGCTGCAAGGAGCAGCTTTCTTGAGATGCCAATAGCCGTCTCACTTCTTTTTATATATTAGGGTAAGATACATTGTGGTACAAAGGAGAAAATAATAGAAAAACAATAAAACAAATAATATAATGAAAATAGAACCAGGAGTCAGATTGCAGATTTCCGCCGCTGTAGCAATCTCGATACCATCGACAGGACTGTCGATGGTATCGACAGAATGATGGTCTGTCGCTGTGATAATCTCGATACCATTGACCTCCTGTCGATGGTATCGACGGGGATATAGGTTATTTCACACTCCCCCTCAAGATGGAGAGTACACATCGTGTATGCCCAACTTGCCACATAATCTTTGAAAAGCTGTTGGACCCAAAGGCTTTGTTAAGATATCCGCCAGTTGATCTTCAGACTTGACGTATGGCGTCACAATAGTACCGTCTTTGATTTAATCACGAATAAAATGGCAATCAACTTTTATGTGCTTTGTACGCTCATGAAAGATAGGGTTCCTGGCAATGTGTATAGCAGACTGATTGTCACACTTGAGCTCCATAGAAGACATGATAGTGATTTTTAACTCAGAAAGAACATATTTGACCCATCGTAGTTCACAACATGCATGGGCCATAGCACGATATTCAGCCTCAGTACTGGATCTAGCTACCACATGCTGTTTTTTGCTTTTCCAAGTAATCAAATGATCACCTAGGAAAGTATAATAGCCTGATGTAGACCTTCTATCAGTATGATCACCAACCCAATCTGCATCTGAATACCCTGTGAGAGTCAAAATAGATGGAGTCACCTTGGGTTTAGAATATGTGATCCCCTTACCAGGAGCACTCTTCAGATATCTTAGAATCCGACAAACTGCTGTCCAGTGTGAATGTCGTGGTGAGTGCATATGCTGACTCACAACGCCTACAACAAAAGAAATGTCAGGTCGTGTAACAGTCAGATATATTAGCTTGCCAACTATTCTCCTGTAATATCCTGGATCTGAGTACTTAACATCATCAACCGTCTCCTTGATGTGATAATCCATAGGAGTAGATACCGGTTTAGATTCAGTCATGCCTGTTTCCTGTAGTAAGTCAAGCACATATTTCCTCTGAGATAGGTTGACACCTGCATGAGATCTAAGCACCTCGATGCCCAGAAAATATCTCAGTTTACCCAGATCCTTGGTTTGGAAGTGTTTATGTAACCCTTCCTTCACACGAGATATGCCTGGAGAATCACTGCCAGTAATCACTATGTCATCAACATATACAACAATAATGATAGAGCCACAAGAAGAGCTAGAGTAGAATAAAGAATGATCAATCATGGAGCGAGAGGAACCCATCTGGAGTACAACCTCACTGAACTTGTCAAACCAAGCCCGAGGAGACTGTTTCATCCTATATATGGCTTTCTTCAATTTACACACTTTCTGACACTCCCCCTGAGCAACAAACCCAGGAGGTTGCTCCATATATACTTCTTCCTGTAGATCACCATGTAGAAAGGCATTCTTAACATCAAGCTGAAATAGGGGCCAATCAAAGGTAGTAGCCAGAGAAATAATAATCCGGACAGAGTTTAGACGAGCTACTGGAGAAAAGGTCTCAAAGAAATCAACTCCATAGGTCTGTGTGTAGCCTTTTGCTACCAATCTGGCCTTCAACCTCTCAACAGATCCATCCGGATTATGTTTAATGGTGAAAACCCATCTGCAACCCACAACTTTCTTCCCTGCAGGTAAGTCAACAAGATCCCATGTGCCATTATGCAAAAGGGCTGACATCTCAAGCTGCATTGCCTGTTTCCAACCACTGTCCTTCATAGCATCATAGTGATCCCTTGGTATATCAACATAATCAATCCCAATAGCAAATGAGCGGGCCTGCTTAGATAAGTGTGATAGACAACACACATTTGTAATAGGATGTCTAATAGTACAAGAACGAACACCTTTCTGAACAACAATAGGAAGATCAAGATCTGATGCTTCTGTAGGAATCTCGTGAGTAGAAGACGATGAGGAAGGCTCAAAGATTGGTGTCGCTACCTCTTCTGGATCTTGTCTGCCTCGCCTACTATAAACATATGGGTACTGCTGAATAACAGGTCTGTCAGCCTGTCTGCGCGTCCTAAATAAAAGTATAATCAGGAATAATAGGTGACACTCCCTCACTCTACACAGATGGTGCCACTCTCTCACTCTGAAAATCTGGTGGCACTCCCTCTCTCAACTGCTCCCCCTTACTCATAGCATCGGAGAAATACAGAGTGGTCTCATGGAAGGTAACATCCCTAGACACAAACATGCGACGAAGACTAGGACAGTAACACTTGTATCCTTTGCTAGTACTAGAATAACCAAGGAACAAGATTTTAATAGACATAGGAGAAAGTTTGTCAGCCTTAGGGTTAAAATTATGGACAAAAGAAGTGCAACCAAACACTCTGAGGGGAATAGAGAAGGACTGATCCATGGGTCGTAACACAGAGAAAGGAGTTTGTCCTTTGAGAACGGAGGATGGTTGTCTATTGATTAAGAAGCAAGTAGTTAATAGAGCTTCAGACCAGAATTTCTTAGGCACATTGGATTGAAACATGATCGAACGAGCAATATCAAGAAGATGACGATTTTTTCTCTCAGCCACTCCATTTTGCTGAGGGGTTTGAGGACAAGACGTGCGATGAATCATGCCCACAGAACTACAAAAATCAGACATAGCCTTTTGAACATACTCTAAAGCATTATCAGATTGGAGAGTTTTTATATTGCAATCAAACTGAACCTTTATTTATGTATGAAAATGTTTCACAATAGATAGCACAAACTTTCAGCTTTTGAGAAGGTAGACCCATGTCATGCGGGAAAAATCATCCACAAAGGAAATAAAATAACGAAAACCATTATAACTCTGGTCTTTAACAGGACCCCATACATCACTGTGGACTAACTCAAAAGGACAAGATGCCCGCTTATTGACACGACTGGGATAAGACAACCTATGATGTTTTCCCAGCTGACATGACTGACACTCTAAAGATGACACTTGGGACAACTCAGGTTCCAACTTCCGCAGGCTTTCTAACGACGGATGTCCATATATGCAATGCCATAGTAAGGGAGAACCACTGAACAGGATGGATGGAGCTGGAGCAGATACTGGGCGAGGCAGACTGTCACCGTGGAAAAGGTAGAGATCACCTTTCCTAGGCCCCCCACCAATCGTCCTCATACTCTTGAGATCCTATAAAACAAAACAACAAGGCCCAAATGTTACTGTACATTTTACAGTGTCAACCAACTTTGCAACAGAAAGAAGATTAAAAGGAAACTCAGGCACAAAGTGTACAGATTTCAGATCAATCTTGGGTGTTAGAGAGACAGATCCACTAGCTAGCACTCTCCTCACTGAACCATCTGCCAGTGTGACAGATTGGTGAGGAATATATGAGTCAATAGATTGGAGCAATCTCTTCATACCAGTCATATGTTGTGACGCGCCAGAGTCAACTACCCAAGATGTAATAGAGCCAAAAGTTATGAGAGATGTAGCCTGATTACCCGCAGTAGATGCCAGGTTTGCTGATGACGAAGATCCCACACTCATGTGTTGTGTAGCCTGAATGAACCGATCATACTCCTCCTGAGTAAGAGTGATGCCGGTCCCAGAATTGGTGCCCACAGCTGAAGACGGAGAGGAATCTGTAGAAGTAGCACAATGTGCTGCCCCCACAGGAGGTGCAGCAGGTCTCCCATGTTTCTTCCAACACTTTTCCACTGTATGTCCTGGTTTGTCACAGAAGGTACACTTCGGACGTGTCCCACGTCCTCTGCCCGTACCAGGTCGTCCTCCTCTCACTGCAGCAGCTACGGATGCATGAGACCCCCCAGAGGATATAGTAAACAGGATTAACAGACTCAAAAATATACTGTTGAATTCTCGAATATGCTTCTACAAAACTTGGCAATTTATCAGAAGCTAGAATGACGCTCCGGGCAGAACTGCAAATGGAATTAAGTCCGGATAGAAATTTAGCAGTGATCAAGTGGTCTCTATCTTTGATCTGTGCAACAGCTGTCACAGGATGATAATAGCTCAGCTCCTGAGCAAGAGCCTGAATAGCTCCAAAGTATTCCTCAAGAGACCTATCACCCTGCCTCTCAGCAAATAGACGATCATATATCATGAATAGCTGAAGAGCATTCTTCTCCTGGGAATAGTACTGCTTCACTGCGTCCCATATCTCTTTAGCTGTAGTATAGAACATAAACCTAGCCGCAATTGCAAGCTCCATACTATTCCATAACCAAGTCTTCACAAGACTGTCATGACACTTCCATTCAGCGTATCCTTTATTAGTAGTGTCCAGGGGACCCGAGTCAACATGTCTCGCCTTATCGCGAGATTCCAAGACAGTGTGAACTGCATTCATCCATAGTAGATAGTTTTTCTCGTTGAGTTTGATGGAGGGGATAGGAGACACCTCGCCGTAGGGAATCTTGGTGTCCTCCATTGTAGACGGGAACACAGTGACAGATTGATACACGTCACAGAGAAAGCTGACGTGACGGAGAGATACACATCACAGAGATAGATGGAGTGACGGAGAGATACACGTCACAACCAAAAAAGAATGGATAAATGCGTTACTGACGCATTCACAACCTCCACTTGATTTTCCTAGTCACACATGGAGGAGATGTGACTAGGAGTACAACTGTCGGGTGATGAGTCCTCTGATTTAGATTTTAGACGGCCGTCGAATCACCCGAAGACCCCAAACAACTTGTGGTGGAGTCTACAACAACGTTGGACATCTACCAAAGACCCAATGTAGAAGGAGATAACCCTGCAAGCCAGGTGCCTCACTTCAGATCGGCGGATGGGCTGCAGCCGGACGGTGGCCTGTCGCTGCCGCCGCCGCCTCTCGGCAGCGCCACCGGCACGGAGAGAAAGAAAGAGGAGCGCTGCCAGCAAAGAGAAAGAAGGCGAAAGGGAGAAGCGGTGGCGGAAGGAGAGAGATGCCCTAGATCGAGCTATGCTCTGATACCATGTAAGAAGAGGTGAGGGGGAGAGGAGACGAAACACCGAGGGATTTGTCGGCTGCAAGGAGCAACTTTCTTGAGAGGGCAATAGCCGTCTCACTTCTTTTTATATATTAGGGTAAGATACATTGTGGTACAAAGGAGAAAATAATAGAAAAATAATAAAACAAATAATATAATGAAAATAGAACCAGGAGGCAGATTGTAGATTTCCGCAGCTGTAGCAATCTCGATACCATCGATAGGACTGTCGATGGTATCGACAGAATGATGTTCTGTCGCTGTGATAATCTCGTTACCATCGACCTCCTGTCGATGGTATCGACGGGGATACTTGTTGTTTCATAGTACTTTTCTAGGAAATCATCTTATCACCTTGAAAAGGAAGAAGCAGAATGTTGTGGCACGTGCTATGACCCCATGAAGGCATTGGCAAACCATCTTAATTACTTCTCTCCCACCACGTCAGAGGATGTCATGAAAGAGTAAAGAATGAGATTTTATTCTTTTTGTCCGGTTTTTTAAAGGCCTTCATCCTCGTTATGATGCAGTCTGCCAGTAGCTCTTAGGTGAGACATCATTCCCCTCCATGTCTCTCCGAGTCTGACTTGCCATCCTCCACGACCACATTGGTATAGTCTTTAGAAGCTCGGGCCGCACTTGTTGCAGTGGCTCGGAAATGAGGACAACGTTCTTGTAGTACTTACAGTCAACGCTTTGGTCATATTGAGGAAGATTGTTGTGCCAATAAGGCAGCCCAACTCGATCATGGTCAAGGTAGAGGTATTTCTCATCTAATCCATGCACCATTATGCAAAAGTGCTAAATTTACTACAATCGATGTTCCCTCACATGCCGCTCTCACCAATGATGAGTACGTGCATCTCCTATGTGCTATCCAGCAAGCTAGGTCTTCCCCACTCCATTTCCATCCACTTGGCACCACCTCCTACTCTTTCAACTCCTACTAGTCCATTTGTGATTTTCTAGTATATTTGTCCCTAGCTTCAACCTCATCTCTTTCACTGCTGCAACCCATGGTATTATTGGGTCATCCATGTTAAAATCAGTTATACAAAATGACTCTATTATGCTCACATCCACTATCACATTGCCTTCTATATATCATGCCCCAAATTTTCCTCACAATCTACTTTCTGTGGAAAAGCTTGTTGATTACCTAAATTGCTATCTCACTTTCGGTCCTTCTGCTTTGTCCTGCAAGATTTGAGGAATTTGAGGATAATTAGATGCGGGCCTCGCTCTAGAGACCTCTACGACCTCTATGCACCTTTGTTATTGCAGTCTACTTCTCTTGTTAACAACATGCCTATGCAATTGCACTATCGTATGGGCAATTTTTCTTTAGATAAACTTTGAAGTCTTATTTCCCTCTTATATTTTCCCTCTCCTCACTTTTGTGAGGCATGTCAGTTAAGAAAACCCTAATGCAGCTCTTTTTGTGCTCGAACTCTTAAGAAATCTGCAACTGTTTTTTATTAAATACATAGTGATGTTTTCGGTCCCTTCCCACTATGAAGGATTACATATTTTTTGACCTTTGTTGATGATTTTTCCCGCATGACTTGGTTGTATTTGCTCAAAACTCGGGAAGATGTTTTTCCTATGATCAAAGCCTTCCATAAAATGATCTCCATCCAATATGACTCACGTAAGTTTTTTTTTTTAACAAACAAGTACACCCTTGGGTATATTCAAGGCATCGTCTCTTCTTTTTGTTGTGAGGTTGGTATGATCCAATAATGGTTGTGTTGCTTGTACTTCACAATAAAATGGCTTCCTCGAACATAAAAACCGACATCTTTACACCACTCAGTCTTTGGTCCATTAAGGCTCACTTACCCAAACATTTTTAGTTTGAAATTGTACAGACCGCCTACTTTCCCATAAATCACCAACCGTCATTTGTTCTGAAAGGGAAAACTCCCTCTAAGCAACCCCTTTCCTCTCTCCCTGGGTGTTTGGCCATGTCGCCTTTGTGCACAACTTTGATTTGAAGCCTGACAAACTGTCTTCTTGGGGAGCTCACAAATGGAAAAAGGGTACAAGTGCTATAACCGTAGTACCAATCACATGTATGTCTTTGATGATGTCAACTTCCATGAAGAAGACATCTACTTCTCCAAGGAAAGCCCCAACCCCATGCCATCATAGTAGTTCATAGTCGATACCCCTCGCTATTGACCCCTTCAAACCTCCACCTACTCCTACCATCCCTACTACCATAAACACTACACCATTGCCTTCTCCACCACCGCCTTTGTTCTATCCCATCTTGCTTGTTTTTTCTCTACATCCCATTATCTTGCCACTACCCTTGACAATACCACCATTCTGTAGAAAACCATAAGGGTGCTCTTCAACACCTATAGTGGAAAGAAGCAATTATGATGAGATGGAAGCTATGCGGATAAGTCACACATGGGACCTTGTTTCGTCACTTTGTGGTAAGAACATTGTTGGTTGTCGTTAAGTCTTCGTTGTCAAGCATCTGTCTAATGGGTCTGTCGATCATTTTAAAGCCCGTACGGTCACTAAAGGTTTCACATTGATTTATGGAGTTGACTTCTTTAAGACATATTCACCTGTCATCCGATTGCTTTGGTTCGCATCTTGATTTCTCTTGCTACTCACATGGACTAGCCTCTCCATGAGCTTGACATAAAGAATGATTTCCTCCATGACGATTTATTCGTAGAAGTCTATATGCAACAACCTCTGAAATTTATTGCTAAGGGGGGTGTTTGGCCAAGTTCTGATGTCTTCGCCACTCTCATCTATGGGATAAAGCACTCTCCTCAGTTTTGGTTAAACAAGCTTAGCACTGTCCTCGAGAGTCTTGGCTTCAAGTGATCTACTAGCGATCACTCTCTTTTCTCGAAGGAAAAATCTTAGTGGCACATTCTTCTGGCAGTATGTCGACGACATAGTCATCCTCGGCAGCAATGCTGAAGGCATCTCTGTCGTCTTCTGGGGAGTGTTCAACCAAGGTCGGGCGTACGCGAGACCCATTATGAAGTTGTGGTGATTATGTCGACGACATAGTCATCCTCGGCAGCAATGCTGAAGGCAGATTATCGTCTTCTGGGGAGTGTTCAACCAAGGTCGGTCGTACACGAGACCCATTATGAAGTTGTGGTGATTATAGTAATAAATCTTTAAAAAGAGTCCGTAAACATTAACTTTTTTTAGAGACAATTATTTGACATCATCTTAGAATAAAGCTCTTTGTTTCAAAACTTATTAGGTTTCAGACTTGCTGTATAAAAATTTGCTGTATACAGATTAGTTTACATAAAGCAAAACAAAAAACTGTATGTAACGCTTGCTGATTTTTAGCCTACTCTGGAATTGATTGAGAATTAAATCTTGCTGATGGCCTGTGCACACTGTCTAATTTTTGCAGCATCCCGTTCATTCTCCATCTTTTCGCCATTCCGCACCAAGGGCAGTGATAAAAAGCTGAGCATGTGATTCGTTTTTCTCAGATTCATTTGGCAGTTGAATGAAAACTAGATGCATGCCTTTTTGTTTTTGTCATCTACTGTGTGCTTCTGTATTGAGATGGATCATGCGTTGGAAAAGATGAAAGGATGGTGATTATCCTTATAGCTTTGATTTAATAGTAAAAAGTTCATGCGGTGGTTTCTTATATTCTTTATGTAAATCGTCAAGTAGTTTTTTTATTAAAAAGATAGGCTTCCAATTTCATTACAAACCATAGACAAGAAAGCGGCTGGTTTACAAACCAAAAATTTGACTAGGTCGGCCAGTAATCTGCGCTTCTGAATATTGAAGTTGAGTGCAGCATTTGCTAAATTTATAGTTGAGGTTGAACCCGGATTTTTTTTCCGGGGTAAATATATTGTTGATGGGAATTGAGCACATGACAACTACATTTCAGTTATAGAGCATGCACCAAGCAGCCAAGCACTCTTATTTGTATGTTTCTTACTTGATATCATATTGGCTGCTGGATTTCACCTTTTTCACACAATTAGATATCCGAGATTTGGTGGATCGACCACCAGCATCTAGCTAGACATGACATATCCAAAATGGAGGGCTCAATCTCATACAGGGGCAATCCTTTCACGTAATGACGTTCCTTTGCTATAGCTCTGCCTTTTGTTTTACTAGTAATGCATACAAACCATACGCATGCAAACAATATTGTCTAAATTTACAGATTAAGTAGAATTCTAAAGGATTATCTTGCGTAAAAGATATAATTTGTAATAGAGACGTTACTTGGTGATGTTGATGTTATATCTCGTCTTGATATTTTATATGATTTATGTATGGTTACTTTCTTGTTTTAGTTATTCGATGCGACCATACATAAATGTAGCAGTTTGTGTTTTTGAGGGGTCCGGAGAATAAGGAGAGATGGAAGGGGACTAGACGAGAGTGGAAAAAAGTATGAGAAAGAGAGAGGGACGGTAAGTAGGGTGAGAGTACCTCGGATGAGGAAGACACGGAGAGAAAAAGTGGAAGTCATTCTTGCAGAAGAGTTGGACCCGCGGAGATCTACGAAACGTGAAAAGGAGAGACGGCTTTTTTGGTAAAGAAAATGAAAAATGACATGCTTGTAAATAGTTATTTTTTACCGGTTTCCTTAAAAAAAGCCATTTTTTCTAGTAATAGAAATTTGGATGTAATGACTCCCTTTGTACTATCTGGTAGAGTGAACAGTCAAGGTTAGTTGTTAGTGACCACTGTTTGTGGGTCACTTTTCAACAATTTCGTAAATGTGGGGCAATCAACTGCTGGATTGGTACCCTAAAAGTTGCTCTAGGATTGGTTCGGTTGGATACAGTGAGTGTAAATTATTTTATTATAGACATTAAGGACACCAAATTGCAGTAGTTCGTTTGATTGGTTGTAATTTGGATTCATTCGGTTTTATTGTCTTTTGCTTAGATACAAGATTTTCAATTGAGCCAAAAATGTGGCATCCGAGTTGGTAAAGTTGATGTTGTACGATCAAGAGGTTAAAGGTTCAAACCTAGGTGATGGAATGAATAAATCGCCAATTTTTAAGAAAAAAATAGTTGTTGCCATGGTTAAAATAAAAAAAATCAATTGAAGACAATGAGGCATTAGTGTATGCAGTAGTAAGTTAATTTTTAGGACTTGTTCGGTAGGGTGTAGTCAGACGACAAAGTATAAGTTTGATGTGTATTCTTGTATTGTAAATTTAAAACTAGTGCTAATGTGGACACAAAGTCTTTGCCAAAGTTCTCCAGCAAGTTTTTGTTAAACTTAAAATCCTTTTGTGTAATGGTATCAAGATTTTTGCAAGATCAAGGTTATAATTGTATTCCCTTCCTTTCAAGATCAAGGTCAGGGTGTATTTTGGAAATCGAGGAGTTGAATTGGGCACTCCAAGAGTTTTGAGTATAACAGTGCCATATTGAGATCCATGTTCATCATAACATTCAAAACCAAGATTACAAAGGGCATAGTAACCAATGGGGAAAGGCCTCTTGAATTAAAGTCTTTCATCTAGTTTTGAGTGTCCAGAAGCATAGTCAATTTATGGCATCATTGTACATAGCAAAGTAGGGAAAAGATTACTTAATTTTGTTTGAGGTTTAGTCATTAATAGGGCAACATAGACTTTAATCAAACATGGACCTCACCAAACATGAGGTAAAAGATATAAACCCTCCTTATTTCATCATGTCAAGATCATTATCATTTGCCTAAAACATAGGAAGCACATAGTCTAGATTTACCAAAGTTGAGTTTACATCATCTGATAGGTCATACATGGGTACTTAACTTCAAGAGCACTTTCATTAGTCATAATTGAATTTTCAATTTAGGGTCTGATTATGGCATCATTATCACATTACTTGACTTTTATCAGTTCATTCAAATTTTAGTTTTCCCCATAAGATACTCATAATCGAAAAATCATGTGATTAATTGTCATGAGAGAGATCACACGAGAAGATGGAAACCAACTAATAATCATCAAATGAGTGGCTTACATAGTCCTTAAAGAAGATATGATATGTCAGAAGACCCTTTAGAACATGTGGAATTGGGTTATTGGGCATGCATAGAGGATATGTGATTGCTCTGATACTGTTTATTACATAATCATTTATTATACTAAATATGGACTCTTAATGGCTACATAGCCAAAAGCAAGTGGACCTGAGCATCTACTCCTAGAATGGGTCACATAACATATGGACGAATAAAACAACAAACAACAACATAGAGAACTATGGTATGAAACAACATAACATAAAATAAAAAAAGTAGTACCTATCATTAAGATCTTAGTCCCATATAACAATCATATGAATTCCATTTGCATCTCATTAGATGTCATTAGAGCAAGAGCAGCAGATTAGAAGATGAGAGCAGAAGCAACAATCATAGCAAGAGTCATAGTGTACATGTTATTGGTAAGGACACTATAAAAGATTTAAACACATAGCTTTAAGAGAACATATAGCTTGGTGAAACTTAATGTAGTAGCTAGAAAGAAAGCAACAACATTAAATGCTTTCTTATTAATAAGAAACCATGTTTTAGGTGTATTTCCATTATACAAAACAACATTATATGTCCACTGACCAGCCTTCCAAAGGAAGGGTCCATGATGGGCATTTGAGGCTTAAAGCCTAATGTCATCTTATATCTACATGAGGGACCTCAAGACCAAAGTCAATGAGCTAATGTTGTTTCAAACATGCCTTGTTCTCTTACCCCGAGAATACATGCATATCACAAGGTTTGTATAATGGACAAGTTTAATTATGTTCAAAGTTTGTTCAACATAGTTTAGTCAAGATCAAACATAGTAATCATAGGGAACAAGTAGCTCAAACAATTATATTAAGTCGAGAAGTTTAGGCATACATACATACAAGCAAGTTCAATACCACTAGTCTAGTTAATAGGAGGATAAATTGTACCTTGATTAGGTCATAAGATTAAGCATTCAATTTGAAAAATCATATATAATAAGCTTAAATAGATCTTGACAAAAGAGTCATCCAATTGATCTTAAGGTCACAAATAAGTATAATTGGATTAACATCAGTAAGATTAGGTCTCATTAATCATTATCATGGTGGTTGGATGTGTCACCTAGATCTTAATATCATATCATTCATAATTGGTTTCAGTATCTCAAACTAGGCATGCATTATCATTCTCATATTACATCAACCTTCTTGGATTCATCTAAACCTAGGGTGACGAATCAAAACTAAGATAAGGGATCACAAGATTAGGGTTATAAGATCTTATATGGATTGATCATAATATCAAAGCAAGATTATTCAATATGATCATCAACATAGTCAAACTAGTCCTTTTTAGTCTTTATCATAAAATCATCATTGCTAGAGTATAGATGGGGTAGATTTGAGTTAGGCATCATAAACATCACCAAGCTACTGATTTGAGATCATTATATAACATGGATGATCACACAAGAAAGATTTGCATAAGATTACATACTTGGATATCAACATGCATGCTAGATCACATATCAAGTCAAGATCATGGCATTTACTCACACTAGGCCACTTGAATGATTCATAAGGCATTTAGGGGTGCAAGTCATTAGAAGTTACTGAATTTGAGTCCACATGATCATTTTGGACATAAAAGACCCTCATGTGAATAATTTTTTAGGTCATATCATCAAGGTATCCATATGAAACATGTTTCATTGTTGAAAGCACATTTGTAACTCAAAATAGGGTAATAGAATGAACAAGTTAGAATTTATTTCAACATACATTAAAAATTACTAATTTGAATCAAGCATGAGGAATTGGGGTAAATTTAAAACAAGATTAATCATTAAAGAGTTGATATTTAACATAGAAGCTAATTTTAGATCATTTAAGAAACATTAAATCATTCTAGGTTACAAAAGTGGGTCAAATTCAAATCTTTATGCATAAAGATATCCATGGTACTGATATTAGGTTAATATCACATTTTTAGGGCATAACAAATTAAAATCATGCACTCAAAAGCATAAACCATCTTTAAAAAACTTCAAGAGCATGCTTTTTGGATATCAGAAGAAGTATAAGTAGAAATAAGATTTGGAAGTATTTTTATTGGAAAGATCTCATTTTTTTTTATCAAAATCCATATATTACACGATATTTTTGGACAAAGGATGCATTTCCTATGATTTATAGATGATTTAGCACTTTTCTCGATTTATATTGTGAGAGTGGATGATTTTTACCTTTTCCAAAATATGAGGGTCGTCGATGAGGGGGACACACTATGGATCCTCTTGATCTAGCGGTCTTTGTGACGCATGCCCACTCACAAGAGAGGTAGAGATGGAAGGTGAGTGGTTGGCGTGGCTCGGGCTAATTGATCTCTGTATTCATGTGAACGGGTCCAAGACAGAGGTAGTGGAGGGGTTTGTGGGATACCATTGTTGCTCGCCACCCCCATACAACTAGCAATGGAGTCTAGTCACCACCCACTACCACTTCGTGCGTGCAACACCACGACATCTTGTCCAATGCAGCTCATTAAGGTGCCAAGCCGGGAATGAGAAGAAGTGGACATGAAGCCTTGGGGAGGTTTTTTCCTCTGTCAGGAGGACCCTTTGGCAGTGACAAACACAAAAAAAGGGGCAAGGGCAGTGCCACACGCTCGTTAGAGAAACTCGATGCCATGGCAGAGCTGCTGGTGTTGGAGAAAGAAGAAGAGGAAAGAGTACACAAAATGTTACGACCCCATCTGAGCTTAATTGATAAACTAGGGTTTACCTAGACAATTGCAAAGATTAATTAGAATAATCATTCTTGAAATCTAATTAATAACGATAAAAAAATTAGGATGTTTTAACTATGATAATAAGTTTAAATGTTCTTTTGTCTTGAGAATTAGGGTTTGAGAAGCATAAACCCTAATCGGCCCAAAATAGGGTTTTGATGATACATGAATACAGAATTTGATAAGTAGAATGTCTCACTAAATGATTTTTAGTATTTTATGTGTAACTCTGATTTACTTCAAATTTGGATATGAATTGGATATATAAAATGTGAACAACATTGGAAAATATCAGAATTTTTGAAGAATTCTCTGACCTGTTTATCGGCCGAGTTTCAAACTCGACCGATCACATTTCCAGAATTTTACAGCAGTGTGGTAATTGAATTTTATATTTTTATTGGTATATCCAATTGATCTCAAATTTTAAATGTGCTTGAAAAACACAATTTTAGACACTCTGTTAAATTGGAATAATTTTTGGATGACTTTTGAATCCCTACAGTAAGGGTGTCGGTCGAGTTTGTGCAGGACAAACTCGGCCGAATATTTTGCAGACTGCAATATAGCAGTGCACTGTTCGATTTTTAATTATTTATTGGTAACTCCAAATGATCTCAAATTTTAACTGAAGCTTTATAGATCAATTATTAACAACGTGCTAAATTCCCATAATTGTTGGAGAATGTTTGATCTCTGAAATAAACGAATTACAGTAACTTTTGTATAACTGAATATTCAGCCAATATAATTAAAGTTAAGTGTTGGGTCAATATGCAATTGACCCAAGAAGCTCAATTGACTTATATGAGCAACCACACACACACACAGCTCTCATTCTTCGTCATTCACTCCAGAGAAACGAAAATCTAGAGAGAGAGGGAGAGTTAGGGCTTGAGTGGAGAAAGAGGAGGAATTGCTGAATTAGGGTTCTGCGGTCCCAAGAATGGTGAAATCAAGTAAGTTTGGATCCTTTGCATAGACTTTTATGGTGAATCTTCTCTCTCATGTATAGATTCCGTCCATGCTCTGATTTGATCCAAGATGATGTCGAAATTCCCTCTTTTCTCACCCTTTCTTCATAATCCCTCATTTTCAAGGTTTCCGAG
Organism: Alisma plantago-aquatica; assembly: GCA_963693085.1. NCBI lineage: Eukaryota > Viridiplantae > Streptophyta > Magnoliopsida > Alismatales > Alismataceae > Alisma > Alisma plantago-aquatica. Next base: position 1,415,411,324 of record OY856411.1, read on the forward strand.
TTGAATGGAAGAAGAATTGGGAGATTTGCTAGGGATTTGATAGGAATTCGAGATTCCCTGAGTTGAGCTGCGGTTTTGAGGTGTTTTCACACCTTAGGGTGAGTGGGTTCTTCCTTCAAACATTCTAATGCACGAATTTGATTATAGCATCCAAATCCCTAATTGCTTAGCATGTGAATTCTAAATCCTGAAATGTCCGTTTGATTTAAGTTATTGTAAATTGATATGATACGGATTCCTTCTCTGTTTGAATGACTTTTTGATGGTAGATTCATATCAGATATGTATACAACACTTCTTAGTGAGAATGCTTTTCAGATTTATATCAAATGATGTAATTAGGGTTTAACCTAATTGAGACATCACTAGTGTTTCAACCTTATTGAAAAGGACTAGTAATCCTATAAGTGGTTAGGATGTATCTCATGGGTTATCTTAATTGAATTTTATTCTTGATACATGATATCTCAGTAAATGATATGGAAAAATCTAAATTTAGTTAAGTTTCCATGATTTCATATCTATATTGATTATATAATATTTGTTGGAAACAGTCTTTATTTAGTGAATGCTTATATCTTATGAGATCATGATAAGAGCCATGTGACAAGTGAATGAGGCAAATGAAACCCTAAGAGTAGGGTGTTGGCATGTGATGAATGAATAAGGCGAATGAAACCCTAAGGATAGGGTGTTCAATGAATCATGTTATGGTGACATGAAAGGTCTCAATATGAGATGTGGTGATACTTAACTGCTGAATTGTATGTTTCTAGTGCATTTAACTTTATATGCTTGTTCTCTCTGAGTTGATATCTACATACTGCAGGGCTTCTTATTTTCAATACATATCTCGTAAATTGCAGGTAATGAGATATGACATGCCCTAGAAAGGGATGTTACTGAGACATGGTATATGTTGAATACATGAGCTATGATATTTATCTGTTAATTATTTAATAGACCAAGATGCCCTAACACCGTAGAACCCCTTAGACGGGTCTGCAACTTTGGGGTGAAACTCGTGTTGCAACATCATCCGTGCTTGTGTCGCGGACAAACGAGGAAAGAGAGAGGCAGTGTCTAACAACAATCGTGCTTGTGCCACGATGGCACTGCGATAACAAAAGAAAACACGGTTATCTAACACCATTCGTGCTTGTGTCGCGAAGGTAACCCTGTGACTCTCCGCCGGTGTACTCAGGTTTAAGGAGGAGTCGAGAGCACACGTGGTTGTGCAGCACACGTGGATGTGCGATGAGGCCGTAGAGCCTGTGTCCTGTGCAGACCAGGACGAGTAGTCAGACTTAGCATTTCCCGGGTGTGTCGCTAAGTCTTGTACGGTGGGACCGTAGCATGGACTTGTTGCGGATCTTTATATGCAGAGTACACTGCATATATTTAGGGCATAATCTAAAATATGATCATATAGGCTCACAGAGTTCCTTATAAATGAAAGAGTTAAGAAATACTAGAGCATAGTTTTCTTGTAGTTATTCATTGGATGCAATATTTACATTCTTTATTATTTCAATTATATTGTTTTAGAACTGCTCAGTGTAGTATTTATTGTTGTTAAATTTCATATCGATTATTCAAATTATATCTGTAATCACCTTGGTGCATTAGTCTGTTTCCATGAAGTACTCATTCACTGAGCGAGTAGGCTCACCCCTCTACTCAAACATTTTAGGGTTAATCGCGTGGACTTGAAGATGGTCAGAACGTCAGTGTAGACCTGCCACAAGAGTTGAGTACAAGATTAGTTGAGTCAGTCGGTCCTTGTCACTCTAGGTCCTCAGTAAGAGATAAGAGAGAGAGTTATAAATACGATGTGTAATGTTGTTCCTCTTTGATATGTAAGCTAATTAGCAAGTTTCATGTGCATAATGTGTGAAAGATATCGTGAATGCTTATACATGTATCTTTACTATTGAAGTCTGATTAGTAAAAGAAATGTTCAGATTCCTTTGTTAAGATGTTATGTGGTTCAATGCGATGAAACAAGAGTTTAAAAGAAAAGAAAAAGTTAAGGGTGTTCTTTGTGTTGCATACAAATCCCATCTTATGCCCTAATCTCATGATTTGAGGAAATTGTGAGATCGGGGTGTAACACAAAATCTCTAGAAAAGAGAGGGGAAACAAAGAAGAGTAATAAAGGAGGCCCAAATGAGGTATGAATTGTTGTCATGAAGGTGAGGATGTTTCAGATTGTCCATTACAAAAGTACCCAAAGGTTGATGTACTTGCCCTGACACAAGGTAGAAAACATATGAGGGTCGTAAGATTTGGGTCCATCTAGACCACAGGTCTATCCAAGGGATGAGAGAGAGGATCCACATTTCCAAAATGAAGGCCTCTCATTGGTAGAGAGGGACTGCCATAGATTGATGAGTTGTTTAAGTTGATTCAAAAGCGTTTCTTTTTTACAATATTATAAAATTTATATCTCACAACCCATAATTCCAATTTGCATGATTCTATGGTTGGTTTACAAATTTCTTGTACTTCTTATTTTAAATTTTGGATCCCAGGTGATAAAGTTGAATGCAGTAAATTTTAGAAATTCACTTTTAAAAGTGTAATCATGCACTTAACTATAGTCAATATTAGCACAAAGTGACATTTAATCAATTCCAAAGCAGCAATTGAGTATAAAGTGACTAAAAGTCATATAATTTTATGAGGGAGGTTATTGAGTAGATTTAAGTATAAAATGAGTCAATACGTGATTTAATTTGATGAAAGAGAAAATCCAAGTTATCACAAGAACCAACCAATCTCTCCTCCATTCCTAGTATTGTTACAAAAAGGCAACTTGTAACCAACATAAAAAAATTATCTAGACTCGCAAAGTGGTGAAGTGAGGAAAACTCAGACCCCTCTGCTTCTTCTTCACAAATAAGGTATTACACAACCAATTATAGATGACTTCATACCTCAAAGCCATACAAATGTCATCAAATCTACACCTAATATCTCAATAGGGAAAAAATGTTTGCAAATATGCCTATTTAAAAAGATACAAATAAGGATTCCATTGAAAGACAGTCTTGTAATCTTGGTGAACCCTCTAGGGGTGATGGCCAACTCATCAAAAGCAAAGTGGAAGGTGCTAATCTCCCAGAAAACGTGCTCCATCAGGTGAATAACATACTTCCTAGCTACAATCCCATTTTATAGATGCTCCCAAAGCTAGTCTCCTCTTGCAACACCAACTCTTTGGCAACTGAGTCATAATAAAAAATCACTCATTCATTCATACAAGTCCTCAAATAAATGTTTTAAGTCCCTAAAATTGAAGTAAAACACGAAGTCAAGGATCTTCACCACCAATAAACCACAATCAAAGCTTGATTTGAATTCAACAAGCAAAATAAAAACAAGGAATAGAGATTCTAAGTTATGGATCATCACTCTCTTGATGTCCATGATGACATGAATTCATCCATAGTTTGTCTAAATGTGTCACAAACTACTCAACTGGGAGAAGCTCTTGCTGAATTCGATTTGCACCACCATGACGTGAGCCTAGAGAAAATGAAGATCAGAAATTTTCTAGCCTAATGGGAATACAACAAATAAAGGAATCTTAATATACCGTGTGCATGCCTCAACCTATGTGTCATCACCAACAAATTGTTCATCAACAAAAAGATCCTCCTGAGGAATACTCACTTCCCTCCACTCATGCCAAATTATGGATGCCATCTTCCAAGTAAAAAATCAAAGACACAACAATATTTGCTTCACAAGACAAGTTGAACCAGTGCAATCAAGATTGGACGCTCACAAGAATGTGAAAATAACAAATATAGATGAATCATGAGGGAAAACATGAGTTCAAACATCTTCAATCTCCGCATCATGAAGAATCTCAAAAAAACCCAATAGCAAAAATAAAGCGAAATGGTGGAAGATATACCTCTTCAAATTAAAGTGAAGCTACTACTGCCTGTTGCTAGGAAACTACCACAGAATGCCTGATTCCACTAGAGAATTAGTGGTGGAATGGTACGATCCACAACTCTTTGTCTCTTCTCTAGGTTTCTACCACTAGCTCTGACACAAGATCCTTGGTCGTCACCCCTACTCAAAATGGGTAGAATGAGGATGGTGCTTGACCTACCCTCATTTCATCCCTTTAAAACAAATTTCTACCAAAAAATAGAAAATGGTCCCTAGATTTTCAAGTGGATTTCTATAATCTTCTAAAAATCATCAAAATAACAAAAAAATCAGAAAAACAAAAATAAAATACTAAAAATCATAAAAATATAAAAACATTAAATTTTTCATTAAAAATCACTATTCTAAGGAAGATACATTTTTGTTGTCACTATAGCGTGATCAACTCTTGGATCCCAAATCCTCAATGGATATCCTAGCTTTCATAATTTCAACTCTTTTGATATGACTTTGATTCATCTAAAATGCAAAGCCCTATTCTCACTAGGCGTGCTTTCTTTTGTACAAAAGGGTCATGTATCATGACCTTAAACTGTACAAAAGGGTTCTGGATCATGACATTAAATTGTATCAAAAGGATATCAGACCATGACCTTATATGTAACAACATATCATATCTCAAATAGGCATGACACAACCTTATCCTTAATTGGGTCCCTGATCACAACCTTAAACTATGATAATGCATTAACTTCTTTTCCTTCTTAAATCCCTATGTCAATTAGGCAATGTCCCTCAGTGTAGACGCCTTATGCTCGAAGGAAAATTTATCACGCATTCAAGCCTTTTTGTACATGTCTTATTTCCAATAAGAATTGTACAAAGCAAAACCATAAAGAATACATACCATAAATATTCCAAGTCCTACCTTGCATAGGTAACTCTTCACAAGTTTCCAATTTTTGGGTTGTGATTGTAGCCGTAGAAATTGGTTCAATACACCAGGTCTTGTGATTGACCTAACTCACTCAAAGATATGATCGTAGGAAGAGGAGAGAGAAGACAACTTTTTAAAATCAAGTACTTTTTATGATATTTCATGAGTACATTCTCTTGATGTTTAACCTTTATCATATCACTTTCACACACAACATTTCTCACTAAGGCATGAGTTAGTAAGAGAATTTGACATGGATTAGTAAGAACTGGAACAAAGATGGGAGACACTTTTGCTGCCCTAAAATCTTCAAATGACTCATTATTACTCTAGGGAATAAAGGATTTGTCAAATAGAGGTATATGTATTGGATATATGATAGCTTCAATATGGATAAATAATTCAAACCTAGTCTTATTCCTTTTGTGAATGGTTATTTCACCAACCCATCCTAGGTAGGGAAAGAAACCTCTTATATTTTTAACTCCAATAACTTTAAATTGCATTCACTTTTCACCCTTTCCTCTATCATGTTCAAACATGGATTAAATTAGAAGTTGAACAAAAGAGGAGATATTAACAAAGATCCTAATTTAGATTGGAGATTTTCAAACAACTTATCTTCACCATAGGGGACACATGATCACTCATCTATAGTCATTCGTGTCCATAACGTAGGCTACCTGGACCTTGGATGTTCTCCTGACTCCCAATAGGGTTGTCAACACGCAGGGCATAAGGAGGATAAGGCTCTACCCTTACCCTTACCCTTCAGAGGGTAGCGCGTAAGGGTAATGGTAATTACCCCTCTCAGAAATCCCCTTACCTTTAACCTCTTCCCCACATAATAAATAGGAGGGTAAAGGGTAAACATGTAATTTTAATAAAAAGGAGTTTTATACATGTTTGTTTGTTTGAGATTTTTTAACTAATTTATTGATTAAAAAATATAAAACACAATATCCAACCAAATTATATATTTTTTTCAAACAAAATAAGTTAATGCTCACAATAATACATAAATCATTTTTCCATTTTCAAAGATATCCATAACATATAAATGTTTCATCAACATTACACTTTTTCACAAAGGATGTATTTTTTCCCACAAAGGATGTATTTTTTTTCCCACAAAAGAGCACTAAAAACACACCAACAACTCATTTTCCCATAATAAAAATTGTGTGACTCTGACAAGTTCAAGTACTAGTACAAAATTGACTACCAAGTTCGTAGATTACAACAAATATACTAGCACACAATAAATGAGAGTCATTACTTAATAAAAATTCACAATAGGGATGAGAGCTTCTTGTCCTTACTTGAAAATGGTTATCATTATTCTACCATGGAAGAATTCAAAAAGATCATATAACTAAAACTTTGCTAAATCTTGACTTAAAAAGAAAACATAAAATTAGAGTATAAAAGCTTCAAGTCTCGAATTCAATTTTTGTATCTACATGACATGATTCTCATTAACATCTTCTTTTACAATATCAAGTATTATCTCCTTGCCAACATATTGTTCTAAATCCAAAAAGAAACAAGTAAATAATATCAAGTATTTCACAACATAAGTAATATTTCACAACATATAGAATAGATAATAAAAAGTTGGCATCACATTACTATGAAGTGAGCTTCTTATCCAATCTTGAGCACATATGATCCCTCAAATGTACTTGGTAACATAGAGCTCCTATATTGATCAAGTACTTCCCACCTATGCTAAATGTTGTGTCGGGGGCCACAGTGGTGATAGAAATGGCTATTATATCATGTCCCATCCTTATCTTATATGATACTTTGGCTCATTGATATTCCCCCATGCCAATAAGCCAAACTGAGTCTTTTCCCCTCTCATTGGGTGGATTGTGTGATAAACTCGATTTTTGAAGTTTTATTGTCTAATATATGACTTTGATATTTGGTGCATCTAAATGACCTTGAAGTTGGCCATCAAGCTTATAATTATTTATTAGATCTATGGTTAAGATTTAAGAATTTTTAGTGATCACTTGAATTTTAATAATATTCATATGGGCTAAAAATGATAGTTTTTAGTATTACTTATTTTATTCATATGGCTAAATGAATTCATTTTTGCATTAAAATTAGTAGGAGAGATATTATGTTAGTATTTAAGCTTGATATAAAAATTTAGATCAATTGTATCTGATTTGATGGGTCAAATAAAATATACAAGAACTATATGTGAACTGAATTTGATGGTTCAAGTCTTTACATTATTTCAGTGAAATAGTAAAACTTTAATATTTTGAGATTCCGTTGTCCAAACAAGGTGAAATTTTAACTAGAGCCTCTTGAGTACAATTTGGATTTTTGATTAAATTTTAGACGAATAAGCAGTGTGCGAACATAGAAAGTAAGAGAGGGGTCAAGGGAGAAATCTGAGTTGTTGGTTGTGTGCATAGACGAAGTTGATAGGATGTATATATAATTATATCTGTATGTGCATATATATAAAATTTTATGAGATGCAAAGATAGAACATGTAACTTAAAGGAATAATAAAAGATGCTAGTCTCTGAATTGAGTCTGTTTGGGATCAAATCCATATTGAAATAAATTGTGAATAAAAGTTTGTTCTCTTTAAGAGATCTTAGGACACCTTTTTTTCTTTTCATTTGTGATACAAATATAATGGATAATTCACTAATCCACTACTCATTCTAAGAAGTCAAAATATAAAAATAAGTAAAAAGTGATATTAGGTACTTGAAACTCTCAAGTTGCACAACGAATCTTTGATTCGGAATTTGTGGAATCCACAGTTTTGCAAGTTGTTTCTATACTCACCCCTTACCCCTTTCTCCATCGAAGAATTGGGTGGGGTGAGGGTTCAGGGGGGAGTGAAGCAAGGGGGATGAGGGGAGATCAAAGTACGGAATATATATATATATATATATATATATATATATATATATATATATATATATAGAGAGAGAGAGAGAGAGAGAGAGAGAGTCAGGCTAGAATACACTCGAGTGTATCCGGAGCGGAATACACTTAAGTAGTTTTTCATGATGCAATATTTTTTTTGAAAATCTAATCCGTTGATCATCTTAAACATCTTGTGAACAACTCATACGCAAAATTTGAGCACATTTTGATATGTATAGCTCATGTTATGAAGACCCCAAAAATTATGCATTTCAAATTAGTTTCGTGCGTTGATTTTGTTTCTCTTGGATGAGTGACTTACACTCATCCAAATGAGTTCAAAATTTGTATGTAGCCTAGTTATAGTATGACAGTGAAGATCAACGGTTTACATTTTGCAAAAAATAGTCTTGATATGCAAACACACTTGAGTGTATTCGTGCGATCCGTACACTCGAGTGTATTCTAGCCTGACTATATATATATATATATATATATATATATATATATATATATATATAGTGGGAGAGAGAGGTGGGGAAAGAAGCGGATGAGTAATGGTCAAACCTTATTTATTATCTAATACCATTTTATATAAAAAGAAACTTATAAACTTTGTCTTCCAGTCAAACAACTTTCTGCTCAAAGCATATATTAAATTCTACACTACAATTTGTGCTTTTTAAAATACATGAAAAACATATTCATAAAACAAAATATCTCCACCTCATAACAAAATTATATTTTTGTTATTAATGTATGAATGTTATGTTACATTTTGTTCATAACATCAGTTGTAAACTCAATATCAAATTGAGGCCTTTAAAATTAGCATTATGCACCTTAATTATTTTCTTTTCATAATATTGTATCCTAAAAAACTGTAACTCCCCAATCCTATGAAATGTTGACCACGTCTTTCTTATTATGTAAAACCTTTAATTCTCTTTTTTGTGTGTTGATAAAAAATACTAAAATGGAAAGATTGGAGGTCTAAATAATTTTCTAACAAGATAAATGTTAAAAGTCATGACTATCATTACGATACACTAAGACAACATATGATCTTTTTGTAATCATAATTCAATTACAAAATACATTCTTGTCTACCAAATTTATACTTATACTTAAATAAAATAAACCAATCACAATATGATTTTGTTTTCTGATGAACACTTCAAAAAACATTTAAAGCTACATCATTTCTATATATTTATTGATCCATCTGTTGAACATAATTAATGTCAAATACTACCTATAAACTATACTTCAAAATCATTTATCTAGCCTCCCCTATCTCATTTTCCCCCAAAATCACAAGCAACCAGAAGTGTTGCGACACTATAGCTGCCCGCTCTTGCATGTCTTAACCCTACTCCCTGAGCTCTTTCATCTTGGATCCACAAATTAACAAATTTTCAAAAGGTATGTGTACTATATCTACTTGACCATGATTGATGTGATTTAATGTATGTATACATATGTGTGACTAGAACACTTGGCTATATTGCATGTATGATCTACCATGTTCTCCATAGATTAGTGTTTTGAATTTCTATTTGTAGATTGTTCGTTCATTTATTTGATGATTGCATTTGCAACATACTCCCCTTGTTTCCTTGTTGTCAACTGGTTAAGCCTTTCCCCTTATCGTTGTTAGGCATCAAGTGGAAATCCTTACCTTTTCCTTAAGGTTAAGTGGTACTATGGCATTTCACTTAGGGTTAAGTGTCCCCTTGTGAGTCTTTCCACCCACTCTCATATATGTGAGGTGATTGACTGTAGTTCGGAGTATGTTTTGAACTATTTTGGAATATTTACTTTTTGATCACTTGAAAGTTGTCTCTTTGTTATTATTTGTTTTAATCCATATGCCAAGTGGTTATTTCCACCACCATAATATATGGCTATTTCATGTCTCAAAAGAGATGGCTCACGGGCGAGGAGGGCGAGGGAGGGGGCGCGGCAAAAGTGGAATCCCTAGCAGAAGAGGAGGGTGAAACAGCGGGAAGGCAGCTGACGAGTCGACGACGACTCCTCCTGGAGGCTCAAGGGTGGCCGAAGGAGAAGGAAGCACGTAAGGGACCCCCCGTACTCCTCAAATCCCAGAGATCCCAACGACCCTGGATACCTCTCCTTCAACTAAACCCAAATCCCCATAAGCAGGGCTCTCGAAGGGCGATACTGGAATAGAAGTGACATCCTCCATCGCGGACTGGCTCTGTGCTAGTCGTCAAGGTAGGCCAGTAGAGGACATCTCAGTCGTCTAATTCGTTGAGCCAATTTCTAGGGATGGATCCAAGTGCGGATCTATTTCTAGCCAGGAAGGAACATCCCCGAACTGGAACCTCTACGTGTCGGTTCGATTCGTCAGCAGGAATCCATTTAAAGGTCAGCTTAGCGGCTGGGTCAGAAGACAGTGGAAACCCAGCGGGACCTTCGATATCATTGCCAAAAAGAATGAAGGCTTTATCATAAAGCTACCGTCGGTTACAGAGAGGGATCATATTCTGGATGAGGCACCTTGGACGATGGATGGAGCCCTCGTCATTGCTCAAGAATGGGAGCCAGGTTCTGCTTTGCAACCTCTTTCCTTTTCTCGTGTCCCAATCTGGCTGGAGGTGGAGAACCCTGGTGTTCCATGGACTGCCGATGGGATTGCTAGTGTTGCCAGCACCATTGGAAGGCCATTGGATTTTGTGGAGTCTTCACTCACAACAGGTTGTTTGGATGCCGCCACCCTTTGTGTGGAGATCTTGTGCTCTGATAGGATTCCCAAATCTACCTTGGTGGAGGTTGACGGAGCTATCAAGAAGCTGAAGGTCAACGCTCTGTCGAAGCCCCTCTTCTGCTCTGGTTGCAAATGTTTTGGTCACAAATAGGGTTAGTGTCCCCTGGTTAGTAGACGTGCGCTTCCTACCAAGGAAGTTCAATTTCGTTTTGGGAAGCAAGGTGCTCGACGTTTTGCCAAAGACACTCAAGTGCCTAATGCTGAACAAAACACAGTAGATGCTGACAAGGAGAAGAACGACGTGGCTGTGGCTGAGATTGCGCGACTGGTGTCAAACATTGTCCTTGACGCTGCATTGGAGAATCATCAATCAACCCTCCCTCCCTCCTATAAGGAACCTGATATGTTCGGTTCCTCTCCAACCCTTAATGTAGGAATTCTTAACCTGGATTGGGAGTTGGATCTCTACAGGAGTAGTGCAGGGGAGGCCTCAAATTCGTGGAAGGTCAACAAGATATGGCAGAGCTGTGGGTTTTCAGTTGATTATAAACAGAGGAGGATCAATCTATTTGATGAGATTTCTCGGGGAGGCTCAAACTCAAATGTTGAGTCTGATCACTGGGGTTCTGAATCTGATATCCTTGGTCACCCTAGATCAAGGAAAAAGAAGAAATCAGGAAGGAAAAAGAGGGAGGACTAATCTAGTCCTCTAGCTGTGTGCCTGCTATCTAATATGTGATCCTGCTGTTCTTGTTTCTTGGGATGGTTAAAACGTTTTCTTTGTTTTGTTTCCTTTCCACATCTTGAAGGTGATCTTAATGCTAGTGGTGAAGGGGATGGAATGAAGTAGGCGTGATGGCGATTCTGATTGACTAGAATAGGGGTCTTGTTGCTGATTAGCAGACATTGCTTGCTACGGTAGCTGGGAGTTGATGAATTCTTTCTGTGTCTGAGGTATGGATTCTTGGGTCTAATATATTCAAGTTTCTATTTGGTTTCTAACCTTGGCTGAGCCTTGGCTAGGGGTTTCTTAGGAGGCAGTCTGTATATCATTCCTTGTGGGACTCTTGAGGTTGGTGTGCTCTTGTTATTCTGCCTGACAACTCTCATTCTTTGTGGGTGAGGTTAATGCATGAGGTGGTTGCAATGTGGGATGTCTATTGTACCCGGTCTTGGGTGTCTGTATTTGGTTTTTTATGCTTCCTGTTTCTCTTAGTTTTGCTTCCTGTGTGAAGCTCAGTAATGGCTTGTAAGTGCTGTTAGCACAGGTTTGAGGGGGCACATCTTTTCTGTACCTAAAGTTTTGGCAAATGATATAACAACAGAGTTTTTTACCGACCAAAAAAAAATATGCCAAGTGGTTATTTCCTTTTGAGAATACATATATTGATTCATGTTTTTCATAACCAAACTCAATGTTTTACATTGACATTAGGTCATAATTTTCAATTTAGGCATATAATAAAGACTATTCATGTCCCTTTATCTATTGAAACCTTCTAGAAGATTTTAAGTTGCGCCAATACAACTACAAACATGGAAGTATAATATCTCATTGCCCACAGGCCATATAAAAACTTTTGTAGTTCATTTTATATAGCAAGAAGTGTTATTTTATTTTAATTATATGATTGTGTGAGATTAATCAGGCCTCAAGGATGGACAATTCAATCCCTTAACCACTATTTTGGTAGGGGGATAGGGATTGGGGTAAAAGTAATTCTGTGACATTTAATATCAGAGCCCACCCACTCTGATATGCATAAAGTAAATAATTTCTATATTCTCTTGAACCCAGAAAACCATGAAGTCTACTATGGTGAAAGTTAATATGTCTAGGATTGAGGTTCTGGATAGTAGTCACCTCCTATCTGTTTCACAATGGTGGCTGAGGTTCCCTATTCTACCTGGCTTTAGTTAATTCAGAACTAGACCTAAAGGTTTTTCTTCAAAACACTAGAATATCCTTCATCTCATCTTTTCCATAAGGAACCTTAAGACTAAGACCACCCAGAAGATTGAAGTAGGGCAAATCCTCGTTTCTCCTCTCTCTTGTTAGGGTTTTGAATTAATCTATACTCTCCCAATTTTTGGCTAGCATGGCATAAAAATATATCTAAATAAATTTGAATAAAAATGGTTAAGATGATTTGATTCTTGACTCAAACTATGAGAATTGATGGTATCCTTGATTAGTGCAACATGTAATACTCGAAGTGAACTCAACATTTTTAGCATGATGGTATACTTCAAGTGAGAAATTTATACATAATCTCTTATAGTTGAAAGGTCTCTATTGACTATAATTCCTTTCAAGTAAACCAATTTCCAAAATAAATAGAGATATTAGAACTGGATTATATCTTAGGATGGAATGGTTGTTGAAGATCCTAAATTGATGTGTCCATTCCCCATGTACCCCTTAGTTTCTCCTAATTTTATCCTTGAGTGGGGGAATGATATCATTACACTCAAATATTTGAGAATTTAATCATGACACTCGAATACTTGAGAAATTTTGAACTTTGGTCAAGTAGTGATATGAATTGATCGTTTCTTCCACATTCCTTGACATAAAGGGTAATGCAATTCTACATATTTTTCCTTTTGAATATTTCAATGGAATGGGTACACACATGAAAATAAAACATTCTTTAAGTAAAACATGTTAGAAATGGTGTCATTTGAATAATAACACCCCTTACTAAATCACATCCCTATTTGGGATTTTACCTGAGAGTATATCACTTGATTATTTAGTAGAAAGGAAAATGATAAGGTGATGAACCCAATTTTAGGATTTTGATCTCCAATATAGTATCTTAAGATCATGGATGTTTGTATATGGTCTACTTAAATTGAGGATCTGGTTATTCAATTAAGAATAATTTCACCCAAAAAGTATGACCAGAGAGGCAATTGGTGATTATGATACCTAAGTGAGAATATATGTGGCTAAACATCCATTAGTGGTATAATGTGTATGAGTGGTTGGATAATGATCCATTATTTATACTATGATCATGCTAATCTTATTGAGATTGTTTGGTTACAATTAGAGATCGGATGAAAATTTTATGTGAACATGTTAGACTTAACAAGATGTCATCAAGAAATTATTTGATAGGAAAATTAGTAGATTTTGTACCATCAATTTGGAAGAAAACTTCATTAGGTCTTGATAATAGTACATTTCAAATTTCAATTCCAATGGACTTTCCAGTAAAATGTTATTCAAATATAAGATTTTAGATGATTTGATTAAGTTGTGCATGAGGACTATAATCCATTAGGTAGTTTAGTTGTCACACAAGGCTTGGCTCCATGGTCCCCAAGCTCTAAATTGCTAGGAGTAGTGGTTGCGAGAATCTAGGAGGCTGTCCAGTTGTTAACTGAGTGTGTCATACTCTACGGATCAACATGACCTCTCCTAGGGTGCTTCCGTGGAGGGATCAAGAGAAACCTCCCATATTCAATGACACTCTTCCACTGGGTTTCCAGGAAAGTGACCGAAGAGGAAAGGGTGGAGGAGGAGAACCAAGGAGGCAACCAAATGAATGGACCATGTCCATAGCAATTCCACACTACTAGAGTTGTGGGTAGCGAGCGATTCAGGAAGTTCAAGTTATAAAGGAAGGTACATATACCACCTTTCTCGCCATCTTCTTCTTCTTAGCAGCGGAAGGCTAGTGAATCTCACTAAGCATATCTTGTTGGTCTCCTGAAGACATAGAGGACTTCTAAACCCTGACGGTAGAGAGCAGTCGTAGGTCTATCACTCTGCGTCAGTAGAGATGAAGACATACCCCGACCAATCCTTCACAATTCCTCAAAAGGTTTCTCCTAGAACAGGAGGACTTATAGGCGACGTCATTTCAAGGAAGATAAAGAGGAGGGGGTCAGTTTAGAGTCAATCACGATAGAGGCAGTGGTCACTTGAGAAAGTAAGAAGACTGTAAAACCCCAATCCCAACAACGTGTCTAGTGAGAATCGGCAGACCATGTGGAGGCAAGGTCGTAGATCTCCCAGCACCTAGAAGGCCAACCATTACAATCCTATCACCTACAACTGAAAAAGATGGTACCCGTGAAGGTAATGAGGATGGATGAAGTGGGATCAAGGCCTTTCCAGTATCCTCCCAGTACGACAATGTTCACATTCACAATTAATGGAGACTGTCAAAGAGAATGTGAGGAAGAGAAGAGAGCGTGGACCGATTCATCGAGTCTAATTCCACACATTGACCAGTTTATTACAAGTTAGGGAGAGGGAGATGCACCCTATTGAGCAATGTGGTGTACAACTGAGGCAACCAGGCTCCGGATCCAACGACCACAATAAATCCTAAAAGGTAAATCCAAGTTAATTCCTATGTATAGACCAGATCTTAGATATATGAATAAAAATAGATCACTTGGCCAAGAAATTCATCAAAAATATCCTTAGAATAAAAAATGTATCCCCTATATTATTGGACCCTAGATCAGACCCTTGATCCACTTTCAATGATGTTATTTAAATTAGAGTATAATGCTCCTTTTACGGTTCATTAAATGAAATCAATAATATCCAGTTGATATTAATTCTGACAAAATTCTCCTAGAACCTAATGATGATTTAAATCCATATTTGAACTATGATCTGAGTAATATACCTAAATAATAAGTATTTTTCTATTAATGACTAATTATATGCTTTTAGCCTCATATGAATCATAGAAAATAGACCAATAATAAAAAATATGAAATTTGGATTAGACCCTAAAGATGGCATCCTAATCAGTATAAAAATAGTAGAGACATATTTCAGATCAATAACACCTAGATTTGACCCTAGGTTTGGCTAAACCCTAATTTGGACATAAATTCCATTAATAATGGTAAACCTTGTATTAATTATGACTATTTGTTATTAATCAGGTGGTCACCAGATTACTAGATGATCAAGGATGCATTAAGAAATATCTGAACTCAGGTACGTGGATATAATTTTATGACTAGTTTTTCTGGATCATATAAGTATGTGTACTTGCTTGCATTTATTTACATAAACTTGCTTGGATGTGTATATATTATGGTACTCCTCCTCCTTAAACATTAGAACATTAAAGAAAGAAAATGAAATGTAGTTACTGATGGTGTTCATTAATCTACCTATTAGAGAGGAAAAATATTAATATTGACTAGCACTTCCCTAATGGTGCATGGTACGTGAGGAGATCCCTAATGGTACAAGGTACGTGGAAAATGGGCCCAATTATATATGTGATGTTGTGCTAAGTCTACCATACAAATGCATGTTCATTGAAATATCATTAATAACTTGGGTTTACATGATTTCCCACTTAAAATAATGTTTTCCTTTTCTTTTCTTCTTTCTCAAATTATTTTAAGTATGCTAGCATAGTATCTATATCTTTTCAACTTTTTACCAACTTTGTGTTGATTCATTATTTTACGTATTTTCTAGGTTCAGAGCTAGCATGGGAGAAGAGATAGTAAGTGAGCAGTGTTCAGGTTGTACCTATTGTATAGGATCCTATTAGCATACATGTTCAAACTATGTGTAGAATTCTTTTTTAATAAGTAATTGTAATTCATGTTATAATAACTCAGTATTGTAATTATACACATATTGAATGTTGAGATCGTTCAAGGTGTATGTGCTATAGTTGTATGTTCATGTATGCACATATTGCTTCTGCAACACACTTTAATATAATTGTATGACGTTTTTGAATTTTGTTCTCTCAGGCCTTCTAAGTCATGAGATAGTATAATCTGGGGACGTAATAGTTAGTATCAGAGCACGAA
This sequence comes from Alisma plantago-aquatica, assembly GCA_963693085.1. Classification (NCBI taxonomy): domain Eukaryota; kingdom Viridiplantae; phylum Streptophyta; class Magnoliopsida; order Alismatales; family Alismataceae; genus Alisma; species Alisma plantago-aquatica. Next base: position 1,415,427,622 of record OY856411.1, read on the forward strand.
CAATTTCTACAACTAACAATTTCTCAACATGAAACATAAAAACTAAATCTCACCTTTCACTTTGAACCCTAAAAACTTAGTAAGTTGTTTTATAGGAATAAGGTTTGACTTATCCCCTAAGTTAGAACCTAGATGTTTGAGAATAAGTTTTAGATAGGTGTGTGAAACCCTTTCCATATAGAGCTCATGTGTATTGGGTATCTACACTAGTCTACATCTTGTTCTTATCGTTTCACTAGGTGACATGGAACTGGACTATCTACTGTGTGTTTGACACTCATTTTGTTGATTTGGTTTCGTTTTCTAATCCGCTCGAGCCTCGACAATTTTTTCTGACATTTGCCTTCTTAGAGATAAACTAAATAATATTTTATTATATATATATATATATATATATATATATATGAAAATGTGTCCCTTTTCTTACTTAAAGATTCTAAGCTGAGTTTCAATCATGAAAGTGCATTCCCTTTTCTTACTTAGGATAAGCTAAGTTAAGATAGAGTTGAATATGCATGATCCTCAAGCTCTTTTATAAAGGAGAACCTCCAGTGGTAGGACGAGATATGTGGTGAACTCTAGAGAGAGGGAGACCCACAAGCATGAAGGTCATAGGACCTAGCTTCCAATATATGAGAAGTATGAAATATGTTTAAAATGATGTGTCCTATACTAGGTTACTCATGAGTAGACGAGTTGAGTCTTTTTGCATGATTCAATCATATATTTGAGAGTTGGGTAAAAACAATTATGGGTAGACGACTCATAATGAGAAATTTAAGCCTTTTGATTGAGTTAGTTCCTATCTTGAGTGACATATGTTTGTGAATTTCATCATTAGCTGCAAGTGAGGTGATATATGAGACTCTGGTTCTAAGAGTAAAATGCCTTGTGCATAAGATACTTGTAAATGTTGTTCCTTCTTCCTCTCTTTCTTAATATATGAAGCTAGAAACCTCACTTGATATATATAGATAATTTGTATATGAGGAGTCACTCATAGAAGCTTCACCTAATATGTATTATCTTCTTATATCATACATGTAATATCAATGTTTGAAATCATGGTAATATTGGCTGAGTATATTCTCCTTACCTTCGTATCATACATGAAAAATGTATGTTTTAAATCATGAGATCAAAATAAAGATATGTTTCGTTCATAAGTTTCATGATCACAAAATATAGTTCTTAGCCTCAACCCTTCTAAATAGATTCTTCTAAGTTTGAGGATAACTCTCACAAAATAGAATGAAAACCCTAATATGTAATTATGAAGATCAATCCCCTTTAATGTTGAAATCCTAGTATGATGTTGATCATAAGCCACATTGATGATGTTAGATTGATATTTCCAAAAAAAAATAGCATGAAATCTTGACATCACCATGTGATTAGTAGGGTGGAAGATGAAATTGTGAGTGGTACCTTATTAATTTCATCTGTATGAACAAAACCCTTATCCTTAAGGGACTACGAGGATGTGAATCCTAAAATATAAGAATGTCATGTGATGAGTAAGACACTAAGTGATGCTATAATTCCTCAAAAAAATGATGCTTCCACCTATATAGTGTCGGATAGGTACACCCTAGATTCACTAAATCCTTAGATGACATCTTAGGGTATATGCAAACTTATGACGGTCTTGGCATCTATAAGTGGTGGCCAAAAGACAGTATAAACTCTTGGATATCCCCTTGAGATGGAATTTGTTGAATTTTGAGGACGAAATTTCTTATAAGGTAGGGTGAATGTGATGACCCCAATTTTATGATTTTGATATCCAATATAGTATCTTAAGACCATGGATGTTTGTATATGGTTCAACTCAAATTGAGGATCTGATTATTCAATTAAGAATAATTTCACCCTAAAAGTAAGACCAGATAGGCAATTGGTGATTATAATACCTAATTGAGTATATATGTGGCTAAACATCCATTAGTGGTATAATGTGCATAAATGGTTGGATAATGATCCATTATTTATACTATGATCATGCTAAGCTTATCGAGATTGTCTGGTTACAATTGGAGATTAGATGAAAAATTTATGTGAACATGCTATACCTAAATAGGATGTCCTCAAGAAAATATTTGATAGAAAAATTAGTAGATTTTGTGCCATCAGATTGGAACAAAGCTTCTTTTGGTCTTAATAATAGCATGTTTCAAATTTCAGTTCCAACAAACTTTCTACTAAAATGATATTCAAATATAAGATTTTAGATGATTTGATTAAGTTGTGCATGAGGACTATAGTCCATTAGATGGTTTAGGTGTCACACGGGGCTTGGTTCCATGGTCCCCAAGCTCCGAATTGCAAGGAGCAGTGGTTGCGAGAATCTAGGAGGCGGGGGCTAGTTGTTAACTTAGTGTGTCGTACTCTACAGATCAACATGACCTCTCCTTGGGCGCTTCCCTAGAGGGATCAGGAAAAACATCATGTATTCACTGACGCCCTTCCACTGGGTTTCTAAGAAAGTGGCCGAAGAGGAAAGGGTGGAGGAGGAGAACCAAGGAGGCAACCGAATGAACGAACCATGTCCAGAGCAAATCCACACTACCGGAGCTGTGGGTAGCGAGTGATTCAGGAAGTTCCAGTTGCAAAGGAAGGTACAAATACCACCTTTCTCACCATCTTCTTCTTCTTAGCAGTTGCAGGCTAGTGAATCTCACTGAACATATCTTATTGGTCGTCTGAAGCCGCAGAGAGCTTCCAAACCCTGACCGTAGAGAGTAGTCGTCGGTCTATCACTCTGTGTCGGCAAAGATGAAGACAGACCCCGACCAATCCTTCATGGTTCCTCACGAGGCTTCTCCTAGAGTAGGAGCACTTGCATGTGCGTTTCAAGGAAGATAAAGAGGAGGGGGTCATTCTGGAGTCGATCATGACGGAGGAAGTGGTCACCTGACAAAGGACGAAGACTGCAAAACCCCAATCCCGACAACCTGTGTGCCAAGAATCGGCAGACCAGGTGGAGGCAAGGCCGCAGATCTCCCAGTGCCTAGAAGGCTAGCCGTTACAGTTCTCTCACCCACTGCCAAAGGAGATGGTACCCCTGAAGTCAACAAGGATGTATGAATCGAGATCAAGGCCTTGTCGGCATCCTCCCAGTGTGACGGTGCTCGCGCTCGCAAGGGATGGAGACCATCAAAGAGAACGCGAGGAAGGGAAGAGAGCGTAGACATGTTGATGGAGTCCAATTCCACACATCTGACTGATTTATTGCAAGTCAGGTAGAGGGAGTTGCACCCCTATTGAGCAACATGGTGCACATCTGAGGCAACCAGGCTCCGGATCCAACGACCACAGTAAATCCTAAAAGGTAAACCCAAGTTAATTCCTATGTATAGACCAGATCTTAGAAATAAGAAAAAAATAGATCCCTTGGCCAATAAATTCACTAAAAAAATCCCTGGAATTAGAAAAGTATCCCCTATATTATTAAATACTAGATCAGACCCTTGAATCACTTTCAATGATGCTATTTAAATTAGAGTATAATACTCATTTTACGGTTCATTAAATGAAATAAATAATATCCAGTTGATATTAATTCTGATAAAATTCTCCTAGAACCCTAATGATGATTTAAATCCATCTTTGAACTCTGGTCTGAGTAATATACCTAAATAATAAGTCTTTTTTATTAATGACTAGTTAGATGCTTTTAGCCTCATATTAATTATAGAAAATAGACCAATCATTCAAAAAAATATGAAATTTGGTCCAGACCCTAAAAATGACATCCTGATCAGTATAAAAATACTAAAGACATATTTCAGATCAGTAATACCAAGATTTGACCCTAGGTTTGGCTAAACCTTAATTTGGACGTAAATGCCATTAATAATGGTAAACCTTGTATTTATGATGAATATTTGTTATTAATTAGGTGGTGACCAAATTACTAGATGATCAAGGATGCACTAAGAAAGATCTGAACTTAGGTATGTGGATATAGTCATATGACTAGTTTTGTTGGATGATATAAGTATGTGTACTTGCTTGCATTTATTTACATAAATTTGCTTGTACATGTATATACTATGATACTCCTCCGCCTTAAATATTAGAACATTAAAGAAAGAAAATGAAATGTAGTTACTGATGGTGTTCATTAATCTCCCAATTAGAGAGGAAAAGTATTAATATTGACTAGCACCTCCCTAATGGTACATGGTACGCGAGGAGATCCCTAATGGTACAAGGTACGCGGGGAATGTGCCCAAGAATATATGTGATGTTGTGTTAAGTCCATCATAGTAATGCATGTTCATTGAAATATGATTAACAACTTAGATTTACCTAATTCTCCACCTTAAATAATGTTTTCCTTTTCTTTTCTTCTTTCTCAAATTATTTTAAGTGTACTAACATAGTATCTATATCTTTTCAACCACGTACCAACTTTATTTTGATTTGTTGTTTCACGTATTTTCTAGGTTTAGATCTAGCATGGGAGAAAAGATAGGAAGTGAGCAGTGTTCAGGTTGTACCTATTGTTTAGGATCATATTAGCATACATGTTCATACTATGTGTAAAATTCTCCTTTAATATGTAATTGTAATTCATGTTCTAATAACTCATGTTGTATATATACATGTTGAATGTTGAGATTGTTCATGGTGTATGCACTGTAGTTGTATGTTTATGTATGTGCATATTGCTTCCGCCAACACACTTTGATCTAATTGTATAATGTTTTTGGATTTTGTTCTCTCGGGCCTTCTAAGTCACGAGACAGCAGAACCCGGGGACGTTACAGGTAGATTCTTATAAGTTTATCTATTTGACCTAAAATTCGTATCATGAAATCTTGACTCAATGATAATCTTGGAGAAGGTAATTTTGAATATATCCATAGGGTTATTTTTCCTAAACATAGCCTAGCTCTGGACCATTCATCCACCTTGAATATACTCAATGAAGAGATCATTGTTGAAAACTCAAAATATTTCTAGATTATTGTTTATGGGCGAATTACCACACTTAGGGTTTGAGTAGGGATTAAAACATTTTCCTTGAATGATTGGACCCATAAAATTTTATAAAAACCTTAACTCTAGAATGACAAATTTACTTGATCATGGCTTGATTTGATCCATGACTATTTAATCTTGACTCTTGATCTCTATCCTTATTCGATAATGATATGTCTTGAAATCAAACTCTGTATTAGAAACTATTGAACTTTGATCTTTTTACCTCTAATTAATCAATACAAGTTTATGAGCGACCTCTGATTATATCATGATCATAATTTTGAGTACAAAAGAGAATATGTATTGATTATATGGTCCCAATTATTTAATGTTATTTTTGATATTTTGGGGATAGATGTTCTTTTAAGGTGGGAAGTATGTGACAAACTCAATTTTCAAGGTTGTATAATCCAATATATGACTCAGTTGTTTGATGTTATATTGAGTATATGGTCTCACTTGTTTGATGTTATTTTTTATATTAAAAGAGAATATTATATCGAGTATATGGTCTCAATTGTTTACTAGTTATTTCTAAAACTTAAGGGGCACAATTTCTTTTAAGGTGGGAAGGAAGTGACAAACTCAAAATTTGAGGTTTTGTAGTCCCATATATGATTTTGAGATTTTGGTGTATCCAAATGACCCTGAAATCGACCATGAAGCTTATAATCATTTTTTGATCTATAATTAATATTTTAGAATTTTTAGAGATCATTTAAATAATAATAAAATCCATATGGCCCAAAAATGATAGTTTTGGTGATATTTTAGTTGGATGGTTAAATGAATTTATTTTTGTATAAAAATCGATAGGAAAGTTATTATGATGGTATTAAGATTGAGATAAAATTGTAGAAAAAATGGATCTCATTAGACGAGTCAAGTAAAATATATAAGAACTATAGGCGAACTGAATTTGATGGTTCAAGTCATTTACATTATTTTGAAGAAACAATAAAACTTAAATATCTTGTCGTTCCTTTGTCCAAATAAGGTGATATTCTAACTGGAGCCTCTAGAGTACAATTCAGATTTTTGATCAATTTGGAAAAAAAATGCATAAGTTATTTTGAAAATATACTTTATAGATAGTATTGGAGATCATATTTAATGAATGAATCAATAAATATTTATAAATGATGTGATTTGAAATATCTCTTAAAGCATTCATGAGAAATAAAGTCATAGTGAAGCATTGGTTTATTTAATTTAAGGACAAGTATAAATTTGGTAGACAAGGATGTACGTTGAAATTTAACCATGATTATAGAAAGATCTTTTGATGGTTTGGGAAATTTTAATGAGTTTTTAACATATATCTTGTTAGAAGAACTATTTAAACCTTCAAATCTTTCCATTTTAGTCTCTTATATAATCAACATAAAAAAAAGAGAATCTGAGGTCTTACATGATAAAGAAGACATGGCCAACATTACATATGATTGATAGTTATCATTTTCTAGGATACAATATTATGAAAAAGAAAGAATTGAGGTGCATAATTCTTGTTATAAAGGCCTCAACTTAATCCTGAGTTAGTAACTGGCATCATGTACAAAATAGAATGTCTTATTAATATACTAATGACACAAATATAATTTTGTTAGAAGGTGTAAATATTTTCTTATATGCAAATGTCTTTTATATATTTTAAAAAGGATTAATTAATTGTAAAATTAATATATGTCTTGACCAAAAGTTGTTTATTGGGCAGACTAAGTTTTATGGGTTTGTTTTACATAAAATGACATTAAATTACAAAGGAGTTTGACTATTATATTGTATAAACCCCAACGATCACACATGGCAACTTGAGAAGAGTCCCATCAACTCTTTAGCATAATCCAAGAAATGCATAAGATTTTACCATGTCACCAAGCCATTGACACTCATGGCCTTCTATATCATAACACTCTTGTTTTCCTTGGTGTCTATGAATAATTGTCTTTCAATAGCACATGCATGACAATATTCAGAATGGCTATGTTGTCTAGCAAGGGTGTGCTTACAAGAAAGAGGAGAGGAGGGCACTGACAATGAGGTTAAGAAGGATCAGGAGACCAAAAAAGTTTCAAATAGAAAAATCTATTGATAGATTCATGATATGCTTAAAAGTGTTTCAAAGTATACACGAGGAATTCAATAAATATGGAGATTAGAAGTGTTGTAGTAGCATGGTGTTTTAGTAGTAATGCATTTATTATGCTCTAACGATAATTATTGTTCCATGCAAATGATTTTTAAAATGTAATGAAATGCTCGTACATAGACATCAAGGTAGGATATCTAAAAAATTTATTAATTAGAAGCCCTCAAGCCTATCAATTGAGCAAAAATGTCAAATACCTAAAATAGAAAGTTTTGCAAATAAGTCCTAATAAGAAAACAAATAGTAACAAGTAAAAGAACTAGCCAATCGATCTGTCAAGGTGTCCCAAAAGACGATCAAAAGCAAAAACTTTCCCAACATAAAATCCCCTCATTTACAAAATATAATCAAGTGGTGCACTTGGTGATGTCTAAATACTCCTCTGTAGGAAGCTGTTAGTGGCATATGATAATGCATGTCAAAGAAATGTAACTACCTAGGGAGTCCATACAAAATTGACACCTCAAAGCTAGAAAGAGTATGCATCAGTGAAACCTATGGCTATCAAAATTGTGTCTGAACTTATAAATGTCATATTGTTTGACCTAGAAAATGCTCATCTTGATTTTGAATTTTGTTGATATGGGTCAATTTTGGGTTTAGAAGTTGATGTTTTAATTGAAACAGAGTCAAATGTGGGATGATCAATTTGGACAACCATGACTCCAGTCGGGGGTGAAAATCAATATAAATTATGAGTTACCAATATGATAATGGAAATTTGAAAATGATGGTATTATATAGTAAAACTACAAAAAGAACCATCAATGAGTTAATACAAATATTAATTAAATCATTGTTTAAATGAGTATAGAAAAAATTATAATCCAAGTACGATTTTGGGTTAAACCTTATAAATTAGATCTTAGTTCTAATTTATGACTTTGGTAGATATTTTCCTACATCAATCTTAGGCTCACAGATTTGCATTGACAACCTTTTGTCGTATTAAACACCTTTTAGTGAACTGTCATGTTGCAAATGACTATCATAATGCTACCATCATTCAAAATTATGTGTGCAAATAAATAGGCTCCACAATATAGTAGATGGTATCCTCATAGATGGCTTGTACAAAACTTATGCTTGATTGACTAATGTGCATGATAAATCATCTACAAGTGACACGAATCCATATGAGGCTTGCTAAGTAATCTAAGAAGTGATGTTGGCAGAGATATTGGTTTCAATGACAAGTGTACACATATGCCCCACACACTTGACCTCTGAGAAAAATAGATGAGTAACACAGACCTAGATTTTGATCTAGTCTATGAAATTTCATCAAATGTAGAGTTCATGAAATTGCTAGTTTTCATCATTCTCTCAATCATTTCGATTCATGAATGGGAAATTGTCATATTCCTCATAATTATATATGTCTACATTAGTACCAGTCATGATCACTCAACTAGAGAAAAGTGTTTCAAAGATGGGAAGGGAAAATATTACTTAATTATGTTTAAGGTTTACTCATTAACAGGGCAACATAGACTTTAATCAAACATGAGTAAAGAGATATATACCCTCCTTATATCATCATATCAAGATCATTATCATTTGCCTCAACATAGGAAGCATATATTCTAGATTTACTTAAGTTGAATTTACATGATCCGAGAAGTCATACATGAGTACTTCACTTCAAGAGTACTTTCATTAGTCATAATTGAATTTTCAATTTAGGGTCAAATTATGGCATCATTATCACATTACTCAAGTTTTACCAGTTCATTCAGATTTCAATTTTCCCCATATATAAGCTACCCATATTAATAAATCATGTGATTAATTATCATGAGTGAGATCACATGAGGAGATGGAAACCAAATAATAATCATCAAATGGGTGGCTTACATAGTCCTTAAAAACGATGCGATATGCCAGCAGACTCTCTACAACATGTGGAATTGGGTTATTAAACATGCATAGAGGATATGTGATTGCTCTGATATTGTTTATTGTAGAATCATTTATCATACTAAATATAGACTCTTAATGGCTACATAGACAAAAGCAAGTGAAATTGGGCATCTACCCTTAGAATGGATCACATAGCATATGCACGAATAAAACTACAAACAACAACATAGATAACTACGGTATGAAACAACATGGCATAAAATGAACAAAAGTAGAACCTATCATTAAGACTTAGTCCCATATAACAACCCTATGAATTCCATTTGCATTTCATTAGATGTCATTAGTGTAAGAGTAGCAAACTATAAGATAAGAGCAAAAGCTGCAATCATAGCAAGAGTCATAGTGTACATGTTACCTACAATCATAAAATGAGTATATATCTACACAATTTGCTAAGTACATTATAAAAGACATAAACACATAGCTTTAAGAGAACACACATATTCTTGGTGAAACTTAATTTAGTAGCAAAAAATAAAGCAACAACATTAAATACTTTCTTATTAGTAAGAAACCATGTTTTAGGTACATTTCCATTATACAAAAACAACATTATATGTCCACTGACCAGCTTCCAAAAGGAAGGGTCCATGAGGGGCATTTGAGTCTCAAAGCCTAATGTCATCTTATTTCTACATGAGGGACCTCAAGACCAAAATCAATGAGCTAACCCTATTTCAAGCATGCCTTGTGCTATTACCCCAAGAATACATGCAAGAGCACAAGGTTTGTATAATGGACACATTCAATTATGTTCAAGGTTCGTTCAACATAGTTTAGTCAAGATCAAACATCGTAATCATAGGGAACAAGTAGCTCAAACAATTATATAAAGCCAAGAAGTTTAGACATACATACATACAAGAAAGTTCAATACCACTAGTCTATCTAATAGGAGGATAAAGTGTACCTTTATTAGAGACAAGATTAAGCATTCAATTTAAAAAACCATATATAGCAAGCTTAACTAGATCTTGACAAAAAAGTCATCCAATTGATCTTAAGGTCACAAATAAGTATAATTGGATTAACATCAATAAGATTAGGTCTCATTAATGATTATCATGGTGGTTGGATGTGTCACCCAGATCTAGGTATCATATCATTCATCATTGATTTCAGTATCTTAAACTAGGTCATGCATTATCATTATCATTATCATGTTACATCATACTTCACAGATTCATATAAACCTAGGGTGACAAATCACAACTAAGATAAGGGAGCATAAGATTACAGTTATAAGATCTTATATGGATTGATCATAAGATCAAAGCAAGATTATTCAATATGAGCATCAACATAGTCAAACTAGTCCTTTTGAGTCTTTATCATGCAAGATGGTCATTGCTTGAGTATAGATGGTGTCACATCTCAATTTTCAAATATAATTTAAAAGATAGAATGGGACTTTTTCCAAATAATAATTAATCAAGGGGTTTAATACAAAAGGCCATGAATATACTCCTTTAGAAAAATAAAGTGAGAAAAATGGAAATAAGACTATAAATACACTTTCTCTCACATGTATGTCATAATAAGTTGAATATATGTTTTCCTTTTCACCTTTTCTCTCTCTCCTATCTATTATGAAGATTAAAGAAAATGATAAAAAGAGAAAATATTTGAGATCTGAATTTGTCACTAAGGAATAAGATGCCTTGGCCAATAACTCCTCCTCTTTCCTAACATAGTTTTTACTAAGGAGGAAAGGACCACTAATTCCCTTTTCTCTCTCCTCCAAGAGAGTTGCTCAAAAAAGTTATAAAACTTATAGGACATGACGTTTTAGTGGGTAATAATTAGTCATCATGTTTTGTAGACTCAAAGAAACAAATATGGGAAGATATTACACATTATCTCACCAACTATATGCATAAAATAAGGAAAATCACTTTTAATAAATCAATGGGCATGATATGGCCAAAATGGAAAACTAGGCATATGGAAAGAGTCTAGACACCATTATGAACGTATGGTTCACATTTGGTGTTCTTTTGACTTAGTTTGACCCCTCAAATCTTTTTGGAAAGGTTTTCTTAAAGTTTAATTGTATTTTGACTACAATTTCATTTATTGCACCGATTTGCCTATAGTCCCGAATTTATCTACCTGTCACGCCCTGTTTATTCTTTTTTTTCTTCCTTGCGCCTGATCGGACGGCTATGATTTAACCACTCCACGATCCAACGGTGCGAACGTTGTCCTCAACCTCGCGACAGGTAAGGAAAGTAGGGGAATAGTACAGCGATTTCTCCACTTCCTGATCTCCCTTATCAATGCATGAAATCGAGTGATTTCTTATCCTTAGTGCTCGTGAGGCTTTCCTGATTCGGGCCATCCCTGGTTCTTAGGGGTTTCGTGCCCTAACGAGTGAACGCCCAAAAGGGCAGGTATCCCCCTCGCCACCCCAGTTTTGCAGAGATGGTCTCAGGCGCCCCCATGCCTATATAACTACCCTAAAAGGTCCGCCGCCCCTCTCACTTCTCTCTCCCCCAGGCAATTTCATCTCTAGTGCCTCAGTCAAGCCCAACCTACTCGACCTACAGTTTCGGTGACGGTGGCCATATCCTCATCACTCCGACCTCCCCTGTCCGATTGTGGCCGCGGTGAGTATCCTCGGCTCACTTACTCTGTTCCCGACTCCTTGGTTTGCCCTGGTTCTTCCCCGAGAAACGGGTCCTATAGGCCGCTGAGCGGCACTTGCAGGTGCTAGTCGCCAAGCCACCTCCATGGCTCTACGACCCCGGAGACCTCAATTTCATGATCTCCCTCCCTCTGCGACTTCAAACCCAGTCCCGATGGTTCTTTATTGCCGTTCTTTCTTGCGATTGGATTTCCGACTCTTCTTTCTCTATTTTCCTTTGTTCTTCAACAACTGACGAACGACTGGCTCTTTTTCCGGCACCGATGATTCCTCATCTTTAGTTTAGTCTTGCGAGTTGATTTGCCTCGCCATCTTTCTGCAGTCACAGTGGTTTCCTCCCCTGCTACTTGATCCTGGTCTATGCTCGCCATGGCTTGAGCAGGTCCCCGAGCTCCACTGCTCCTCAGCACCTGAGCCTAGGCTCGTTGGGTGTGATTTCCTTCCAGGAACACAGTGGGCAAGGTAGCTCCCCCAATGGGCAGCGAACCAAGATCAAAGATCGTCGTTTTGATTTCACGGTATCGAGCTCCTGAGAACCCAGTTCTCTCCTGCGTGCCTGGAATAGGAGGGACCCGCCTCCAATTGGACCGCATCCATTGGTCTGCCTAGACGCGGGCCCAATATCTGCTGAGGGAATTTTGTTTAGCCCAGGTGGCTTTTTCCCTGATTTCCCATTGGTCAATTTTTCAAATATTCGTAGTAATTCAACCATTGGTCAGAAAATTTCAGATAAATAGTCACTGGATTTGGATTTTTGAGCAGAATACGAATTGAAGGTTTTTAGACCATGTTTTGACTTCTTATTCTGATGTTTTGTTAGAAACAATATTTTAGACTCATGAAACCCTAATCATGCATCAATGTGATTTATGTGACCTTGGTCAACCTAGATTTTCTTAATATAATAACGACTGATTCATAAGACTGATCCACATGCACTCATGCCCTAAATCACCTAAGATCAATACTATGTATTGATTCATTATGTTTAATGATTATGAACAGGTTTGTAGAGCTAAGTCAAGGGAAGGTTTGACCTAGATCTGACTCAAGGATCATCCTTGCTCCAAGGTAAACGGGCCATGCTGCTGAGCACAAATATTTATGATTGCCTGCATGTTAAGTATAAAATAGACATTATTGTTTCAAGATTAATGTCATACTCATGTTCATTATATCATTGCTTGTTGATTGCCACATACTATGTCTTATGCTATAATGCTCACTATGATTATTGTTATCATTAAAGACTCATGGAATTCATGTTAATGATCAAGTGGGTGAAATCCCATCATGTTAATGAGGAGAAATCCCTTCATGATTGATCATGATTTATGTTAATGTCATCACCATGTTAATGATCAAGTAATTGGAATTGAAATAGTTTTGTTATGCTCCCGATCATGGACCTCAAAAGGGTCATCAAGGGCTTTCCTAGCAATCATGTGCTCCTAAGGGGGCGTCACAGAGGGACGCATAAGATTTCTTTTCAATTCTTTATGTTAATAATGATGATTCGAGAATTCTTAAAGTTAATTCATGTCAATTCCCTTACATGTCAAGTATATTTACTTTGTTCATTTTATAAAGTGCCAGTACCATTTACTGATGTGTTGTTTTTCCCTTTGAATGGCTGGGGACGTGATATCCCCAGGACTTGGAGCAAGTAAGGACTCAAGAAGAGCAAGCCAAGACTAGAAGACATCCAAGAGCTATCTGGTGGGGTGCCATCCATTCTAGGCGATCCAATCATATAGAGTTGCATATTATTATGCTTAGTTTCCCATGTCGAGGGATGAATAGAATTCTAGACTTGTTGTTTGTAGTTTCCTATTCATATAATAATGTATGAATCTCAATGGTGAATTATTTGTTTATTTGCAATGATTACCTTTTTTTATGTGACAACCCTCCCTAAAATGCCAAGTACCCCACATTATGGATAATGTTGGGGATTAGGCTGTGCTTCCGCTGGTTATGTATGTAACCCTAGGGAGGGGTGTTACAGATGGAGTCTATTCGAGTTAGGCATCATAAACATTAACAAGCTACTGATTTGAGATCATTATATAACACAGATGATAATAAAGATAAGATTTGCACAATATTATATACTTGGATATCAACATGCATACTAGATCATATATTGAGTAAAGATTATGGCATTTTGTCACACTAGGCCACATGAATGATTTATAAGGCATTTAGGGGTACAAGTCATTAGAAGTTACTAATTTTGAGTCCACATGATCATTTTGGACATAAAAGACCCTCATGTGAGCAAGTTTTGAGGTCCTATCATCAAGGTATCCTTATGAAACACGTTTCATTATTGGAAGCACATTTGTAAGTCAAAATAGGGTACTAGAATGAACATGCTAGAATATTAGTTCAACATACATTTAAAATTACTAATTTGGACCAAGCATGAGGATTTGGGGCACATTTAAAACAAGATTATCATTAAATAGGTGATATTTAGCATATAAGCAATCTTTGGGTCATTTAAGAAACATTAGATCATTCTAGGTTACAAAAATAGATCAAATTCAAATCTTTATGCATAAAGATATCCATGTTACAGATATTAGGCCAAGATCAAGTTTTTAGGGCATAAAAGATTAAAATGATGCATTCAAAAGAATTAACCATCTTAAAAAGACTTCAAAAGCATGATTTTTGGATATCAGAAGAAGTACAAATAGAACTAAGATTTTGAAGTATTTTGTCTTGAAAGATCACATTTTTAATCAAAATCCATATATTACATTATATTTTTGGACAAGGAATGCATTTCCTATGATTTATAGATGATTCAGCATTTTTCTCGATTTAAAGTGTGAGAGTGGATGGTTTTTACCTTTTTCCAAAAAGTGAGGATCGTTGATGAGGGGGCTCACTGTGGATCCTCTTGATCTAGCCGTCTTTGTAACGCACACCCATTCACATGAGTGAGGTGGAGATGTAAGGTAAGTGGCTGATCTGGCTCGACCTGATTTATCTTTGTGTTCATGTTGACCTAGTCCAAGAGGGAGGTAGTGGAGGGGTCTATGGGATACCATTTTTTCTCACCGCCCCCACATGACTACCAATGGTACGTAGCCACCACCCGCTGCCACTGCATGCGTGCAACACCACAACATCTTGTTCGGTGTAGCTCATTGGGGTGCCGAGACGGGAATGAGAAGAAGTGGACATGAGGCCTTGGGAAGGTTTTGTCCTCCTTTGGCAAGGTTAGGAGGACTCGTTTGATGCAACAAACATGACAGAAGGGAGCAAAGGCAGTGCCACATGCTCGTCAGAGAATCTCGATGTCATGGTGTAGTTGTTGAGGTTGGAGGAAGTAGGGGAAAGAGTGCACAAAATCTCTAGAAAAGAGAAGGGAAACAAATAAGAGTAATAAAGGAGTCCCAAAGGAGGTAATAATTGTTGTCATAAAGGTGAGGATGACTCAGATTGACCATTACAAAAGTGTCCAAAGGCTATTGTACTTGCCCTGACACAAGGTAGAAGACATCTAAGGGTCGTCGAATTTGGGTCCATCATGGACCATAGGTCTATCTAAGGGATGAGAGAGAGGATCCCCATATCCAAAATGAAGGTCTCTCATTGGTCGAGAGGGAATGCCAAAGATTGATGAGTTGTTTAAGTCAAGTCAAAAGTGTTTCTCTTTGACAATATTTTAAAATTCATATATGCCAAATAGTTCCTAGCTACAATCCCACAGTTATAGAAGCTCCCAAAGCTAGTCTCCTCTTACAACACCAACTCCTCAGCAACCAAGTCATCATTAAAAAAAACCTCATTCATTAATGTTTTAAGTCCCTAAATATTGAAGTTAAAGATGAAGTCAAGGATCGTCACCACCAACAAACCACAATCAAAGTCTGGTTTGAATTCAGCAAGAAAAAGAAAATAAGAAGTAGAGATTCTAAGTTATGCCTCATCACTCCTCTATGTCCATGATGATGGGAATTCATCCATAGTTTGTCTAAATGTGTCACAAACTACTCAACTGGGAGAAGCTCTCCATGAATTCGGTTTGCACCGCCATGACGAGTGCCTAGAGAAAATGAGGATAAATTTTTTTCTAACCCAATGGGAATACAACAAATAAAGGAGGTTAATATACCTTGTGTAAGCCTCCACCTATGTGTTACTACCAACAACTTGTTCATCCACAAAAAGATTCTCCTAAGGAATACTCGCTTCCCTCCACCCATGCCAAATTATGGATGCCATCTTCCAATTACAAAATCATAGACGCAACAATATTAGCTTCACAGGACAAGTCAAACTAGTGCAATCAGGCACTAGATGCTCATGAGAATGAGATAATAACAAAGATAGACGAATCATGAGGGAAGATATGATTTCAAACATCTTCAATCTCAAGATCACAAAGAACCCTAGAAAACCCAAAATCTAGAGTTTGCTATCAAATGCCTAACAGCAAAAACAAAGCTAAATGATGGAAAATATACCTCTTCAAAGTAAAGTGAATCTAGTATTCCTTGAAAAATACCCCAAAAGGAGATGAATCCTCCACTCTATTGAACTAGAACTACTATCTACAGCTAGGAAACCACCACAAAATGCCTGATTCCACTAGAAAATAAGTGGCAAAATGTTGTGATCTGCATCTCTTAATCTCTTCTCTAGGTTGCTACCACTAGCTCAGATACAAGATCCCCGATCATCACCACTACTAAAAGTGGGTAGAATGAGGATGGTGCTTGACCTACCCTCATTTCATCCCTTTAAAACAAATTTCTACTAAAAATACAGAAGGGTCCCTAGTTTTTTAGGTGGATTTCTGTAATCTTCTAAAAATCATCAAAAACACAAAAAATCAAAAAATGACAATAAAATACCAAAAATCATAAAAATATAAAAACCTTAAATCTTACATTGAAAATAAAAAATCACTGTTCTAAGGAAGATACCTTTTATTGTCACTATAGTATGATCAACTCTTGGATCCTAAATCCTCAATCGAGATCCTTGCTCTCATAATTTCAACTCTTTTGATATGAATTTGATTCATCTAAAATGCAAAGCCCTATTCTGAGTAGGCATGCTTTCTTTTATAAAAAAGGGTCATGTATCATGACCTTGAACTGTGTCAAAAGGGTCATGGATCATGACATTAAATTGTACCAAAAGGGTCTCAAATCATGACCTTATATGTAACCACATATTCTATCTCAAATAGGCATGTCACAACCTTATCCTTAGTTGGGTCCCGATCACAACCTAAAATTATCTTGATGCATAATCTTATTTTCCTTCTTAAATCCCTACGTGAATTAGTCAATGTCCCTCAGTGTAGATGCCTTATGCTCGAAGGAAATTTATCACACATTCAAGCCTTTTGTACATGTCTTGATTCCAATAAGAATCATACAAAGCAAAATAAAAAAGAATACATGTGATAAAGATTCCAAGTACTATCTTTCATAGGCAACTCTCTACAAGTTTCCAATTTTTGGATTGTGATTCTAGCCCTAGAAATTGGTTCAATACACCACTTGTGATTGGCCTAACACACTCAAAGATACAATTGTAGAAAGAGGAGAGAGATGATAACTTTTTAAAATCAAGTACTTTTAATTATCTTTCATGAGTACATGCCTTTGATGTAATGCCTTCTAATTCACATGTATTATATCACTTTCACATCCACCTTTTCTCACCACAACATGAGTTAGTAAGATAATGCGTCATGGATTGAGTAAGAACTAGAACAAAGATGGTAGACACTTATGCAACCCTAAAATTCTTAAATGACTCATCATCACTCAAGGGAATAAAGGATTGGTCATATAGAGGTACATGTATTGGCTATATGATAGCTTCAATATGGGGAAATAATTTACATCCAACCTTATTCCTTTTATGAATGATATTTCACCAACCCATCCTTAGTATGGAAAGAAACCTCTTATACTTTTGACTCCAATCACTTTAAATTGCATTCACTTTTCACCCTTTCCTCTATCATGTTAAAACATGGATTAAATAAGAAGTAGAACAAAAGAGGAGATATTAGAAAAGATCCTAATTTAAATTTGGATATTTTCAAACAACTTATCTTCACCCTATAGGACTCATGATCACTCATCTATAGTCATGTACATAACGTAGGATACATGGACCTTGGATGATCACATGACTGCCAACAGGGTTGTCAATGGGGAGGGCATGGGGAGGATAAGTCTCTACCCTTACCCTTTAAAGGGTAGCAGGTAAGGGTAAGGGTAATTACCCTTCTCAACAATCCCCTTGCCCTTACCCTCTTTCCCACAGGGTAAACAGGTGGGTACATGGTAAACATGTAATTTTGATAAAAAGGAGTTTTATACACATTGTTTGTTTATGTTTGAGATTTTTTAACTAATTCGTTGATAGAAACATATAAAACACAATATCCAATTCAAAATCATATGTTTTTTCATACAAAATAAGTCAATGCTTGCAATAATACATAAACTATTTTTCCATTTTCAAAGATATGCATTACATATAATTGTTTCATCAACATCTCACTTTTCCTCAAAGCATGTACTTTTTCCACAAAAATAAAGCACTAAAATGAACCAACAACTCATTTTCCCATAACAAAAAATCATGTGAATCTCACAAGTACAAATACTACTACAAAATAGACAACCAAGTTCATAGATTACAGTAAACCTACTAGCACATAATAAATGAGAGTCATTACTTAATACAAATTCACATTAGGGATGAGAGATTCTTGTCCCTACCTGGAAATGGTGATCATTATTCTACTGTGAAAGAATTCAAAAAGATCATATAACTAAAACTTTTCTAAATCTTGACTTAAAAGGAAACATAAAATAAGAGCATAAAACCTTCAAGTCTCAAATTCAATTTTTGTATCATCATACATGCCATGATTCTCATCAATAGCTTCTTTTATAGTATCAATTATTGCCTCCTTGCCAACATATTGTTCTAAAACCCAAAAAGAAATAAGAAACAAGTAACAAGTAAATATATATCAAGTATTTTGCAACATAAGTAATGTTTCACAATATATGTAATAGATGATAAAAAGTTTGCATCACATTACTATGAAGTGAGTTTCTTATCCAATCTTGAGCACATAAGATCCCTCAATTATACTTGGTAACATAGAGTTCCTATGTTGATCAAGTACTCTCCCGCCTATGCTAAATGTTGTATCATGGGGCACAATGGTGATGGGAGTGGCTATTATATCATGTCCCATCCTTGTTATTATAGGGTACTTTGGCTCATTGATATTCCACCATGCCAATATGTCAAGCTGAGTCTCTTCCCCTCTCATTGGGTGGATTGCGTGACAAACTTGCTTTTCAAAGTTTTATAATCCAATGTATGACTTTGCGATTTTGGTGCATCTAAATGACCCTGAAGTTGGTCATCAAGATTATAATTATTTATTAGACCTATGCTTAAGATTTGATTATTTTTTAGTTTAATTGAATAATAATAATATACATATGGGCTAAAATGATAATTTTTAGTATTATTTATTTTAGTTGGATGGCTAAAAGAATTTATTTTGGATTAAAGTTAGTATGAGAGATGTTATGGTAGTATTTAAGCTTGATATAAAATTCAGATCAATCAAATCTAATTTTATGTGTCAACTAGAATATACAAGAACTATAGGCGAACTGAATTTGATGGTTCAAGTCATTTACATTATTTCAGTGAAATAGTAAAACTTTAATATTTTGAGATTACTTTATCCAAACAAGGTGAAAGCTTAACTGGAGCCTCTTGAGTACAATTTGTATTTTTGATTAAATTTTAGAGAAATAATGGATAAATGATTTTGAAGTATAGTTCATAGGTAGTGTTTGACATTATGTTTAGCAGATGGATCAAATAAATACATAGAAATGATGTGATTTTTAATATTTTTAAAGTGTTCATCAAGAATTAAAATCATACTGAAGCAATGATTTATTTATTTAAGGCTAGGCATAAATTTGGTAGATAAGGATGTATTTTAGAATAAAATTGTGATTATAGAAAGATCATGTGTTGTCTTAGTGAATCTTATTGATAGTCATGACTTTTAACATTTATCTTGTTAGAAAAATTATTTAGACCTTTAAATCTTTCTATTATAGTCTATTTTATTATCACACACAAAAAAAAGAACTGGAGGTTGATTAAAAAGAAGTGGTCAACATTTAACATGATTGGAAAATAATTGAGGTGCATAATGCTTATTTTAGAGGCCTCAATTTAATATTGAGATACAATCGATATTATGATCAAAATGTAGCATACTATTCATATATTATTAAACACAAATATAATTTTATTACAAAGTGGAGATATTTTGTTTTATGAATATGTTTTTCATGTATTATGAAAAGCATAAATTATAGTGTAGAATTTCATATATGCCTTGAGCAGAAAGTTGTTTAACTGGCAAACCAAGTTTTATAGGTTTCTTTTTATGTGAAATGGCATTAAATTATAAAGGAGGTTTGACCATCACTCATCCACTTCTTACCCCACCTCTCTCTCTCACACTCTCTCTCTCACTCACTCACTCACTCTCTCTCTCTCTCTCTCTCTCTCTCTCTATATATATATATATATATATATATATATATATATATATATATATATATATATATATATATATATATATATATATATATATATATATATATATATATCGACCATGTTGTATTACGAAAAGAGACAAAAACGTTTTGGTGTCTTCAACCTCATCCTGCCTAGTTCCCTCACTCAGGGAAGGATAGCAGTGTCTCTCTTATTTATTTTAAAAGAATTGTCAAAACCAGAAGAGTGAGGTAATGTGATCCCTCCATAGGGAGACCCTTTTAAAATAGGATGTGGGGGTGAAAGGCCCAATAGTTTAAGAAAGTCCCAAGGCCCAGAGCAATGTACATATTCCAGAAGAGGTTTAGAAAAGGGAAGGAATGTGCAAGATTTTTATATATATACATATATATAGGACAACGATCTAGTGAGAAACACATCTTGGTGAGAGCATGAGAGGCGTTTGAATAACATTCTATAGTGATCAAATCTTAGTAATCGAACCATATGGATTGAAAATATACCTTGTTATTTACCTTCCTATAAAATTTCATCATCATAGGACTTGTATTGCATGCACAACAAGAAAATAATTTTCAAATCTCAATATTGAGTTTTAGGCTGAATGTTGGATGTAAAATATGTATATTGTATATATGGACATGTAAATAACATCCGATCATAATGATTTTTTGTATGAAGGTAGATGAAATGATGTTCTTCCCATCCATAAGGTTGGATATTAAAAACAAGGTATAAGTTTATAGTTATTCAAATGCCTCTCATTAATGCGATGATTTTGAGTCGCTTTTATAGACTTGTTTTACTTGTGTTTTAGGTGTTTATTAGTCACTTTGGTGGTTTTTATTGCATGATTCACTTACTCTTGTCTATAATCTCTTTCAGTATCAAATCTATCATATTTTATCTTTTTGATCGTAAACGATTATAATAATGGGTTTTATCTCAGCTGATTTGGCTTTGTCTTGCAATTTCAGGAAAAACGCATATATACAACTGTCGATACCATCGACATCCGTCGATAGTATCGACACAGTCACAGGAAGACAGCCACAAGGAGCCAAGCAGTGTCGATACCATCGACTGGGAAGTCGATGGTAGCAAGTTACCTTTAGGTTGCCAACGAATATGTGTTTTTTTTGTAGGCATTTGTTCAACAAAGTGACCTCGGGAAATATATTTAATATATTTGGATTTATATGTCCACATTTTATAGATCCGTTATACAATGATAAAGTGGAGACTCGGGCGCAGTACATAGCAGATCAGTTCATTAGAGGGAAGAAACAAAGATTAGAATTATTCCATCGACCCGCATCGATGGTATTGAGTCTGCATCAGGCGGGATGACAGAAAAGAAGGAAAGCTTGCTGATATCACAAGGGGTCGATACAATCGACCCGCGTCGATGGTATCGACGCCGTCAGATTAGTGTTTGTTTCAGATCAGCCCGAATCCAACGGTGGTGATATTTTCGCCGATCTAACTTGGTGTTTATACCTAATGACGGCGTCCAGGAGCCATCTATCACGTCATTAGCTGCTGCACACATCCCGAGGAGAATGGGAGAGGAGAACGGATCCCGGAAGCACGTCCCGAATGTTCCGAGAGCCGAAGAAGACGTTTTCCACCGCCGAAAGGTTGTAGATCACACACTCTACGCCGAAGAACGCTTGGATCTTATCCGTTCAGGGGTTTACATCACTTCATCCACGTTTTTCTCCATGTTTCCCCTTTCTTCCATCATGTCTTGCTCTGAGATGAACATGCAGGGCTAATCCCCTTTGTCTTTAGGACCGGGAGTAGCCCGGGTAATCATTGTATGACGTTTTTATCATAGTAATTCATAATATGTCTCTTAAATCCGTGGTATGATTTCATTTTCTCCATTATATCATTATGATTGATCACCCTAATGATAATCTAATACCTTTAATTACTTTGAAAGAAGAACTAACGGTTGAAAAGAGACGAAATTCACATTAATTAATAAATCCCTTGAACAAGGTGATGTACGGTTAATGGTGGAAACCCAGAGGTTGATTCTAATGCACCTAGCTTAGGGTATATGTTACTACGACGGTGGAACCGACCTAGACTTAGGTAGTGAATTGTATCATGACAGTGAACAATTCTGACTACAGGCCACTACCCGGAATAAGAGGAAAATTTGATTAACTATGTGAAAATTCATACAATGAAAACCTGTGGTGAAACTGCAATCCTAAAGATTCCCATCTAAATTGATTAAACTCAACATTTAATCGATTGCTCTGTTTTCTTTTATTTATATTTTTCTTTTTAATCAACTCTTAAAATCTTTTTAACCGGTCTAGCTGATTGCAAATAGTTAGTAGTAGTCTACCGATAGTTTAGTGTCCCTGAGTTCGACTTGGGCCTCACAAAGGCCTATATTATATTGACGCGTGCATTTTCAAATTATGCACGGTAAAATCATGTCAAGTTTTTAGCGCCGTTGCCGGGGACACGACAATTGTCGGCACTACGAGTGCTGCAAGCGGCCACTCTAGGCCACATTTTTTTATTATTATTATCATTTTTGAAATTCATTGTTAATCTGTTATATTTAGCAATCGTCTAGCACTGGACTGAACCAAATTCATTACTTTACAGGTATCAATGCATGGTGAGGACGTGTAGTACATACTACATGCGGCTTCACCATAGGTTCCACCATTGGGACTAGACGACGAAGAGAACAATATTCACGACCAGCCTGAGGATATAGAGTCAGACTTGGAAGCAGAAACCATGTCTGAAGAACAGACAATATGGGAGAAGATAAAGGCTTCTTCCTCTTCAGCATCAAAGGGACCAATAAAGAAGTAGACAATCAACATTCCAACTTATAAGATTGATCCAACACTGATAAATTTGGTCAAGTCTCAAGCATTTCACGGGCTGAAGAATGAGGACCCAGTTGCACACATCAACACATTTGTGGAAAATTGCGATATGATCAAGATAGTCAGGTTTCCACAAGAGACACTTTATTTGAAGCTGTTTCCCAGCTCTCTTGTAGGTAATGCACGTGAATGGCTGCATAACCTAGATGATGAGATTGTCGAGACTTGGGATCAAATGATCGAGGTCTTCTTCGAGAGATTCTTTCCATCGGAGAAAACCAATGACCTAGTAAGAAAGATCCACAACTTCCTGGGGAGACGTATTCTGAGACTTGGGAACGTTTTCAGATAATGTTGCGCAGGTGCCCACACCATGGGCTGGACAAAGAGAAACATGTTAAGATTTTCTATTTTTCTCTTTCTGAGCATGATAGAAGCAACCTGGATTCAGCAGGCTCGGGGTTCTTCTTAAACAACACTGGCACTAGGTGCTGGGAGATTTTGAAGAACATGGCCAAAAAGTTGTCTTGGGGTGATAGGGATGCACCAGAATAAGTTAAAGTTGCAGGTGAGTCCAGGGCCATCAAGGAGATGAATGACAAATTAGATCTCATAGCCAAGAAGCTGGTAGAGAAAGAGGAAGAATCTGATGAGGATGCCCAAGTCAAATTTATGCAACAATAGGGCTATAGGAACAATGATTATGCTTGGAGAAAGGACAGAAAATTTTAATGGAAGGATTCAAACAACTTCCTACAAGATCCAGATGCAAAACCACAATCAAAGGCAAATGATAAAAGCACCGAGTTGCTTAGTCAAGTGGTGCAACAAAATCAAGAGATGATGAGTATGTTCGCCAAGAAGTTACAGTCGCAAGGCGAGACGTTGAATAAATTTGGGCAGACACTACAAAGTCATGGAGCACAAATGAGGGCACTAGAGACAATGGTGACACAAATCGCCAATGAAGTGGCGGCCATGAAGCATGCAAATCAACAAAGACCGGCTGGTAATGCAGAGCCTGCTCAAGTACATCATCAAGTGAAATATATATTTGTGATTAAGGAGACAGAGCCCCCGATGGTGGAGGCCAATGAAAAAGGCAAGATGATTTTTTATATGGAGGCTACACCTAGAGTACCATATCCCCGCAGCTTGTATGGACTACCATGTGGATATTTCCCATTCAGAAAATCCTGCCAAGAACCCATCACGGCAGTGCCCACATCTAGGCAAGAAGAGGAGGTGAAGGGCTTACTTCATGGTGAAGCTGAAACCACTGAGAAAGGTGAGCAACCACAAGTCACACCAGCTGTAAATGAGGTTCCAAAGCCTGTGCCAGAGGGTGACATTGAAGCAAGCTTAGGGGAGGAGACCCCGAATAGCCCATATGTGCCACCTCACATGCATCACAAGGAGGCAATTGTGTCTTTTCCGAATATTACGAGGTCGAAGAAAGAGCATAGACATTACAAGAAGTTTTTGCAGATCTTTAGGAGGCTCCGTATTAATATTCCATTAGTGGAAATGATAGAGCAGATTCCAGCATATGTGAGGTTTATCAAGGA
Organism: Alisma plantago-aquatica; assembly: GCA_963693085.1. Classification (NCBI taxonomy): domain Eukaryota; kingdom Viridiplantae; phylum Streptophyta; class Magnoliopsida; order Alismatales; family Alismataceae; genus Alisma; species Alisma plantago-aquatica. The sequence goes on from OY856411.1 coordinate 1,415,452,393, forward strand.
CATCATCACCAAGAAACAGCGGATAAAAGACATAGACGTTTGCTTGGTGAATGAGGCGGTGAGATCAATTATCCATGTGAGGTTACCAAAGAAGATGAAAGACCCCGAGAGATTTTACATACCGTTCTCAATTGGCGACCATAAATTTTCATATGCGCAGTGCGATTCAGGCGCTAGCATAAATCTTATGTCGTTATCCACGTTCAAACAGCTTGGATTGAAGACACTAAAGAAATATGCCATGATTATTGAGTTGGCGGATGGGTCTATTGTGAAGCCGTACGGAGTGTGTGAGGATGTACTTATCAAAGTTGATAGGTTTATCTTTCCGGTGGATTTCATTGTCATGGACATGCCGCGGCTAAAGGATTATGAGATGCTACTGGGTAGGTCGTTTCAAGCGACGGCTGATGTTATCATTGCTATCGGGAGAGGTACCTTGACATTAGGGATTGGCCAGGATAGAGTTGAGTTTAAACTGCCGAGTGATACCCTAGGAACACTCTCTGATGCCCCAAGCTGATGAGATTGATTTTTGTATAGCCTAAGACGTTAAAGAAGGGCGCTTGTTGGGAGGCAACCCAGCCATCGGTAGTTTTAAATTGTAGTTCTTCCATTTTCTTTCGCATTTACAAGTTAGTTTGGTTTAATTTCATTTTTAGTGTAAAAATGATACATTGATCATTTGTTCAGTGTGCAGGTCTGACTCAGAGTCGATACCATCGACCACAAGGTCGATGGTAGCAACATGGGTACATGTAGGCGATTGTAGAAAATTTTTTGAGTCGATGGTATCGACCTACCATCAGTGACACTCAAGAAACAACCAGATCGGGGTCGATAGTATCGACACAGATGTCGATACTCACGAGATCCCTGAAGATTTACAGACAATTTTGTCTCAGTGAAGTCGATACCATCGACAGCCTTGTCGATGGTATCGACCCAACAACAGTTAGAAAGCGGCGCCCTTGCCTCACGAGGATTATTGATCCTTGAAGAGTCGATACCATCGATACCCCGTCGATGGTATCGATGCGACAAGTCACCGATCCGTGAGAAGAAATCAACGGCGGCCGCTAAATCAAGGAAGTCGATCCATGGGATGGGTCGATACCATCGACACCCATCGATGGTATCGACACGTCATCGATCCGGGCCCCCACATCAAGCCATCGACAACCGTCGATACTAGCGAAGACCCAGATTGTGCTACAGGCGTCGATACCATCGACACCCCATCGATGGTATCGACGGTGCACCAACAATGTCGGGTTCAGTTATAAAAGGGAGGGTTATTTCTCCAATATCTTCACACCTTTGGAGCTTCTTCCTTCCTCTTGTGCATTGATCGTTGCTGTGCGACCGGAGGCCTACTACGAGCATCCAAAGATCGCGATCTCTTCACCGAGCCCTGCTCCGAGCGGAGATCATCTTCTCCGACCTTCACCGAGCTTTATCTCCTATTCCCTTTCTCTCTGAGACGATGGTGCAGACGGAAGGAGAGTCTTCTTCAAGGGTGGTCCCGATGGAGATCCTGACTTTCATTCCTCCGCCACCCGGATCCATTCCTCATCCGAGGATTGTTCAGCCGTCGGCAGAAGTACACAAGACATATGAGGAATTGCTCAAGTGGAAGATCGAGCCAACCCGCTACGTCGATCGGGACATGGTTCATTACCTTGGGTTTGAGGCCAATCTTGTTTATGTCCTTAAAGGACAAGCAAGGCACACGGGGAGGAGGCCCGACGAGATGGAGTTCCACACTGACGGCCAACCATTTTTTCGGTGAGTGGCTGACATACAAAGAGCTCGTGGCAGAGTTCATGGCGTCATTGGACATATGTGTCGTGCAGAACGACCTGATCGCCACTGATCAAGAGTGGATAAAGGGTCGTGTTTCTTTCCGACTCTACAACAACAATTACAGTCTCACCCTCCAACAATTCAATTCCATTTACAACTCGAATCATGGGAGAGACCAGTACCGGAGGCCGGACAACCGGACTGACTACGATGACATCTTCGCCCAACTAGTGACCGCGCCTCCAGGAAAGTCTGTTAGCTACCACAACGCAGCTGTCGCCGACTTTGAGCATCCATTTGTGAGGATTCTGCACCACATGCTTTGCACGACGCTCTTTGCTCGCGGCGATCTTTCTCTTAGTAAATTTCAGGAGACTGACTTGTTCTTTTTGTATAAACTGATGAAGCGTGAGTAGTGCAATTGGGGCGCATTTTTCTTGACGCGTGTGTTGGTTGTGAAGAGGAGTACATGAAAAGCTCCTATCCACTTTGGAGGGCTCATCACACCGTTGGATCTCTACCTTGGGTTGGACTTTTCCCAACTCGCTCCGCTTTCCAATAGGAACAAGGTCAACCTGCATCATCTACACCGCTCCAACCTCCTTATGCTCCGTGATGGCTTGGCTTATGCACATTGCCACGTCAATCATGAATATCAAGAATGTGCACTTCCAGACCCCATCTTCAACATCGAGGGAGCTCAGCACTTCAGGTGGCCCATCATCGCCATCGACGACTCTGATGAAGACGACGGTAATGATGACAACAATGATGACGGTGACGAGCATGAAGAGGAAGAGGAGGCTTTCACTCCTCTTCGGGCACGAGTGGCACCATGGAAGCATCCACGCATCCAACCAGGTGCATCATCTTCTTCGCAGCCTCCGCCACCTCAACCCTCTCAGTAAGGAGAGGATGCATATTCGATGTAGGAGATGTATTCGATGCTGCAGGAGATTCAGCAGACCCAACAACAACATACTGCTTCTTTTGTCGGTATTCAGGATACCACGAACCGGCTTTTCGTGAACCAGCAGGCCATCTACAAGAATGAGCGCCTCCTCCTCGCCAACCAACAGAATATCCATGATAGGTTGCATAGGATGGAGATGCAACAACAACCATTCTACGACAACTACTGGAGCCAGAACTATTTCGGGGGGTATCCTCAACCTCCGTCGATGCCCCAGTATGATCTGAAATTTCAGGGGCAATATCCATCATGGGACCCCACCGCTCCGCAGTACCCGCCACCACCTGACCAATGATCGGTATCACTGTTCCACCGTTTAAGGTTGTTTTTTACTATGAGGCCATAGTCGAATTCAAGCTTGGGGGGAGTTGGAGCAACTTCTATCCTTTATTTTTCTTAGTTTTTATCATTTATTGCTTTGTCTTTTATCATTTATTTTTCTTAGTTCTTAGTTTTTTTAGGATCCACACTCTATCTAGTGTAATTTTAGATGTCTAATGTCATGTGTCATCTTTGTGTTTGTACATGGGAATCCGGGGTCAATTTGAAAAAATTTAGTGATTTTGCAAGCGTGTGTTGTTCAACCTTGAGCACATGACTTAAGAAAATAATTGGGTTTGTCAACTTTAAAATAGGAAACCACAACTGTACATTCCTATGATTCACGAAGAGTGGACGAAATTGGTTGTTTGAGCCTAAATTGACCAAATGATAATGAGACCTTAATTTGAAATAAGAGAGAGAAACCTCTTAATTATTACACATGTCAGTAAGGAGGGATATATAATATTTTCCAATGGTTGAGTCAATTAATCTTGTGATCTATCCACCCCATTGTTTTCATACTCCACCATAAGAACTGGAAACACATTACAGTTTTCATATTTTGATTGCATAGCATTTAGGTAGGATTGCATTTTAGTAGATTGTGCATAAAAAATGGAAATTGAAAAAAATTTGTAGATGAATCATGCATGCAAACATTCTTGAGTGCATGTCATCATAGTTGCATAACTGATCTCATGTAGTTGCATTTTAACATATCTTTGAGCATATAAGACAGTATGTGCCTTATTTCTTCTGAAAAATAAGAGAAGCGGGTGATTCGTTCTATACTCTCTAAAATACAGTTGGAATGCCTCAAGGATTACAATTATGTGAAAGTAGGCCCGAAAAAAAAGGGAATTCTGAAAAAATATTGTACATTTTGTAATTGGAGGGAGAAAAGAGCTTGTTTCACCTGTGTGATAGGAAGAATAAGCACATAATGTAGTTTTTAGACATTCTATCTCACATAAGATGGAATTGTAGGAACATGCATCATTTCACCCAAAATGCAGGCATTAGGGCATTTTTGTTTGTATTTGCATCATTTAGGTCATTTCATATATTTTTGCATGTTAAAATTGTATTGTTCTTCCATTTCTTTCACAACCACCTATTCCATCCACCCATTGCTCTAGTTGGTAGGCCACCATGATCAACTCCTCACTCATTAATACCAGGAGAGCTGCTTCCATTTAGATGGTAGTTAGGACGAGCAACGCAGCTAGAAGATCACAAGATGCACCGAGTCTGGACCGGAGGATTTTATTATGTTAACTACCTTATGTGATAGTGTTCATCAATTTTGAGGTAGATATCTTTTATGGATGATCATTGTCGTCTTGAGGGTAATTATCATTCTGTGGTTAGTAAGGTTCAGAATGTGAACGTCTGGCGGGGATCAATGGCAAAGTCTGTTGTGATAATCTGTTCTTTAGTTGACCCTCACAATTCTATTCTAGAGTTTTGTTGCTCGAGGATGAACAATGTTCAAGCTTAGGGGAGTTTGATGCGATGATTTTGAGTCACTTTTATAGACTTATTTTACTTGTGTTTTAGGTATTTATTAGTCACTTTGGTCGTTAATATTGTATGATTCACTTACTCTAGTCTATAATATCTTTCAGTATCAAATCTCTCATATTTTATATTTTTGATCATAAACGATTATAATAATGGGTTTTATCTCAGCTGATTTGGCTTTGTCTTGCAATTTCAGGAAAATACATATATACAGCTGTCGATACCATCGACATCCGTCGATAATATCGACACAGTCACATGAAGATAGCCGCAAGGAGCCAAGAAGTGTCGATACCATCGACTGGGAAGTCGATGGTAGCGAGTTACCTTTAGGTTGCCAGTGACCAGCCAGTCGATATTATCAACACAAAGGTCGATACTATCAACGTTCTACAGCTTCAGTGTCGGAAAGGTGATAAAACTGACATCTAAGGGTGTGGATACCATCGACCCGCGTCGATGGCATCGAGTCTGCATCAGGCGGGATGATAGAAAAGAAGGAAAGCTTGCCGATATCACGAGGGGTCTATACCATCGACCCGCGTCGATGGTATCGACACCGTCAGATTAGTGTTTGTTTCAGATCGGCCCGAATCCAACGGTGGTGATATTTTCGGTGATCTAACTTGGTGTTTATACCTAATGACGGCGGCCAGGAGCCATCTATCACGTCATTAGCCACTGCACACATCCTGAGGAGAGTGGGAGAGGAGAACAGAGCCCAGAAGCACACCCCGACTGTTCCGAGAGCCGAAGAAGACATTTTCCACAGCCGAAAGGCTGTAGATCACACACTCTATGCCGAGGAACGCTTGGATCTTCTCCATTCAGGGGTTTACATCACTTCATCCACATTTTTCTCCATGTTTCCCCTTTCTTCCATCATGTCTTGCTCTGAGATGAACATGCGGGGCTAATCCCCTTTGTCTTTAGGATCGGGAGTAGCCCGGGTAATCATTATATGATGTTTTTATCATAGTAATTCATAATTTGTCTCTTAAATCCGTGGTATGATTTCATTTTCTCCATTATATCATTGTGATTGATCACCCTAATGATAATCTAATGCCTTTAATTGCTTTGAAAGAAGAATTAACAGTTGAAAAGAGATGAAATTCACATTAATTAATAAATCCCTTGAACAAGGTGATGTACGATTAATGGTGGAAACCCAGAGGTTGATTCTAATGCACCTAGTTTAGGGTATAGGTTACTACGACAGTGGAACTGACCTAGACTTAGGTAGTAAATTGTATCACGATAGTGAACAATTCTTACTACAGGCCACTACCCGGAATAAGAGGCAAATTTGATTAACTATGTGGAAATTCATACAATGAAAACCCGCGGTGAAACCACAATCCTAAAGATTCCCATCTAAATTGATTAAACTCAACATTTAATCGATTGCTCTGTTTTATTTTATTTATATTTTTTTTTTTAATCAACTCTTAAAATATTTTTAACCGGTCTAGCTGATTGTAAATAGTTAGTAGTAGTCTACCGATAGTTCAGTGTCCCTGAGTTCGACTCGGGCCTCACAAAGGCCTATATTACATTGATGCGTGCACTTGCAAATTACGCACGGTAAAATCATGTCACTCATGCTCTCACCATAGCATGTTTCTCACTAGATCGCTACCATATATATATATATATATATATATATATATATATATATATATATATATATATATATATATATATATATATATATATATATATATATATATATATATATATCTGTGTGTGTGTAGGACAACGATCCAGTGAGAAACAAATCTTGGTGAGAGCATGAGAGGCAATTGAATAACACTCCACATAGATCAATTTTTCATAATCCAACCATATAGATTACAAGTATACCTTAATATTTACCTTCCTATAAAATTTTATCACTATCCGATTTGTAGATCATTCACAACAACAAAATACTTTTTGACGCTCCACGTTGAATTTTAGGCTGACCGTTAGATGTAAAATGTGTATATTGTACATATGGACATGCAAATAATGTTTGATTGTAATGTTTTTTTGTGGAAGGGTAAATGAAATGATGATTTATCCATCTATACGGTTGGATTTTAAAAACAATTATGAATTTGTAGTTATTCAAATGCCTCTCATGCTCTCACTGTAGGATGTTTCTCACTAGATCGCTACCCTATATATGTATATATATATATATATGGGATTAAGAGAGAAAAATTTTCCTCCTCTCCCACGCCCGTGGTAGAGGCCATCCGGGAGGGTGGTAAATCAAGGAGGCAATTGGGATTTGAACCTGGGTCCCTTTGTTAGGGGATACCGTGCTTGACCACTTGATCCACTCCTTATCGGCATATATATGTATACATATGTATGTATGTATGTATGTATGTATGTATATATATATATATATAGATATATATATATATATATATATATCGACTTTGTCTATGAACACAACCAACAACTCAAATTTCTCTCATGACACCTCTCTTATATTTTGTCCTAAGATTGTATTAGTGGCACGTTGATCCAACATGATGGCCTCCCCTGTCTCATTTCCCCCTCAAAATCCCAGGCAACTAGAAGGACTGCAACACTATAGAAGCCCACTCTCACATGTCTTGACCCTACTCCTTGAGCTCTTTCATCTTGGATTCACAAATTAAGTATTTTTCGAAAGGTATGTGTACTATATCCTCTTGACCATGATTGATGTGATGTAATGTATGTATACATATGTGTGACTAGAACACTTGGCTAAATTATGTGTATGAGATACCATGTTCCCTACAGACTAGTATTTTGAATTTCTATGTGTAGATTGCTCATTCATTTATTTGATGACTGAAATTGCAATATACTCCCCTTATTTCCTTGTTTTTGACTATTTAAGCATTTCCCCTTATCATTGTTAGTGGTCAAGTGGCAATCCTTACCTTTTCCTTAGGGTTAAGTGGCACTATGGTATTTCACGTAGGGTTAAGTGGCCCCTCGTTAGTCTTTCCGCCCACTCTCATATATGTGAGGTGATTGACTCTTGTTCGGAGTATATTACAAACTATTTTGGAATCTTTACTTGTTGAGCACTTAAAAGTTGTATCTTTATTATTATTTGTTTTTATCAATATTCCATGTGATTATTCCTTTTGAGAATACATATATTGTTTCATGTTTTTCATAACCATACTCAATGTTTTACATTGACATTAGGTCATAATTTTCAACTTAAGCATATAATAAAGACTTTATTCATGCCCTTTTATCTGTTGAACTTTGCTAGAATATTTGATCTACACCAATACATCTACAAACATGGAAGCATAATATCTCATTGCTCACGGGCCATATAAAAAATTAGTTCATTTTTTATAGTAAGAGGTGTTATTTTATTTTATGTATATGATTGTGTGAGATTGGGCTAAAAGCGGTTGTATGACATTTCATATCAGAGCCACCACACTCATATATGCATAAATTAAATAATTTCTTTATTCTCTTAAACCCTAGAAACCATGAAGTCTACTGTGGTGAAAGTTGAGGTGTCTAGACTTGAGGTTCTAGATAGTAGTCACCTCCTACCTATTTTACAATGGTGGTTGAGGTTTCCCATTCTACCTGGCTTTAGCCGATCCAGAACTGGACCTAAAGGTTCTCCTTCGAGACACTAGAATGTCATGTTCATCTCATATTTTCCATAAGGAACTCTAAGACTGAGACAACCAAGAATATTGAAGTATGGTGACTCCTCGTCTCTCCTCTCTCTTGTTAGGGTTTTGACGTAATCTATACTCATCCAATTTTTGGGTACCATGGAATAATTTTTTTTATATAAATTTGAATAAAAAATGATTAAGATGGTTTGATTCTTGACTCAAACTATGAGAATTGATGGTATTCTTGATTAGTTCAACCATGCAATACTCAAAGTGAACTCAAGATTATTAGTATGAAGGTCTACTTCAAGTGAGAAAATATATACATGATCTCTTATAGTTGAAAGGTCTGTATTGACTATAATTCCTTTCAAGTGAACTCAATTTCCTAAAAATAGATATACTAAAACTGGATTATATATTAGGATGGTATGGTTGTTTAAGAGCCTAAATATGTGTCCATTCCTCATGTACCCCTTAGTTTCTCCTCATTTTATCCTTGAGAGGAGGAATGATATCATGAAACTCAAATACTTGAGAAATTTTAAACTTTGGTCAAGTAGTGATATGAATTGATTGTTGCTTCTGCACTCCTCGAACTAAAGGGTAATACAATTCTACATGTTTTTCGTTTTAAATATTTCAATGGAATGGGTACAGAGAGGAAATTCAGGTTAGTGGATCAAAGGTGAAATACACCAACATGCAGGCGGGCTCATGGATATTGCCTAGGAAAATTGAGGTTGCTCTTAAGGAAACCATGTTATAAATGGGGTCATTTGAATAATAACTCCACTAACTAAATCACATCCCTATTTGTTTTTTACCTGAAAGCACATCACTTGATTGTTTGGTAAAAAGGAAAATGATAACTTCTTATAAGTTGATATATTTGACCCAAAATTCATATCATGAAATCTTGACTCAGTGATAATGTTGGAAAAGGTAATTTTGAATAAATCCATGGGTTTATTTTTCATGAACATAACCTAACTCTAGACCATATATACACCTTGAATATACTTGATGAAGAAATCGATGTTGAAACCTCAAATATTTCTATATTATTCTTTATGGGTGAATGCCCACACCTAGGGTTTGAGTAGGAACTAAAACATTTTTGGACCCATAAAATTTTATAATTAAACCTTAACTCTTGAATAACAAGTTTACTTGATCATGGCCTGAATTGATCCATGACTATTTAATCTTGACTCTTGATCTCCATCCTTATTTGACATTGATATGACTTGAAATTAAACTTCTTATTATAAACTGTTGGACTTTAATATTTTGACCTCTAATTGATAGATACAAGTTTATGAGCGACCTCTGATTATATCATGACCATAATTTTGAGTATGAAAGAGAATATGAATTGATTATATGGTCCCAACTACATAATGTTATTTTTGATATTTGGGGGACAAAAGTTCTTTTAAGGAGTGAAGGATGTGACAAACTTGATTTTCAAGATTGTATAATCCAATATATGACTTGGTTGTTTCATGTTATATCGAGTACATTATATTGCGTATATGGTCTTAGTTGTTTGATGTTATTTTTTATATTGAAAGAAAATATTATATTGTGTATATGGTCTCAGATGTTTGATGTTATTTCTAAAAGTTTGGGGACAAAAATTCTTTTAAGGTGTGAAGGAAGTGACAAACTCAGTTTTTGAGGTTTTATAGTTTAATATATGACTTTGAGATTTTGGTATATCCAAATGACCCTGAAATAGGTCGTGAAGCTTATAATCATTTGTTAGATCTATAATTGATATTTTACATTTTTTGGAGACCCTTTCAATAATAATAGAATGCATATGGGCCAAAAAATATAATTTTGGTAATATTTTAGTTGGATTGCTAAATGAATTTATTTTTTGATGAAATTTGGTAGTAGAATTGTTATGGTGATATTTAAGATTGAGATAAAAGTTCAGACAACATGGATCTCTTTTGATGGTCAAGTAAAATATACAAGAACTATAGGAGAACTGACTTTGATGGTTCAAGTCATTTGCATTATTTTGATGAAACAATACAACTTTAATATTTTTACATTCCTTTGTCTGAATAAGGTGATATTTTAAGTGGAGCCTCTATAGTGCAATTCAGATTTTTTATCAATATGGAAAAGATAATGCATAAATGATTTTGAAGATATACTTAATAGATTGTATTTGAGATCATATTTAATGAATGAATCAATAAATATTTAGAAATGATGTGATTTGAAATATCTTTTAAAGTTCATGATAAAATAAAGTCATAGTGAAGAATTGGTTTATTATATTTAATGATAATTATAAATTTAGTAGACAAGGATGTACTTTGAAATTTAATTATGATTATAGAAAGATGTTGTGATGATTTGGTGAATCTTAATGATAATCATGACTTTTGAACATATATCTTGTTAGAAGAATATTTTAAACCTTCAAATATTTCCATTTTAGTCTCTTTTATTATCAACACCCAAAAAAAGAGAACTTGAGGTCTTACATGATAAAGAAGACATTGCCAACATTTCATATGATTGATGCTTATGATTTTCTAGGATGCAATATTATGAAAAGGAAAGAATTGAGGAGCATAATGCTTGTTATAAAGACATCAACTTAATAGTGAGTTAGTAACCGACATCATGTATAATGTCATATAATATATTAATGACACAAATAGTATTTTGTTATAAGGTGGAAATATTTTATTATATGCAATTTTTTTATATATTTTAAAAGATAATTAATTATATTTTAAAATTAATATATGTCTTGACCAAAAAGTTTTTTGATCGACTACGTATATGCATACAACCATCAATTAGGACTGTTCCAACAACCTCTCACTTGTTTTTTGTCCTAAGACTGTATTGGCAACACGTTGCTGTAGTGTGATGGCCTCCCCCTCTCATTTTCCCCAAATTTGTTGCCAACTAGAAGCAATGTGACACTATAGCAGAGCCTCTCTCACAGGTATTGTCCCTACTCCCTGATCTTTTTTGTCTTGGAATTCAGGAATTAAGAAATTCTTGAAAGGTACTTGTACTATATTCTCTTGACATGATTGATGTGATGTAATGTATGTATGTTGACCTAGAGACTATACATTGTCCATATTTTGATAATGACTTAACCATTCCATTAATATGTATCTAATATGTTTATTCAAGATTGATTTTAGGTTTTAGGTACATGAAAAGGATCAATTTACACAAGCCCTATCTTGTCAAAGTTCAAGTCAAATGCAATGTAAGTGTGCTAATAAGGAAATCACTTCAAATGTCCTTAGAATATTTTTGTAATCACTTGTATTGATGATATGACTTGTAACTAAGATGAGAAAAATGTGTGGGGCACTGAATACAAAGTTTTATTCACTTATTTGCCAATTTAGAAAATTGATCACATGTTGTTGATCGGTCAAGTTACAATCTCAACCGATCCCATGGATTGATTTTTTAAAAGTAGCAATCGGTCGAGTTGTGCATTCACAGAACTCGACCGAATGACCTTCTGACCAAATGCAATTTTGGCTGATCGGTCGATTTTCCCAGAACAAACTCAACCGATAGTTTGAAAATTGGGTTTGTCTTTCAGTCGATCGGTCGATTTACCTTTATTGAAACTCAACTGAATGCACTGTATGAAAAACACAGAAAAAGTTATTGTAACCGTTGATGACTTGTTTGGACAAAAATAGATGTGTTTCCTTGTGCAAAAATGGCTATATTTTGACGCTAAGTGTTCCCCAACTCAAGGGAGCACCCCCATCTATAAATAGGACCACTTGGAGTTCATTCCAAGTTTGCTCATTCACTACATTCAAGGTCCTTGCTATAGTTGAGTGTGCTACTACTCCTTGAGCCCCTTTCTCTCTCTAGTTTACACTTCATTTCGTGATTTGTGAGTGAGTTAGGCTTATTGTAAGAGAGATCCACCTTTGTGCATGTAAAGCTCTCAATCTTCCACCACTTCCCTATCCCCTTCGTTCATGAAGAAAAGCTAAAGCGAGCTCCATCGAGTGAAGAAGGAGATGTAGATGGTCCTCTTCAAGATGGTTGAAGAGGTGGTGATCTTCTCCAAGTGAAGGAGAAGGCAAAGGCTAAAGATCCAAGAGGAGAAGCAAAGTCCTTCAAGGTGGAAGACTTGAGCTTGAGTGGGTAAAACCTTGGTGAAGGTTGAAGACTCAAGCTAAGTGGGTAAGTTCCTTGTTAAGGTGGAAATATCCTTGCGGTTGGATGGGTAATTCCTTTGATGGTCTATTATTGTAACTCTTTTGGTGATAATATAGAGAAAAGCACTTGCAAAGTCCTAGAGGTTGACCTCTCTAGGTAGTGGACTGGCTCACTTCTAGTTTAAAGTGTGGAACCAATCTACATCCTTTTGTCAAGTGTTTGCTATCAATCTCTCTCATCCTTGATATGCTTGTTAGATAGGACTTCAAATTGACATTTAGCCATTGCTCTAAAATTGATATAATTTAAAGGTCTAATTTGTTTTATGAGAATTTTTGTAGCTCTATTCACCCCCCCTCTAGAGCCCTTAGATCCAACAAGTGGTATCAGAGCTAAGGATCTCCTCCAACAATCTTCCATGAGATGAGAAGATGGGCGACAACATACTTGGTTGCCGGACTTCTCCCTTCTCCTCTAGTAAAGATGTAGGTCCTAGTGAGCATGAAGCCAACTACATCAAGGGCAAGCACTTCAAGGGAAAGCAAGACACATCCTCCTCTACTCTGAGATTCTACAAGAGTGGTCAAAAGGGGCACTACAAGAGTGAATGCCCAAAGTCAAAAAAGGCACACCACAAGAGCAGCTCAAGGAAAGAAGAGGATTACAAGAAGGAGACCAAGCAGAAGAGAAAGGACAAGAAGGAGAAGAGACACAAGAATGCAACTCATGCGGCTTGGAAAGCTTCATCTTCAAGCAGCTCTAGCTCCAAAGAAGATGGAGAGTGCCACCTTGCTCTCATGGCCTCTACCGGTGAAGACATTGGTGAGGTAAGTGAGGTAAGTTTTCATGAATTTCCTAAAGAAGCTATTATTGACATGCTTACTACTATCCGTTCTTCTTTTACTAAATGTAAATCTAAAAGAAAATGGTTAGAAAAAATTATTGATGATCTTTATGCTAAGATTGAGATTTTGGAATTGAATGAAAAAACCAGCCTTGAGAGTATTGATAATTTGCAAGGGCAATACCTTGATCTTGAACTCCACTACAATGGTGTTGAAGTTGAGAATGATATTTACCTTAAGAACATTGAGAATCTTAAGGAAGAGAACCAAAATTGCCTAAAAGAACTTGAATTGCTTAAAATTAGAAATCCTGAATTCAAGTTACTTATTGATGCTCATAGAGAAGAGAGAGATGTCTATCTCAAAGAGATTCAAATGCTAAAATCTGAAAATTCTAGGTTGCTTAGTCAAGTAAATGATCTATCTTCTAGACCTTTGTTTCCTAGTGTTAATGTTGCTTCTATCTCTCTTGAAAAGGATTCATATTTGACTAAAGCTTTATGTCTTGAGGCTGATCTTGCGCATGCTAGGGATGACATATCTAGTTTATGTTCTAATATTGTTTCTTTGAATGATGATAACCATAGATTGAGAGCATCCTTGTAGAAATTCCTCAATGGGAAGAACTCCCTAAATGAAATCCTGATCATTCTACTAAACAAAGTGGTACTAGTGGTTTGAGATTTGTAGGGGGAGCCTCTAAGGGCAACAGTAAGGCCAAAGGTAAGAAAAAGATCAAGGAGATCTCTTTCGTTGTAGGAGATTCTTCAGGTACTAAGAATCCTATGGTTTTTTCTTATTGGAAATGTGATTATCATTATTCCACTTATTGTCCTTACAAGCCTAAGGGAACCAAATCAAAGATGAAATGGGTCCCCAAGATAACTCTGGATCCCAAAGTTTGAGTTGGGAACTGACATTCTCCTTTCTTGCTGGAAAACGATAGATGGATTGTTGATAGTGGCTGCACAAAGCACATGATCGATGACATAAATCATTTCAACAATTTCACAAAGAAGAAAGGAGGATCTGTCACCTTTGGGGACAACAAGAAAGGTAAAGTCAAAGGTGAGGGTGATGTAGGTGAATCCTTATGCATCTAGAATGTTCTTTTTGTGGATGGCCTACATCACATCTTAATAAGTGTTAGTCAACTTTGTGATAATGGTTACCTTGTACTATTCACTTCTTTTGAATGCTTGATTCTAGATTCCCTCACCTACCAAGTTATATATAAGGGAACTAGGAGTGCTAATCTTTTTGTAATTTTTATGAACTCTATTAAGCTTGTAGTTGGTAGATGCGTAGTAGTCAATTCAAATGATATTTCTCTTTGGCACCGTCTGCTTGGTCATGTAAATATGCAACAATTAAAGAAGTTGAGCAAAAAGGACTTAGTCAAGAGACTTCTTAAATTGGATTTTGAAAAGGATGAGGAATGCCGACCTTGTACACAAGGAATGCAAACCAAGTCCTCCTTCAAATCCAAAGGAGTCCTTATCACTAAGAGAGCTCTTGAGCTTCTTCATATTGATCTATTTGGACAAATGAGAACACAATCGCTTTGTGGTTCCAAGTATTTCCTTGTTATAGTCGATGTTTATCTAGATATACTTGGACCTTCTTTTTCGTTTCAAAAAGTGATACACTTGATGTTTTCTCAAGTTTTTGTAAATGAGTTGAGAATGAAGCTTCTTGTCGGATTATTTCCATCCGTAGTGACCATGGGGGAGAATTTGTAAAATGAGCTTTTCGAGCTTTTTTGTCAAGAACTGGGTTATGCACACAACTTTTCTTCACCTCGAACACCTCAATAAAATGGGGTCATAGAGAGGAAGAATAGGTCTTTATAGGAGATGTCTAGGACCATGCTTCTTGAGTATGATACTCCTAAGAAGTTTTGGGTTTAAGCTATCAGTACCTCAAGTTTTGTGCAAAACCATATTTTTACTCATCCTTTTCTTAATAAAACCCCCTATGAGCTATGGCATGATAGGAAGCCTTCTATCAAGTATTTCTATGTTTTCATATGTCCTTATTTTGTCTTGAATACAAAAGATTCTCTTGACAAGTTTGATCTGAAGTCGTACAAGGCTTTCTTTCTTGGCTATAGCACTACTAGCAAGGTTTATAGAGTTTTTAATATTGATCTTGCTAAGGTAGAAGAATCTATTAATGTAAAGTTTATTGAGACTAACCCCACTATTCCCAAAGATATTGCTACAAATGATGATGTTGTAGGTGAAGTAATTCCTATCCTTAAAGAACTCAACATCACCCAAAAGGGAAAAGAGGTGGTTGCTCAAGAAGAAGATAAAAATGATGAAAAGAAGGATCCAACTCCCCAGTTTGCAAAGAATCATCCAAAGGAGGTGATTTTAGGTGATCCATTATAAAGAGTGAAGATGTGGGCTGCATTCAACAAAGAGTAAGCCAACAACTCCTTCATTTTGTAACTAGAGCCTAAAGATGTCAAGGAAGCTCTTGGGGATGAAGAATGGATCCTAGCTATGCAAGAGGAGTTGGAACAATTTGAGAAGAACAATGTTTGGACCCTTGTGCCAAGACCAAGTGATAGAAAGATCATTGACACCAAATGGGTCTACCGCAACAAGCTAGATGAAAGTGACGAAGTGGTAAGGAACAAAGCAAGGTTAGTGGATCAAGGCTACAATCAACAGGAAGGTATTGACTTTGATGAAACATATGCACTTGTAGCTAGACTTGAGTCAATTTATATGTTGCTTGCCTTTGCTAGTCATAAAAACTTTCTTTTGTATCAAATGGATGTTAAAAGTGCATTTTTGAATGGTACAATTGAGGAGGAAGTGTATGTTGCTCAAACTTCGGGCTTTGAACATGATAGTCTACCTAACCATGTTTATTTGTTGCAAAAAGATCTCTATAGACTCAAACAAGCACCAAGGGCTTGGTATGAGAAATTAAAGTACTTTTTGTTAGATCATGGTTATATCATGGGCAAAGTGGATTCTACCTTGTTTCTAAAACACACTTCTAACAATTTTTTTATCATTCAAATATATGTTGATGATATCATTTTTGGCAGAACTAATCTTGATCTTTGCAAAGAATTTAGTGATCTTATGCAGAGTGAATTCAAGATGAGTATGATGGGTGAGCTCACATTCTTCCTCGACTTTCAAATCAAGCAAACAAAGAATGGGAACTTCATCAACCAAGGCAAGTACACAAGTGAACTACTTAAGCACTTTGGGATGGAGAACACCAAGCCGATGGACACACCCATGTCAAACACCGCCAAACTTGATAAAGATGAAGAAGGTGAGAAGGTAGATGAGAAGCTCTATAGAGGTATGATTGGAAGTTTATTTTACTTAACTGTCTCTAGACCTGACATAATGTTTAGTGTTGATTTGTGTGCTAGATTTTGATCAAATCCTAAGAAATCTCATCTTATAGCTGTTAAGAGGATTCTAAGGTACTTAGCCAAAACCCAAACTTTTAGACTATGGTATCACGAGTCAAGAGACTTTACTCTTACTACCTATAGTGATGTCGATTATGCAGGCTGCTTGATTGATAGAAAGTGCACAAGTGCCACTTGTTTCCTCCTAGGACCATGCTTGGTGTCTTGGTTCTCCAAGAAATAGATCATCGTGGCATTATCAACCACCGAGGCTGAGTACATTGCAGTCGGGAGTTATTGTGCCCAGTATCTATGGATGAAGAAAATGATTCAAGACTTTAACATTCATTTTGATGCTTCTCCTACCTATTGTGATAATACTAGTGCAATTAACTTATCTTACAATATTATATTACATAGTAGAGCTAAACATATAGATGTTCGCCATCACTTTCTTTGTGATCACATTGCCAATAAGGATATATATAGCACACATGTGGACACAGAAAATCAGTTGGCGGACATTTTCACTAAACCTCTAGCTAGAGAGCAATTTAACTTTATTAGATCAAAATTGTTTATAACTACTTTGAAAGAATCTGATATGCATTCTAGCTAGTAGTCATCTATCCTATATGTTTTGCATCTATCTTGATCATCCTTGTTTGCTAATATGCTTAAAATCAGTTTTTCATGTTCTTTTTGCCTTGTTTTTCTCTTATTTTTGGTTATTTTTCACAAACACATGTTTTATCACAGAATAGTACCCAATGATGAGTGATATGTGCCCAAGTATGTTAAGTATACATAATGGACTTGAAAAATAAATTTAATTAGCACTCAAATGGCTAGAAATTAAGTTTGATGGTTTTAGGTCAGGTTGATCATCAGTTGAATTTCCCAATACAAAATCGACCGATCCATGGACGAGAGCTCTTCTAAAAAGGACCAATCGGTCGAGTTTCCACTTCACAGAACTCGACCGATTGTCGGACTGAAGCTAACTTAAGTTGGGCTTGGTCGAATATTCTCCCTCTCAACTAGATAAAAAGTGACCGATTCCTCTCTCTCTAGCCCTAAGCTCTCAACCCTCGACCTTCCCTTCCCTTACCTAGCCCTAATCTGACCTAGGTAGACCTTCCCCCTAGCTTAACCTAGGTGTGTGAACATTTTGATGGTGTGTTTGGTTTCTTTGATCTCTTCTTCCTCTCCTTTTCACCCCCATGGCTTCAAATAGAAGGAAGAGAGCCACCCCTAGTAATGCACCATCATCCTCCTCATCTTCCCTCTTGATTCCTTTCAATGAGACCCTCTTTGTCTCAAATGAGGTTGTAAATTGATATAAGGATCTTCTTCCATGGAGTCCTTTTCCTTTTATATCCCTTTTTTATCCTAGCCCATGCATCAAGCTATCATCGAACAAGAAGCTAAGTTGCTTTCCGTTCATCACCTATATGCCCTGGGTGTCGAGCGTGAGTGCTTTCATAATTCAATGTCTAGCACGAAAGCCATTCACAAATTCTACACAAATTTGCGTTGGAATTATGGCACCCTTGTAACTCCTCCCAATACTCAAGTTATCCTTACTTATATGATAGCTGAGAAGAAATTCCACATCTCAGAGGATATCCTAAATGTCTTCTTTTTAGGAGTCGATGAGAATGATACCTGGCGTAAGGATTATGGTGAGTATTTTGACCTGCTTGACCCTGAAGATTTCTACAAGCAATATGATATCAGTCTTCCTGACATCTATCATTACTTGAAGAAACTTGAGTTTGCTTATAACAAGAAGAGAAACCTACCCTCCTCCTCCTTAGATCTCAAGAAGCGTATATTAGCCCTAGTGGTCAACTGCAACATCCACCCCAAGAAAAACCAAATGGATATTGCAGAGAACATTACAGTGATAATGTAGTACATCTTAGAGAATGTTGGAGTCAGGTGGTCTAGATACATCCTCCACCACATGACCTGCTTCGACCCAGGAAAAAACACCCACGACGCCCATCCTCCATACATTGCCTTGATATGTGGTCTTTTTCAATTCACCACTTACAAATCACTCTTCTCTACCTTCCACTACAAACCTTCCAGGAAGGGAGTGTGTATCAGTGAGACCACTATCTAGAAATTTGTGCCTATCCTTTCCTCCACCACACTTGGTGCCTCACCCTATGCCTCTGCCTTAGTTGCACCTGCCTCTATCTCAACCCATGCTCCTCCACCTCCTCAGCCTACCCAACCTAGTTGTTCCTCGTTCTGTGTGTCAAATGAAGCCCACATGGGTTATTATGATACACCAACAGGCATACAACCTCTAGGTCCAGGAGCACCTACACCAGGATTTATGTTCGATCGTGTCCAACATGAACTTATCCTATGCACACCCATACCCCACCTACCAGCCATACCCATGTAGTGATTATGCATCCTATGCATACAATCACTTATACCTTTCCCCTCCACCTGCACCTGAGCCTTCCGCTTCTGCTCCCACACCCTCTACTGTTGGTGGATCTGCTCCAGTCATCCTTCCTCTGCCTGCTGACCCCTTGGACACTCTACTTTCTAGTCTTGGAGATTCTTCTCCTTCCTTCCCTTAGGCCAATGAGCTATGTCCTCTTGGTATGACTTGGGATGAGCAGAATGCTCGTTGGCATGGTCGTCGCTTCGGTCCTTCTGTTGATGAAGAGATGCTTGACCAGGCTGATGATGAGACTACTGATGCTTCTGTTGATGTTGGTGATGGTGAGGATGTTGGTGCTACATCTGACGATGGTGATGGCTCTGGTGGCTTCACTGGTGACTCTAGTGATGAAGGTGATGATGTTTCACCTTCAGACGTAGACGATGACTATGAGCCTGATGTTGAGGATGATGATGTTGTGGATGATGTAGATATAAATGACCTAGATGTCTAGATGTTCTTAGTTTTTAGTCTAGTTTGGTGATTATATATATCTTTCTAGGCTATTTTGTATTAGAAACATCTGTACACATGATCTGAGTTGTATTATTTTATCCTTAGCTTTCATCACTTTTGACTTGTAGTTATTTTTATGAGAACGTGCACTCTGAGTTGTAATCTATGTTTTGTGTACTCTTACTCTCTGATCAGTTATAACTTATGAGTTGGTGCCATGTTTCACCATATTTTGATTATGACTTAGCATGTTTGGTTCTCTCGTCTCTATTTGACGTATGTTTTTGAGATTGCATGTTTGGATATCTACTTGGTTGTGTTTGGAGAAGACCTTCTTATATGCTCTTCTACCCCACCCCCTTACTTTTTGATAATGCCAAAAGGGGGAGAGAAATTCAATATCTTGAAACTCAACCATATTGATTTTTATTACCAATGTGATCCTTTTCTTGTTCATTATATGCTTTATTGTGTGACTTGCTAAAGGACCATATAGTACATGCATGCTTTATTACTTTGTGTAGATAGAGTAACAATGCAGGTTAAAGTAAGCATAGATTAAGGGGGGGGGCAATTCACATTGTTCAAATATTGAACACCCCCCCCCCCCCGAATTCACAAGGCAAAGGTAAAATTTTCAATATCCTTTTCAATATGTTTGAGGAATGGTTTGTTATTGTCAAAAAGGGGGAGAATTTTGACCTAGAGGTTATAATTGTCCATATCTTGATAATGACTTAACCATTCCATTCATATGTATCTAATATGTGTGTTCAAGATTGATTTTAGGTTTTAGGTACATGAAAAGGATCAATTTACACAAGCCCTAGCTTGTCAAAGTTCAAGTCAAATGCAATGCAAGTGTGCTAATCAGGATATCACTTCAAATGTCATTAGAAGATTTTTGTAATCACTTGTATTGATGATATGACTTGTAACTAAGATGAGAAAAATGTGTGGGACACTTAATACCAAGTTTTAATCACTTATTTTCCAATTTAGAAAATTGATCACAGGTTGTTGATCGGTCAAGTTACAATCTCGACTGATCCCATGGATTGAATTTCTGAAGTAGCAATCGGTCGAGTTGTGCATTCATAGAACTTGACTGAATGACCTTCTGACCAAATGAAATTTTGGTTGATCGGTCGAGTTTCCCAAAACAAACTTGACCGATAGTTTGAAAATTGGGTTTGTCTTTTATTCGATCAGTCGAGCTACCTTTATTGAAACTCGACCGAATGCACTGTACAGAAAATGTGGAAAAAGTGATTGTAACCGCTGATGACTTGTTTGGACGAAAATAGATCTGTTTCCTTGTGCAACAATGGCTATATTTTGACCCTAATTGTTTCCCAACTCAAGGGAGCACCCCAACTATAAATAGGACCCCTTGGAGTTCATTCCAAGTTTTCTCATTCACTACATTCAAGGTCCTTTATATAGTTGAGTGTGCTACTACTCCTTGAGCCCCTTTCTCTCTCTAGTTTACGCTTCATTTCATGATTTGTGAGTGAGTTAGGCTTATTGTAAAAGAGCTCTACCTTTGTGCATGTAAAGCTCTCAATCTTCCACCACTTCCCTATCCCCTTTCTTCATGAAGAAAAGCTTAAGCAAGTTCCATAGTGAGGGAGTTGTAGCTGGTCCTCTTCAAGTTGGTTGAAGAGGTGGTGATCTTCTCCAAATGAAGGAGAAGGCAAAGGCTGAAGATCCAAGAGGAGAAGTAAAGTCCTTCAAGGCGGAAGAATTGACCATGAGTGGGTAAGACCTTGGTGAAGGCTGAAGACTCAAGCTAAGTGGATAAGTTCCTTGTTAAGGTGGAAATCTCCTCTTGGTTGGATGGGTAAGTTCTTTGGTGGTCTATTATTGTAACTCTTATTGGTGATAATATAGAGAAAAGCACTTGCAAAGTCCTAGAGGTTGACCTCTCTAGGTAGTGGACTGACTCACTTCTAGTTTGAAGTGTTGAACCACTCTACATACTTTTGTCAAGTGCTTGCTATCAATCTCTCGCATCCTTGCTATGCTTGTTAGATAGGAATTCAAATTCACATCTAGCCATTGCTCTAAAATTGATATAATTTGAAGGTCTAATATATTTTGTGAGAATTTGTGTAGCTCTATTCACCCCCCTAGAGCCCTTAGATCCAACAATGTATACATAGGTATGACTAGAACACTTGTTTATATTACTTGCATGATCTACCACATTCCCTACAGACTAGTGTTTCAAGTCTTTATTTGTATATTGTATGTTCATTTATTTGATGACTAGATTTGCAACATACTCCCCTTGTTACTTTATTGTCGACCGTTTAAGCCTTTTCCTTTGCCACTATTAAGGTAAAGTGGCAATCCTTGCCTTTCCCTTAGTATAAAGTGGCACCTTGTTAGTCTTTCCACCCACTCTTATATATGTGAGGTGATTGACTCTTGTTCAAAGTATATTGCGGACTATTTTTTAATCTTTACTTGTTGAGCACTTGAAAGTTTTTTCTTTGTTATTATTTGTTTATTATCGATATTCCAATTGGTTATTTACTTTCTAGAATACATATATGATTTCATAATAACCACTCTCAATGTTTTGAATTGACATTAGGTCATGATTTTCAATTTAGGCAAACAACGAAGACCATGTTCATCTCCCTTTATCTGGTTAACTCTACTAGATGATTTGAAGCAACACCAACAAATCTGCAAACATGGGAGCATAATATCTCATTTCTCATGGGCCATGTAAAAGCTTTTGTGGTTCACTTTCAATAGTAAGAGACATTATTTTATTTTATGTATATGATTATGTGAGTTTAGTCGGGCCAATCAGGAATGGGCACTTCAATCCCGTTACTACTGTCTTGGTAATGGGATTGGGATTGGGGTAAAAATGATTCTATCATTTTTTGATGTGCCTACTACTGTCTTGGAAATCCTGTTACTACTGTCTTGGTAATGGGATTGGGATTGGGGTAAACATTATTCTATCATTTTTTATCAAAGACAACACACTCTCATATGCATTAAGTAAATAATTTATCAATTCTCTTGAACCCAGGAAACCCAAAAG
This sequence comes from Alisma plantago-aquatica, assembly GCA_963693085.1. Taxonomy (NCBI): domain Eukaryota; kingdom Viridiplantae; phylum Streptophyta; class Magnoliopsida; order Alismatales; family Alismataceae; genus Alisma; species Alisma plantago-aquatica. The sequence goes on from OY856411.1 coordinate 1,415,475,075, forward strand.
CCCACTATGGTGAAAGTTGAGGTGCCTAGGCTTAGAATTTGGATAGTAGTCACCTCCTATACACCTCACAACGGTGGCTCAGGTTCCCTATTCTTCTTGGCTTTAGTCGACCCAGAATTGGACCTAAAGTTTCTCCTTTGAAACATTATAATATCCTCCCTCATCTCATCTTTTCCCTAATGAACCCTGAGACCACCAAGTAGATTGAAGTATGGTGACTCATTATCTCTCCTATTTCTTGTTAGGGTTTTGATTTAATCTATACTCTCAATTTTTGGGTAGCATCGAACAAAAATATATTTAACTAAGTTAAAAAAAGAATCATTAAAATGATCTGATTCTTGACTCGGACTATGGGAACTTATGGTACTCTTGATTAATGAAGTCGTGCAATACTCAAAGTGAACTCAAGATTTTTAGTATGATGGTCCACTTCAAGTGAGAAAATATATACATAATATCTTATAGTTGAAAGGTCCCTATTGACTATAATGCATTTCAAGTAAACTCAATTTTCAATATTTGGGAGAGATATTAGAACTTGATTATATCTTAGGATAATATGGCTAGTGAACATCCAAAATTGATGTGTCCATTCCTCATGTTCCCCTTAGTTTCTCCTCAGTTTATCCTTGAGAGGGAGGAATGATATCATGAAATTTTGAACTTTGATCAAATACTAATACATATTGATAATTTCTTCCACATTCCTTGACATAAAGGGTGTGATTACAATTCTACATATTTTTCCTTTTGAATATTTCAATGGGATGGGTACACACATGCCAATAAAATATTCTTTAAGGAAAACATGTTGTAAATGGGGTCATTTGAATAATAAACCCACGACTAAATCACATCCCTATTTGGGCTTTTACCTGAAATAACATATTTTGATTATTTGGTAAAAAGGGATATGATAGCTTCTTGTAAATTGATGTATCCGACCCAAAACTGAAATGTTGACTCGATGATAATCTTGGAAAAGGTAATCTTGAATATATCTCTAGGGATAATTTTTATAAACATGACCTAGAATTAGCTTATCCATCCATCTTAAATATACTTGATGAAGAAATCAATGTTGAAACCTCTATATATTTCTATATTATTGTTTATTGGTGAATGAACACACTTGGGGTTTTAATAAGAAATAAAATTGTTGCCTTGAACGATTGGACCCATAATATCTGGCATTTATATCTTGACTCTTGAATCACAAATTTATTTGATCATGGACATAATTGATACATGACTTCTAAATGTTGACTCTTGATCTCAATCCTTATTCGACATTTATATGGTTTGATATCAGACCCTATATTAGAAATCATTGAACTTTGATCTTTTTACCTCTTTTTGATGAATACAAGTTTATGAGCAACCTCTTATTACAAAATGGTCATAATTTGAAGTATGAAACATAATATTATAATGACTATATGGTCTCAGTTGTTTGATGTTATTTTTTAAACTCTGGGGGGGGATTTTTTAAGGTGGGAAGGATGTGACAAAATCAATTTTTGAGGTTTTATAGTCCAATATATGAATTTGAGATTTTGGTGTATCCAAATGACCACAAAGTTGGTCATGAAGCTTATAGTTATTTATTAAATCTATAGTTAAGATTTTAGAACTTTTAGATGTAGTTTGAATAATAATAGTGAGGTTCATATGGGCCAAAACGATAAATATTGGTTATATTTTAGATGGAAGGCTAAACAAATTTATTTTTGGATGAAAATTGGTGGGAGAGTTGTTATGGTGGTATTTAATGTTTATATACAATTTCAGACCAGTCAGATCACATTTGATGGGTCAAATAAAATATACAAGAACTACAGGGGAACTGAGTTTGATGGTTCAAGTCAATTATATTAGTTCAATGAAATGTAAAACTTTACTTTTGCCATTCCTTTGTCTAAATAAATTGAAACTTTAACCGAAGTATCTGGAGTAAAATTTGGATTTTTGTTAAGTTTTGGAGAAATGATAGATAAATGATTTTGAAGATATAATTTATAGATAGTGTTTGATATCATGTTTTATGAATGGATCAATAAATATATAAAAATGATGTGATTTGAAATATTTCTTGAAGTGTCCATTTGAAAATAAGGTCATATTGAAGCATTGCTTTATTTTTAAGGATAAAAATGAATTGGGTAGATAAGGATGTATTTTGTATTTTAATTATTATTATAGATAGATCTTGGTGGTGGTTTGGTGAATCTTAATGATAATTATGACATTTTAACATTTACCTTGTTATAAGAAATATTTAGACCTCCAAATATTTTAATTTTACTTTTTTTATCAACATCCATAAAAAGAGAATTGGATGTTTTACATAATAACATGGTCAACATTTCATATGATTGGAAGTTATGATTTTTGAGGATACAATATTATGAAAAGAAAAGAATTGAGGTGCATAATGCTTGTTTACAAGGCCTCAATTTAATAATGAGTTAGTAACATACATCATGTAGGAAATGGTATATAATATTCATAAATTGATGAAACCAATAGAATTTTGTTAGGATTTGGAAATATTTTATTATATGTGAATGTCTTTTCATACAATTTGAAAAGGATTAATTTTTCCCCTTGTGCGGTGATGAGCTATTTTGGTTATAATGTATAATTTAATATATGCCTTGACCAATAAGTTGTTTGACTTGACAAACTAGGTTTTTATGGGTTTTTTTAATGTAAAATGGCATTAAATTAAAAAGGAGGTTTGACCATCACTCATTCACTTCTCACCCCAACCTACACACACACACGTATATATATATATATATGTATATATATATATATATATATATATATATATATATATATATATATATATATTCTATCAACTTCATCTATGCATACAACGAAAAACTCATAATGCTCCCTTGACCCCTCTCTTATATTTTGTTATAAAATTGTATTAGTGGCATGCTGCTTTGGTGCCATGGCCTCCCCCTCTAATTATTTTCCCCCAAAATCATAGCCAACCAACAACGACACCACACGCATTAGGCCACTATTTCAAGTCTTGACCCTATTCCCTAATCTCTTTTGTCTTCAAATTCTCAAATTAAGAAATTCTTGAAAGGTACATATCATGGAACCGATTGTTACACAAGTCCTAACTCCAATGACTACAGAGTCAATGGCGATAGGACCTAGGTGTCCGTCCCTAGCATGGTATTAGCAAAGTGTGAATGTGGAAGTATAAAGCTTAGCATGCATGAACAAATAACAAGATAAAAGCACCAATCATAATCTCAACATTCAACAAGATCTATTAAGCAACATTGTTTATTACAAGCTTTCAATTACATGTTCAAGAGTAAAATTTTACAAGCCCTACTCATGTATACTAGGGATCTCACAACAACATATGACATAGCTCACCAAGACCATCAACTACTAGCCATCTCTAAACCTATAAAAATATGTGAAACAACGTTGGTCAAGCACATGAGGTGCTGAGTACAGGGATTGAAAGATACATATATATAAGCTTTGCATAATTTGAAAATATTTATAGAGGTAACAAACAAGAAATAAAGAAGTTAAGTTCTTAGCAAAATGAGAGATGATATTTATGTCATTTCACTCCACTTATACTAACAACATCATGGATTCATAAGGCCTTTGACTACTTCCCATTGGAAGCGTCTGTAAGGGTGCTCAAGACTAGCTAACCCTTTTATACATGAGGGACCTCAAGATCATCACCAAGAGTTTAACCTATTTCAATATTGTACAATGGAATTTCTATATATTATGTTTGCAAGTTATAAAAAAATGATATAAGACAACATCAAGTACATACTAGAATACTACATGGGAATATTTGAGAAAATAAACAAGCATACATATGCATCACATTTCAAGCAAGAAATGCATAGTCATATACTTATTTAAAGCTCGTACCTGATTTAAGAGATTTTATAAACTATCCTTGACCATCTGGCCATAAGAAACACCTGATTAAGCATAAGTTTACATACATGAATTAGATTCTCATCATTAACCCTAACTAGCTTCATTTTAGGGATTTTGTCCAAGTTGGTTATTAGTGCATTTGATGATCTCTTATTGATTTAGGACGCATCATAAATGTGTGGTTTAAGTTTCATGTCATTCCAAGGTTCGGTCTATTTTATATGATTATTCCAAGATTTGAGCCACTTATGCACATAAGAAGGTCATAAGGCTCACAATAGGGCAAGAAGGGCCATAATTAATCAAGTCAAGGGATCCAAGAATAAAATATGATTTTATCAGTAAGATGAGAACATAGGAAACACATTCCTATATATTTGGATGTCCCCTGGAGTCTAGGAATCATAATCCCAACATTAGGTATCAACATTTCAACATACATGCAAGCCTCAACATAGTTCATATGCCAACAAGGTTCAACATGTGATTAAGGTGGACATCCACATAAAGGGAAATCATTATTAATAGAGTCAACTCAGATTTAGAGAGGGGAGTTTATAATAGCAAGATCCACATGAGATGAGGGCACAAGAACCCCAAGTCAAGGCACAACAATAACATTAGGGAAACTAGGGTCTCAAACCCCACCATAGAGAAAGATGGTTTATCATTAACTTTAAGGACACCAATCATCACAAGGTTACTGGTTAGAAATATATAATATAGTTTGATGAATCAAGTAGGTCATGCATAGCATTTGAATCAAGTATAACCATTCATTCACCTACATTGGTTAACATTCATGCAATAAGTGCCATATGAACTGAACATAGCACAAGAGGATTACGGAAAAGTAATGTTACAACCCCAATTTTTGGGCTTGAATGGTTTAAAATGCAATTTCTTCAATAAATGTATGGTCATGGGAATTATAAGATTTATATGTATTGAATGGACTTTCTTTGCAGTATTTCCTTTATGTGTGTGATTTTGTGGACCCTATTAATTTAGTGTGTCCAAGATGATAAAAAAATCAAAAGAAATCAAATTATGCATTATTAAGAAGGAAATTTGGGATAATGAGGAAAAGATAAGAAATATGTGGAAATATGGATGATGGAATCATCATGGATGAGATTTCAAATTGACATGGTTTCTAATGGTAAAAGGAATCCAAATAAAGAGAATAAAAGAGTAAGAGAGAGAAACTATGAATAAAATATGCCTTAATAAGTGATAAATTGCATATGAATAAAATTCTTACATACTTTCATAGTTGAGTCTCAAACATGGTACACAAGTATACTAAGTCATCATGGACTTTCCTTTAAAATTTGAGATTAAAAGGATAAACAGATTAGGAGATATGAATTTTGTAATATATCCTAAAGTGACTCGATTATCTTAAATGTCACAATTTGATTCCTTTTAGAAATATAATGGGTGCGCACCGGAGATCGTTAGATTGAGATCGGATGACTTTCCATCATCTCCTACCTTGGTCTGTTTAGGAAAGTTGGAGCAATAGGGTGAGCAATTTTCTCGCACCGCTCCCTCACTTCACAGTCCTTGGCTCGGGAATATTGTGCTCCCAATTGAATTGGGAGGAATTTTCAGACCTGGTAGACCCTATTTTTGGGGGTTTTGGAAGGTGATAGAACCTTTCCCCAAACGTCCTGATGGATTTAGACTCCATGGTTGTAGACCTACGAGCCATACCTATAAAAAGGGCTATACCCTCTTTGCGATGAGGAGAAAGACCCGAGACAACTCGAATGTGTTCCAGGAACTCCCCACTATCCCCATTTTGTCCAAAAGACAGCACGCAGGGGGATCGTTGTTCAGGCTTGGCACCTCCATCGGTGGCACGATGGTCCTCAGCAAAGCAGTCACTCCCACTGTTAGGAGAAGGGCCAGATGAGTTAGAGGGATTTGGTCGAAGGTAACCGTGAGGTCAAATGCTCTAGTTCGACTTCAGAGCGGTTAGTCAATTCACAGTTTGACTGTGGCCTGGGCACTGCCTCACAAGGCTGAGCGAGGTTGAAGTCGGTTACCGTGGAATTAACTTTTTTACCCGGGGGTCAATGAAGAAGGAACGGGGTAGAAGCGTCATTCGGTTCTGGTTATCAAGTCATCATCCCTGGTGTGAGCCATTGAGAGGGCCGCCCATGTTTGGCTACAGATTACACATGTGGAGGGGGAAGAAGCCGATTGTTGACGTGGTGGTGTTCCATTGGCCCAAAGGTAATTATCTTGCAAAATTCATAACTAATGATTGGTAACTCAGAAGATATAATGTTATATATGAAACTTGATCACAAAAATGCAAAGAACCCAATAAAATAGTTTTGAAGCTTGAATCTATTCATAATTTGAAAAGTACCTAATGTTACTATCTATAATGCTTTCATGAGTATGAAAACACTAATTTTGATGAATAATGAATTGGGAAAGGTTATATAGATTTTTAAAGTGGATATTAACTTGTTGTTAATAAAAGAGAGAATTAGGTATAAAAATGATCTTTATGCATAAGTGGCTTAATTCAGGGTTGCATGTACATGAATATGCAGTAACGGGCCTAGAAACCCTAATTTTGATAATTATGACTTTTAATGGTTTTAATTGGGAAAATCCATGAATAAGACAGAGATATGATGATCCTAAGCCAATTTGAGTATAAAAGATCCTTAATGTGGATAATTTGAGTAATTAGGGTTTTATGAGTAGAAAAGCTATTTTAGGGTTTGTTGACCTAAAAAGGATAAAGTTTAAGAAATTGATATAATAAGCTCGAATGAATACTAATGAGACTTCAAAACCTTCAAGATGTATACCAAGTCAATAAGGAGTTGTTTGGGATGAGATGGTAACAGCTAGGTGTTATACATATTTTTAGGATCAAGGATTGCTTGATTTGGTTGCTTACTTTGCTTGATTGGGCATCTAGTTGGATTTGGATATATTGTTTTTTGACATCTCCAAAATAGGTATGTGGTTATGCTTATGGCTAATCACTCTAGTTTCACGTTGATTCCTGAGGTTTTATCAGTTGCTTGAAATCAACAACTTGGTTGACTTTTAAAATATGCAATTGTAAAGTGACTATGACTATCACCATAAATTTATGTGCATGACTATCTCAGATCCTAGTCCTCCTCTGTAGCTTAGATGATGATGAGATGGATGACCTAGTACATGGTCTACCCTTGTGGTAGGACCATCAAGTTATCATGAGTCAATGTGTTGGTCTACCCTTGGGTAGGACCATATGACTACACAGTCCTAGGTTGTGGTCTACCTATAAGGCGGGATCATAGGATCTATTTGAGAACTACCATATGAGAGAGGTAGTATCCATGTCTACTATAGGTACAGCATAGAGGCAAGGATATATAGGGATTGAGTAGTTATGTTTTAAACATAAAGTTTGACTTGTTAAATCATAATTTGATTGTAATATTTTGTCACCATTAGATGCAAGATTTTGGTTCCCCCACATACCAGTATAATTCATTTTATTGACCAACATTTTGTTTGTCAGCATTTTAGGAATATTTGAAATCGCAAAAACATTAAAGCGGAACTTGTGAAGAATAAAGTTAAATCATAAAGGAGGATTTAGTTAGATAGAACTCTACAGTGGGTAGAAATTCTAGACTCCTATTTTTGAAATATATGTGAAAAGTATTTTTTATCCTATTTAAGCTTAGTCTTTGGTAGAATTTATTAATTTTTTTATTATTTACAAAACCATTGATCCTATTTTGGGATAGCTGCTCTGACTTCTTGGTCTTCCTTAATTGGGGGTTACCGGGAGGCAGGGTCATTACAAGTAATTTGGGGCATGGAATAACAGAAGCTACTGATTTCCAGGACATATAAGTATTGTAGGTCATTAGGAATCAATATTAGTCATCATAAGGGCAAGGTACATCATTTTTTATTTATGAAAGGTAATGTTATATATTAAAAAACACATCAAGCAAGCGAAGACCTGCTTATGTGAAGAACCTACAGAATGTTTGTTGAAGGGGAGAGTAGTTTGAACTAGAAAAACAGAAAAAAAACATGAAACAAAGAAAAAGAAGAAAAGTTTAGCTAGCTGGGGGGAGGCTCCCCTTAAGACAAACCTCCTATCAAAATAAAGTTTTTGCATCCAAGCGATATACTGATTTGAAACGTCTTTGAATTTGTTTTGAAAGTCATAGAAGTTGCTGCACCAAGTTGGCCCCAGCCTCGTCATCCACCATAGCTTTCAGATCGCAGAGAAAAGCTGCTTCAGATTCTCCTACTTCCGATTCATCCATTTTTCCATCTGTTAGTTTTCCTACAGTTTAGTGAGGATGTGAAGATCGGCATCTATTTGAGCAATGATATTTTTTGCCAATTTTTTGACATTGTTGAAAATTCTATTGTTCATTTCTTTCCAAAGGTTCCAGCAAATTGTGATGAAGATGTCATTACTTTTGAAATTTCTGTAGTGTCTTAAAGGGGTTATTTTGATTGGGAAGATGTCTTCCTGGAGATCAAAAAGACATTTTCGCATATAGTGTGAAAGCATGTTTTTTGAGAAAGTACATTTAAAGAAGATGTGGCTGACTGAATCACTATTTTTTTTACAGAGGACACATCTGAAAGGTCCAATGAAACCCTTTCTAGAAATGTTTTCACCTGTAAGAAGTTTATTGTGTAGAAGAAGCCAAAAGAATATTTTGTATTTTTGTGGCCATTTTTGTTTCCAAAGCTTTGATGATGATGGAGAGATACCTCTATTGCTGAGAAAATTGTATGCAAGTTTGACCGAATACTCTTTCCCCCATTTCCAGGTGATGTTGTTTGAGATGTTGTTTTCCAAAGTACTAGCGAGACTTCTAAAGTCACTTTGACTGATCTGGGAAAGGATACATCATTTTAGAGAGTTTGATCTATTACTTGTAATGAGAGAAAGGGCTTTATCAATTTTTAAGTTGAGAAGTTTTTTTGGAATTGTCCAAGATGTTTTAAGGTTTATAACAGAGTTTTTTTCAAACCATGGATCCGACCAGAAGGAAATATTTTTGTGGGAATGTGGAGGAGTGATTATGGTTTGTGAAATCGTGTTTATATTTTTATTGATAAATTTCCAGAGTGGGGAAGCAAATTTCCACTGGATATGATGCCAAGGAGGTGAGTGCTGATAGTATTTATTTGTGATAAGATATGTCCAGATTTTCTTTTTGTTTTGGATAAGACAATCTATGAATTTAGCAATGAGGCAGAGAGAGTGTGTTTCAATATTTAAAATGCCCCAGCCACCTTGATTAATTGGAGCTGAAATAGTTTTCCAATTGACTAGATGGTAGTGTTTCCCTTGTTTATTTTGTTTTTTAACATTATTCCACAGGAAATTTCTCCGTATTTTGTCAAGAACGGATTTTGTTTTTGAGGGTAGGGGTATACAGCTTAAGAAGTGGGTTGTTATAGGAGTGATGACACTATTTAGAAGGGTGAGCCTTCCCGAGAGATTTAGGAAGTTGTTTTCCCAGCTGGTGAGTTTTGTGTTTATTTTTGAGATAATTGGTTTCCAAATAGCATTTGAAATGTTTAATGGGGTGATAGGGAGACCCATGTATTTGATTGGAAAGTCTTCTATTCTGCACTTTAGGAAGTCTTTTAGGTTCTCCAAAGAGGATTGTTGAATGTTTACCCCAAAAATGGAGGATTTTTGAATGTTTACTTTCAGTCCAGAGATATAAGAGAAAAGACCTATGATCCTAAAGATATTCTGAACAAAGGATATATCTGGAGAGGAGAAGATGATAGTATCATCAGCAAATTGAATAATGTTCTCCATGCAGACATCAGGAGCCGAAAAGAGACCATTTTGCTTACCCATGTGGAGCATGCTAGAGAGAATGATAGTTAAAATGATGAAAAGGTATGGAGAGAGTGGGTCCCCTTGTCTAAGTCCATTTGAATTATGGAAATAGCCAAAAGGAACACCATTGATGATTGTGGAGAAGTGGTTTGTAGATATACATGCATGTATCCAAGAGATCCACTTGTCCAGGAAAGCAAAACCTTTGAGAGTCAGAAGTAGACAGTTCCAGTTGACAAAGTCAAAAGCTTTTTCAAAATCCAGTTTCATGGCAAGAAGGGTTTTTTTGTGTGTGTGACATAGATGGATGGTTTCATTTACCATTAAAAAGGCATCTTGGATGCTTCTGTTTTTTAGAAAGGAGGATTGGTTAAGAGGAATGATATCATCCATGTGCGGTTTGATCCTATTTGCTAATGTTTTTGCAATGATTTTGTAGGAGGTGTTTATGAGACTAATAGGACGGAAGTGTAAAATAAGTTCTGGTTTACTATTTTTTTTATCAGAGAGATGAAGGTTTTATTGATGTATTTGATGATGTTATGAGGGTTTGAACTTGCTTGGAAGGCGGAAAGAAAGGCAAGGAAGTCGTGTTTATAATGGTTCCAGTTTGCCAAGTAGAATTCCACATTTAGGCCATCTGGACCAGGAGATTTATTTTTTCCTAGATCAGAGATCGCATATTGTAATTCCTCAAGAGTGAAAGGTTTAATGAGATCGTGAGGGTTTTTTATTTTATTTGGACAAATAGAATTCCAATGAAGGTTATTTAGACCAGATGGGTTGTGATTATTGTTGAAGATTTTTTTTTAAATGGTTTTTTATATGGGTTATGATGGATTGTTTATGAGAAGTGAGTCTACCATTTATCATAAGGTGAGTTATGGCGTTATTTCTAAAATTTTGATTGCAGATTTTATGAAAGAATTTTGTATTTTTGTCACCTTCTTTAGCCCAAGTGATCTTGGCCCTTTGTCTCCATTTAGTATCGATTCTATTATTTATGTGTTCTAGGTCAGCTTTAATGGAGAGGATCAAGGCAGGATCAGCTGAAGGGTCCTTTTCAACATGGAGAAGTTGGTCTTCGAGGTTTTTTTTATTTTCAGTTAAGGTCGAGGGGTTTAGAAGCATCCATTTTTTTATATGATTTTTGATGTGTTTTGTGTTATTTAAGATGTGTAGACCTATGTTTGTTGATAGTGGGTTAGCAAGAGTCCGGTTATCAAGACAAGATCTGGAAAAAATTTCGATGAGGAGCCAGTTGTTTTCAAATCTAAAAGGACGTGATCCCCAAGAGTTTGAGGATGTTTCAAGGATTAGGGGAAAGTGATCAGAAATAGTGCGATGGGAGATATAAACAGTAGAGAGTGGATGCTTGTCTTCCCAATGGTTTGAACAAATGAAGTGATCGAGTCAGGAAAAGGACTGATTTCTAGACCACGTAAATAAGGCATTTGTGGGAACAAGGTCGATGAGAGAATAGTTTGAAATCATCTGTTTAAATTTTTTGTCAGCAGCTGTCATGGGAGAGGGAAATGGATTTGTGTTGCACCTATCAGATATCTAGGTAACAAGGTTAAAATCTCCACCAAGGATCCAGGGTGTCTGATGGTAATTTGTGAAGAGACAGTGCAACTCCTCAAGGAAGGAGGTTTTGTCATATCATGGTTCCCCATAGATACCAGAGAAGGACCAAAGGTAGTCATCAGCAAGATTTTTAAAGTCAATCGTTATCGAAAAATTTAGAATGGAGGAGTTAAGCAAATCAAGGACCTGATTATTATATCCCACAAGGATACCACCTTTAAAACCCTTGGGTGGAAGCTGAATCCAGTTTGTGATTCTATTTCCACCAATAGTTTTGAGGGCGAAGGGGGTGAGAAAGGATTTTGTTTCTTGGAGGGAGATTAAATCTATTTTGCTTTTATAAATATGGGATCGTAATTTTTTTCTTCTTTGTAGGTTAGCTGCTCCATAGATATTCCAAGTAGAGATTTTCATGAGTAAGGAAAAATGAAGCAAAAAAAAACAGAAGAACTAAAAGTTTGTTAGCAACTTTTCTTAGACCAACCCATGAATGATTCTAGGTTATTTAGCATATATTGTGTGTCATCATTCTTTTCAAAGCAAAAGCCTATCTTGTTTACAAATGATGTAAAACTTTTAGTGCTAGACCAAGAAGCTACATCATCTATAGTGACAGACTTATTATTTATTTTATGTGATAGAGATGTAGAAAGAGTTGACGCAGGTAAATCATAAATGATTGAGCAAGGTGGGGTGTTACCTCTCTTTGGCCTATTAATGATGCTGGTTCCTTTGATGTTGGCTTGTTTTGGTTGCAGGATCTTTTGCAAGTAGCTTGAGTTTGTCTTTTGCATAGGGCTCTCCTGCTCCGAAATCTGCAGTGAGGTTTCCTTGTTTTGTAAAGATGAGTCTTGAAAAGCAGTAGTTTGATTGTCCTTGTTTGGGGAATGCCAACTTTCCTTCATAGAAGAAGTGGATGGGCAAGAGTTTTTGCTGGGTTTGATATTGGAAGCGGGTAGGGGGGGTCAGGATATCTGTTTCTTTTTTTGTTTTGAAGAGGAATAGAGCTTTCAGAAGTATTTGTTTGTTTTCTAATCCAGACTTGGTTTCTGGAAGGAGGAATTCTGGCATGAGGGATGGGGTTTTTCTCTTTGTTCGGGCTAAACCAGGAAGGAGGGTGTGAGGAAAGCTCAGAGAAAGCAGTGTTGTTAATAGTGGGGTGTTCAGCAGCAAGCTTCATATGGTAGATAGATTCTCCAATCCTAATGTTGATAGAAGGTGGAAGAGAGATGGCAGCTTTGACGGAGAAAAGGCAATAAGATTTGATGAATTGGGTGGGATGGAGCGTTTCTGGACTAATGTATTGAAGCGTAGCTCCAATAGAATGAGCAATACCTCTGAAGATTTCAAGCTCCCACAAATGTGGAGGAAGGTTTGAGATGGCTACCCAGTCGGAACCACCAGAAGGAGCTGGGAAAGAGCCTGTATCAGCTGACCATTTGGAGAGACGCACCATGATAAAGCTGGATCCGCAAGGTATGGTAAGCATCTGGTTGAAGATATGATTTATCTTTGTCCCTTCAGGAACTATGTAAATGAGCTGAGTGGGCGAGAAAACTTTTGGTTTGAGGATGGTTTGGCCAGGGAGAAGAAGAGCTAAAGCTCTAGTAACATCAAGAACATTGATAGGATTATTGTCCATGTTATTTTCTATTGTAACAAGAATACTTCTGAGAGAGAAAACCTTGATTAATCGCATTGAGTTTGCTGGGAGGTCCATAGCGATCGCATATTCAAGGTAGTCAGGTGTCTTCATGGTTGGAACGAAGGGAGGATGGTTGACACTATGGGCTTTGACAGAAGGGGTTTTAGATGGAGGGATATGTTGTTGAGTGTGATGTTTGGAATGGATTCTAGGCGAGCGATAGGGTTTTGATATAGTAGGTGTCCTTGAGTTTGAGCTTATGAGACAAGAGTTTGTATTTTTTGCATGTTCGGGCGGGAGATTTGCTAGACATGCAAAGGAATTTTTTGAATGGTAATGATTAGGGGGGGTACAGCGTTTGGCCAGTAGTCAGAAGAAGATTTTTTTGGGACCACTGAACAATTTTGGAAAGGGGGGTTTCACGTCGAACGAGAGTGCATGTTAGAAAGGTGGAGATTTGTCTGTTGTAAAATCCTGTTGGGGTGAGGTCGAACCAAACAGAACCTTTTTATGTGCCCTAGGCATCCACAGTTGAAGCAAGTGCGTCGTGAGAAGCACCTGGTAGTGGAGTGGTTGTTACTGTGGCAGAGGGAGAAGAAAAGGGCACGAAAAGGTTTTTTGAGGGGGACCATTTTCTAGATTTAGGCGGTGGGGTTATTTTCTATAGTGTCTTTTATGAGAATGGAAGATTTTGCTTGTCCCAGAACAGGAAAGGTGAGATTTAAATGATAAATGTCCTTAGGGATGATATCCCTAAGCAATGAGGACTTTGGACGGAGGGTTTTGTATAAGGACGATAGTTTTGGTCTATAATCATTTTCTTTAATAGATGGAGAGGGAAAAAGTTTATACCTTTTTGCGATGGAGCTCTATTGTTGAACCATGGGAGATGTGACCTCATCTTCTTCGTCTTCTGATCCAGAGGAGATGGATATGGGCCAGGTTTTCACACCCATTGGGGGTTGGTGTTCTGCCCTGACGAAGAGTTGGTCCGCAGAGTCTGAGGAAGAAGAACAGTCTTGATCGTGTCTTTTGTAGAGATAGGCGAGAGCTGGTGGAGTTTCATGTATAAAATCACGAACCCACGCACGAAAGGTGCGATCTTCATAAGGTTGAAGGAACATAGTCCATTCCGGTTGAAGATTCAGTTCCATGCGCATCTCTTTCCATCCTACCGATATGAGGAGGAAAGGGTTTTTTTACCCCAGGTTGTTTCCGATGGGGTAGACCATGAAAGCGTAACCTGGAATGAGCGGTGACCTATGTTTATCATACATATGCCTGGAGAGATGTCATATTTGTGGTAAATCCAAGCTCTAGGCAGAGGGATGGTTGTTGAGAAGGTTGGATCGGGGAGATGGATCTCCAGGAAGGGGAAGCGCGAGTTCATGTTGAGAGAGGAAGGTGGGGTTTTTGAGATGTTGCTGGACTTCGGGGTTTTATGTTTCTGAAGGGCTCGACAGAAAGTTTTGATCTTACCCGATTGTTGCATGCATTGCGGTTTTATGCATGAGGCAAGGATGAGGGCGCCTCCAATTCTCATATTGATTACCGATTGTTTGGTGGGGCTTTTATTGTGGCTCATCTGTACTAGAGTTAAGCTGATGTGAACCTTGAATACCACAAAATCTGGGGAAAGAGAATGTGTCCGACAGAGAGAATGAAGATGGGTAATCAATGAGATGTTGCTTGCATGTTCCTAAGCTGATTGGGAGATACAAGGTATGGTGTAATATGAGGCTTTTTCCAGCAAAAAGACTGGAAAGCTTTTTCCGAACAGACTGAGACGATGAGGCTGAATAAAAACTGATGTTGCAACAAAATAAAATTTGTACCAAGACACTGGAGTCAACTGATTTGGTGAAACCCTTAGCCTGCAAAGATAGGAAGGAGAGCAGGGGGAAAGATACCTGAGGAACGAGGATTCTTGAGACCCCGAGAGGGAGGTGGCGGTTTCCGACGAGATGATGATGGAACTATATGCCGTTTCTACTAGGAAGAAGAAGGAAGCGAAGTCTCAAAGGAGCTGAGACCCAATCTAGTCAATGAAGAGAAACCCCGTCGTTTCAGTCCAATCTAGTCACATATGTGCAAAAGAAGTCATTCATGAACGATTAGAGTACTTAAAACTCTCATTTAGTGAAAAGGTATATAACATGTATTGGTTTCATGATTGGGGATATAAATATACATTCTTGTTTCATGATTCATCATAACAATGTATTAAATATGGTCAACATGGTCAAGGATCACAACTTTATCAATAAAGATGAATTAGAAGTTGAATCAAGGTCTAGAACCATGCCCAAGATGTAGGTCTCATCGAGCTAATCAAAATGGTATATAATTTTTTTTTCCAATTTGGCCTTAGGATGAGTAAGATATGATTTTTGCGAGGTTTGCATTGAAACTATATGGAAATGACATAGTTGTTACCTTTCATTATTGCAGGAGCATCTCTGGCCGCAGGATGCGAGTCTATCGTGGAGTCGCCTCAATCTGCGGCTAGCCTCCATCCCTATGGGTATCCAGTGGCCACGATCATGGTCTGCCATTGGTCTTCTAGCAGGGGGATGCCCAGTGTGGGAACTAGCATCTCATTACCGCTTGCAACCCATCCCTACAGTCACCAATTGCCATCATCAAGGCGTGCAGCCCGTAGGAACCATCGACAGTGTCATATAGGGACCCTTGCTAGAGCAGGGGTGAATGAACACTCAAGACACCATCTTAGCTAAGAAACACGTCGTTGAGTCTCCACCCACCCTCACGATCTCTACAGGAGCATCAATTTCTTCACGGGAGGGCGGAGGACAGAAGCCCCAAAGGCACCTTGTGGTGGCGGTGCTAGAAAAAAGGGGAAGATGAAGGTCTGTAGGTGGGAGATCCGTGATGCACCAAGGGGTAGAAATAAAGGAAAAACATAGGAGAAGTGAATGGGATTGCGAAAGGAACATATTGGTGGTCTCTATTGTTCAATAGAGGCTAAAATGAAGTGTATTGGGTGCCCAAAAGCACCTCTACTATAGTAGTAGGGTGCAACATACAGACAATTGAAGGAAATGACTTTGTGGCCCTTAGATCCCTGATCCATAATTCAACTGATGAGATTAGATGCACCTTAGGGTTTATCCACCAAGGGTGGCAACTCCTGGGCTGCACGCCCCTTATTGGGCCCATCAAGACTCAAATTCAAGTTATATTCGAATAAATCACATGTAATTTGACCAATCTTCAATGCTTCATAACTTAGGCTCTTAAGGTCCGATTGAGGCAATTTTTACATCATTGGATTTGTAATTGAGATCTGTACAACATGATATATACTAGGAGTCCAAAATATCATATTGATGAGGTTCAATTTATATTGCAAGATGGTGACATGTTAAGGAATGGTACTTAGTTCAAAAGTGTAGATTAAAGTCACACGTCGTGAAATTGATCATTATAGTGGCCAAATTGGAATATCACAACTCTTCAATTATGAAGTTAACATCAAATTGAGCAATATACAACTTGATGAGAGAGGAAAAGAACACCATAGGAGAGAGAAAAGTCTAGGTTGTCACATCCTTCCCTCCTTGAAAGAAAAAATTGCCCTCGAAATGTGTCCAAGATCGTGCTCAAGAGTCAAAGTCAATGTCCAGCGAGTCTAGGTATCCAACCATGGTTTTCAATGTATTCCCCCAATGGTATTCACACTTACATTATAATCACCAAGGGTGTACTCATGTCGATTATATTCATGTTACTTAGTGTTCCATCATATTATGACATCATCATGGCATTGGAATTTTCCCATCCCTTAGCATCCCTACATTAGGGTTTTCATTCATATCTTCATATGAGACCAATGTGTATTATCAAAATCTGTGTTATCAAACATGTTCACAATCATGACCTCCAAATGATATCATCATTGAACGTGTATATTTCATCATTATACCAGATCTCATCATGTTTTAGTTTCCTAAAGTTATGCTAATCATCAGTAATTATGTTCTTTATCCTGCATTAGGTTTGAAATTAAGAAATTTATTCATCTTGTTTATTTGATCTATGATCCAAGAGCATTCTCATATCGATTTAATATTTTTTTTTCATTTGGGTATGACAGTAGGCATGTTACCCTTGATAATTCAAGCTAAGATCACTAGGCATCATCATATCAAGTTCATGATTTCAAAGCTACATCTTTTATGTAGGGTATTGTATCATATTAGGTCTAGCTTATGAGAGTGACTTATTGTACATATATCAAGTTTGAAACCTAAGTGAGATTATTTTCATAAATCATACACTATCTCAAGAAACAACATTAATATCCCACTTGTATCTAGGAAGAGCTCCACAAGCTCAAGCCACTCCAACTAAGACCTAACTATGTCAAGGTAAAACATGCTAACCACTAACATCTACCCATACCAACTTTTACCCAACATATCAAATGAGCGAAACCACTATATTCCTTTACATCGAACCACTAACTTGAGTAGGAGGCTCATCATGGAGGTCACATGTCATGTACATCATCTTAGGGTCTTGGGACATCTCCCTTGCCTATATAGAAAACATCAAATATTCAAATGCCTCTTTGTCTACGGTTAGGCCTTTTCATAGGAAGTCTAGGGTTAAAAATTTTTAGGGGAACCACACACTAGGTGACTCAACTCATATACTTAGAAGTACTCTAGCTAGGGACTCATTATCATGTATTTCGTCGTGCATATTTTAAACATTTCACATATTTTGGAGTTTAGGCACTCTGATCTTCTCCCATGATAGGTCGACTCATATGAAGAAGTCATCCTTTTCATATGTCCCATGCTATAGGTCCTCCTTCGTAAAGAGATTGAGGCTCGTGTTGGTCTGAAACCATATATCACATATCATATCTCAACATATACAAGACTATGCACAACCAAGAATGCCAACCCACCAGATACATTTAGCACATCAACCAAGTCATATGTACCATACATGGTTCCAGTTCTATCTAGGGTTGCATGATAAAACTCATCTCATATCATCAGATTATACTTGACCCTCTCAAAACAAACTCAGATCATATCAAAATCAACCTCATTATCAACATCATTAGCATCGTCATCATCTTCATCATCATCATCATCATCATCATCATCATCATCATCATCATCATCATCATCATCATCATCATCATCATCATATTAGGTTATCTAGGCTGCTTACTAGCCTAACCTTTATCATGGCTCAACTCTAGAGACTACAACTATCATCTAAACTCTCTCATCTAGACTTCATGTTACATCTCTTTCTCTTAGGCTACATGGACACTCACGACCATTATGTGTGTGGTAACATTTTTTATATGTACATATACTATACTTGAAATAGGTTTTCTTCAACGTTGTAAATTATCGATAAAAACCACAATGCTTCTTTCGAATAAAACCAAAACCAAAAGTGAGTTACCACACTCATCGGGTAGTCTATTATCATACACCTAGAGAACTAGCAAGAACATGGTGTAAACTTGTGTAGAAACCCTAAGCACATGTCGTGAACATATGTCTAGGGTAGTAGTAAGATCTCCCTTTTCTCACCCTCCTGAACCTACATCCCATACTAAAAGAAAGGAGGAGGAGAAAAGAAAGGGTTATAGAAATTACACAAGTCTACACCTAGTTGTAGAACATCTAGGTTCTAACCTAGAGGCTAAGTCATCTTAGTCCACAAAGGACAACTCATTAAGTTTCTAAGTTTGAGATGTAAGTTTATGTTTAGTTTTTGTTTCATGTGAGCAACGCTTGGTGTAGTTATTATTCATGCACTGCTACCATCTATCATGGAACCATTTGTTACCCAAGTCCTAACTCCAAATGACTACACAGTCAATGGTGATAGGACCTAGTTGTCCTTCCCTAGCATGGTATTAACAAAGCACGAATGTAGAAGCATAAATCTTAGCATACATGAATATATAACAAGATAAAACACCAATAATAATCTCAACTTTCAACAAGATATATTAAGCAACATTGTTTATTATAAGCTTTCAATTACATGTTCAAGAGTACAATTTTACAAGCATGATCATGTATACTAGGGATCTCACAACAATTACACCTGACATAGCTCACAAGCCCATCAATTGCTAGCCCTCTCTGAACCTATAAAAATATGTGAAACAACACGGGTCAAGCACACAAGGTTCTTAGTATAGGGCTTCAAAGATACATACATATATATATACATATATATATATATAAGCCTTGCATAATTGAAAAGATTTATAGAAGTAACAAACAAGAAATAAACAGCTTAATTTCTTAGCAAAATGAAAGCCCATATTTTGTGTCATTTAACTCCAATTATATTAGCAACATCATGGATTCATAAGACCTTTGACTAATTCCCATTGGAAGAGTTCGTAAGGGTGCTCAAGATTAGCTAACACTTTTATACGTGAGGGACCTCAAGGCCATTGCCAAGAGTTAACCCTATTTCAACATTGTATAATGGAGTTTCTATATATTATATTTGCAAGTTACAAAACAACAATACAAGGCAACATCGAGTACATACTAGAATACTACATGGTAATATTTGAGCGAGTAAACAAGCATATGTATGTATCACATTTCAAGCAAGAAAGCCATAGTCATATACATATTTAAACTTTGTACCTGAATTTAGATATTTTGCAACCTATCCTTGATGATGTGGCCACAAGAAATACATGATTAAGCATAAGTTTACATACATGCTAAGTTTACATACATGCATTAGATTCTCATCATTAACCCTAACTAGCTTCATTTTAGCTTTTTTTGTTCAAACTGGGTTCCAAGTTGGTTATTAGTGCATTTTATGATCTCTTATTGATTTAGGGTCCATCATAAAGGTTTGCTTCAAGTTTCACATTAGTCCAAGGTTCGATCTATTTTATATGGTTATTCCAAGATTTGAGTCAGATAAGCTCATAATAAGGTCATAAGGATGGCAATAGGGCAAAAATGGCCATAGTTCATCAAGTCAAGGGATCCAAGCATAAAATATGATTTAGATCAATAATATGATAACATAGGAAAGACATTCCAATATAGGTGTATGTCCCCTAGAGTCTAGGCATCATAATCCCAACCTTAGTTGTCAACATTTCAACATACATGCAAGCCTCAACATAGTTCATATGCAACAAGGTTCAACATGTAACTTAGGTAGACATCCACATTAAGGGAAAGCATTATTAATAGATTCAACTTAGATTTAGAGTGGGTATTTTATAATAACAAGATCCACATGAGAATAGGGCACAAGAACCCCAAGTCAAGGCACAACGATCACATTAGGAAAAGGAGGGTTACAAACCCCACCATAGAGCAAGATGGTTGATCATTGACTTTGAGGACATGAATAATCACAAGGTGTTGATTAAAAATATATAACATAGTTTGATGCATCAAGTAGATCATACATATCATTTTAATCAAGTATAATCATTCATTCACCTACATAGGTCACATCTGTGCAATAAGTTTCATATGAACTAAACATAGCACAAGGAGCTACTACTTTCTAGAACATATAAGTAGTGCATGTCATTGGGAAGCAATATTAGTCATCATAAGGGCAAGGTACATCATTATAGTCCAATCTAGTTGCATATGTGCAAAAGGAGTCATTCATGAACAAAAGGAGTGTTTAAAACTATCATTTAGTTTAAATATATATAACATGTATTGGTTTCATGATTGGGGATATAAATGTACATTCTTGTTTCATGATTCATCATAACAATGTATTAAATATGATCAACATGGTCAAGGATCGCATCTTTATCAATAAAGAAGGATTATAAGTTGAATCAGGGTCTGGAACCATGCACAAGATGTAGGTCTCGTCGAGATGATCAAACTGTTATATAATTTTGCCCAATTTGACCTTAGGATGAGTGAGATACTATTTTGGGGATGTTTTCATTGAAACTATATGAAAATGACATAGGTGTTACCTTTCATTATTGTGTGAGCATTTGTGGCTATAGGATGTGAGTCTAACATGGAGCCACCTCAGTGTATGGCTAGCCTCCATCCGTGTGGGTGTCCAGTGGGCCGTGATCATGGTCCGCCACCAGACTGCTAGCAGGGGGATGCCCAGTGCAGGAAGTGGCATCTCATGGCCGCTCGCGACCCATCCTTGTGGTCTCCAGTCGCCATCTTCAAGGTGTGCAACCCGTAGGAATCAGTGACAACATCATAGAAGGACCCTTTCCAGAGAAGGGGTGAATGAACACTCAAGATGCCATATTAACTGAGAAACACACCATCGAGGCTCGACTCACCCTCATGATCTCGATGGCAGCATCAATTTCTTCACAAGAGGTTGGAGGATAAAAGCCCTAAAGGCACCTTGTAGCGGCGCCACCAAAAAAAAGGGGAAGATGAAGGTCTCTAGGTGGGAGATCTGTGACACACCAAGGCACACAAACGAAGGAAAAACATAGGAGAAATGAATGGGATTGCAAAATGAATGTATTGGTGGTCTCAGTTGTTCAATAGAGCCTAAAATGAAATAGATTGGGTGCCCAAAAGCACATATGCTATAGTAGTCGGGTGCAGCATACGAACAAGGGAAGGAGACAACTTTGTGGCACTTGGATCCCCGATCCATAATCCGACGGGTGATATTATATGTGCCTTAAGTTTTTTCCACCAAGGGTGGTGGCTCCTGGGCCGCGTGCCCCTTATTGGGCCCAACAAGGCTCAAAATCGAGTTATATTTGAATAAATCACATGTAATTTGACCAATCTTCAATGTTTCATAACTTGGGCTCTGAAGGTCTGATTGAGGCGATTTTTGTGCCATTGGATTTGTAATTGAGATATCTACAACATGATATATACTAGTAGGAAAAAAGATCATATTGATGAGATTCAATTTATATTGCAAGATGGTGACATGTTAAGGAATTATACTTAGTTCAAAAGTGTAAATTAAAGTCACACATTGTGAAATTGGTCATTGTAGTGGCCAAATTGGAATATCACAACTCTTCAATTATGAAACTAAAATCAACTTGAGAAATATACCACTTGATGTGATGGAAAAGATCACCATAGGAGAGGCAAAATTCTCGGTCATCATAGTACATGTTCTATATCCTCTTGACCATGATTGTTGTATGTAATGTATGTATACATAGGTATAACTAGAATAGTTGGATACATTACTTGCATGAGCTACTATGTTCCCTGCATACTAGTGTTTTGAATTTTTGTATGTATTGTTTGTTCATTCATTTAATGACTATATTTACAGTATACTCCCCTTGTTTCATTGTTGTCAACCGTTTAAGTGTTTCTCCTTATCGTTGTTAGGGGTCGAGTGGAAATCCTTGCCTTTCCCTTAGGGTTAAGTTGAGGTATGGCCTTTTCCTTAGGGTTAAGTGGAACTTTGTTAGTATTTCCACCCGGTCTCATATATGTGAGGTGATTGACTCTTATATGGAGTATATTATGAATTTTTTTGGAATCTTTACTTGTTGAGCACTTAAAAGTTGTGCCTTTGTTATTATTTGTTTCTTATGAATATGTCAAGTTGTTATTTCCTTTTGAGAATACATTTATTATTTCATTTTTTTCATAAAAGTGCTCAATGTTTTGCATAAATATTGGGTCATGATTTTTTATTTAGGCAAACAATGAAGACTATATTCATGTATCTTAATTCGTTAAACTATTTGAGAATATCTGAAGCTACACCAATAAATCTAAAAACATGGGAGAATAATATCTCGTTGCCCATGGGCCATGTAAAAACTTTTGTGGTTCACTTTCAATAGTAAGAGATGTTATTTTATTTTATGTATATGATTGTGTTATATTAATTAGTCCAATCAAGAATGGGAACTTCGATCCCTTTACCATTGTCTTGGCAGTGGGATTGAGATTGGGGTAAAAATAGTTCCATGACATTTGGTATCAGAGCCAACACACTTCAAGATGTGTTATGTAAATAATTTCTCAATTCTCCTAAACCTAGGAAACCCTAAAGTATATTATGGTGAAAGTTGAGGTGTCTCAGCTTGGGGTTCTAGCTAATAGTCACCTCCTATCCATCTCAGGATGGTGTTTGAGGTTCCCCACTCTACTGGCTTCAATCGGTCCAAACTTGGACCTAAGGTTCTCCTTTGAAGCATTATAATGTCCTCCATCATCTCATCTTTTCCCTAAGGAACCCTGATACCACCCAATAGATTGAAGTAGGGTGACTCCTTGTCTCTCTCTTTCTTGTTAGGGTTTTGACTTAATCAATACTCCCCCAATTTTTAGGTATCATGGCATAAACATATATTTATATAGATTTGAAAAAAAAATGGTTGAGATGATCTTATTCATGACTCAAAATGTGAGACTTGATGGTACTCTTGATTAATGCAACCATGCAACACTCGAAGTGTACTTAAGGTTTTCAATATGATGGTCTAGTTCAAGTGAGAAAATCTATACACAATCTCTTATAATTGAAAGCTTCGTATTGACTATAATGCCTTTCAGGTAAACTTCAATTTTTATTAGAACTCAATTGTATGTTAGGATGGAATAGTTGTTGAACAACCTAAATTAATATGGCCATTCCTCATGTACCCCTTCGTTTCTCCTCAATTTATCCTTAAGAGGGAGGAATTATATCATGACACTCAAATACTTGAGAAATTTTGAACTTTGGTCATATATTGTTATGAATTGTTCGTTGCTTCTACATTCCTTAACATAAATTGGATAATTACAATTCTACATATTTTCCCTTTTGAATATTTTTATGGGATGGGTGCACACATGCCAACAAAATATTTAAGGAAAACATGTTATATATGGGATCATTTGAATAATAACCCCCTGATTAAATCACATCCCTTTTAGACTTTTCAACAAAAGAACACATTTTTATGATTTAGTAAAAAATAAAATGATAAATCTTACAAATTGATCTATTTGACCCTAAACTCCTATCTTGAAATCTTGACTCGATGATAATCTTAGAAAAGGTAATCTTGAATATATCCATAGGGTTATTTTTCCTCAACACGACCTAGATATGGATCATTCATCCACCTTGAATATACTTGATGAAGAAATCAATGTTGAAACCTCAAAATATTTCTAGATTATTGTTTATGAGTGAATGACCACACATACAGTTTGAATAGGAATTAAAACATTTGTCTTGAATGATTGGATCCATAATATTTTATACTTAAATATTGACTCTTGAATCACAAATTTACTTGATCATGGCCCAATTTGTCTATGACATCTTAATCTTGAATCTTGATCTCGAACCTTATTCGAAATTAATATGACTTGAAATCAGACACTATATTAGAAACCCTTGAACTTTGATCTTTTGACATGTAGTTGATAAACACGAGTTTATTAAGGACCTCTAATTACATCATGATCTTAATCTTGAGAATGAAATAGATTATGATATGGATATATGGTGTTAGTAGTTTGGTGTTAATTTGTTAAATTTTGAGGACAAAATTCCTTTTAAGGTGGGAAAGATGTGAAAGACTTGATTTTCAAGGTTGTACAATCTGATGTATGACTCTAAGATTTTGGTATATACGTATGACCCCAAAGTTGTCCATAGAAGCTTATAATTATTTATTATATATTTTAGAATTTTTGAAGATCGTTTGAATAATTATAAAATTCACACCTACTAAACATGATAACTTTTCCTAATATTTTAGTTGGATGGCTAAAGGAGTTTGTTTTTGGATAAAAATTGATGGGGGGGGGCTTTTATGGTGGTATTTAAGTTTATATAAAATTTTAGACCAACTGGATCATGTTTCATGGGTCAAATAAAATATACAAGAACAATGGGTAAATTGAATTTGACGCTTCATGTCATTTACATTATTTCTATGAATGAGTAAAACTTTAATATTTGGAGATTCCTTATTAGAACAAGGTAAAATTTTAACTAGAGCTTCTTGAGTACAATTTGTATTTGTTATAATTTTTTAGAAATATTATATAAAAGATTTTTAACATATAGTTTATAGATAGTGTTTCAGATCATGTTTAACAGGTGGATCAATAAATATTTAAAAATAATGTGAATTGAATTTTTTTTTAGTTATCATGAGAAATAAGTTATATTAAAGGATTTGTAGATTTTATTTTAGAATAAGTATGAATTTGGTACATAAAGATGTATTGTAGAATTTAATTATGGTTAGAAAAATCTTGTGATGGTTTGGTGAAAAAGATAATCATGATTTTTTAGATTTATTTATTAGAAGAATTTTCAGACCTCTTAAACTTTCCATTTTAGTCTCTTTTATTATCAACACCCTAAAAAAGGAGAACTATAGGTTTTACATAACAAGGAAGACACGATCAACATTCAATATGATTGGAAGTTGTGGTTTTTTTAGGATACAAGGATATGAAAAGGAAATAATTTAGGTGCATGATGCTTGTTTTAAAGGCATCAATTTAATAGTGAGTTAGTTGCTGACATCATGCTCAAAATGGAATGCAATATTGATATATTAATGACACAACCATAATTTTGTTAGGAGGTGGAAATATCTTGTTATATGAAAATGTCTTTTCATGTACTTTGAAAAGGATTAACTATATTGTACAACTTAATATATGCCTTGAGAAAAAGTTGTTTAACTGACCATCCCAAGTTCTTATGAATTTCTTTTTGTGTAAAATGGCATGAAATTGTAAAGGATGTTTGACCATCACTCATCCACTTCTCTTCCCCACCTATATATATACACATCCTATCGACTTCATCTATGCACACAACGAACAAATCAAATTGCTCCCATGACCCCTCTCTTATGTTATGTCCTAAGATTGTATTGGTGGAACACTATTATAGTGCAATGACATCCCCCCTCTCATTTTCTCCTAAAATCACAGCCAACCAGAAACAACAAGACACTATAGAAGCCCACACTTGCAGGTCTTGCCCTATTTGTTGGTCTATTTCATCTAGGAATTCACAAATTAAGAAATTTGTAAAAGACACATGTAATATATCCTCTTGATCATGATTTATGTGATGTAATGTATGTATACATATTTATTACTAGAACACTTGGCTATATTACTTGCATGATCCACCACGTTCCCTACATGCTAGTTTTATATTTGTATATGTAGATTGTTTGTTCATTTATTTGATGACTAGTTTTGAAATGTTCATTTATATGATGACTAGATTAGCAATATACTCCCCTTGTTTCCTTGTTGTCAACCCTTTAAGCCTTTCCCTTATCATTGTTAGGGGGTCAAGTGGAAATCCTTGTATTTCCCTTAGGGTTAAGTGTCACTATGGCCTTTCCCTTAGGGTTAAGTGACACCTTGTTAGTCTTTCCACTCACTCTCATATATGTGAGGTGACTGACTCTTATTCGGAGTATATTACAAACTATTTGAAACTTTTACTTATTGAGCACTTGAAAGTTGTCTCTATGTTACTATTTGTTTCTTGTCAATATGCCAAGTTATTATTTTCCTTTCGAGAATACATATATTTTTTATGTTTTTCATAATCGTATTCAATGTTTTGCATTGACATTGGCTCATGATTTTTGTTTTAATCAGACAATAAAAACTTTATTCATGTCCCTTTATCTATTCAACTCTACTATTCAATTTGAATCTAGACCAATGAATCTACAAGCATGGATCATAATATCTTGTTGCCCATGGACCATGTAAAAACGTTTGTGGTTCATTTTCATTAGTAAGCGATGTTATTTTGTTTTATGCATATGATTACATGAGATTAATCGGGCCAATCAGGGATGTGCACTTCAATCCCTTTACCACAGTCTTGGCAATGGGATTGAGATTGGGAAAAAATGGTTCTATGATATATGGATTTAATAAATATGTTTGCAAGTCATTCTGAATGGGAGATGCATAAGATTCAACAGAAAGTTCCTAATTCACCCTAGTTGTGTAACTTGAAACTAAGCTAGAAACATTGCCCGCCCTACCACCACTTATAATATTGCATCTGCTAGATAATGAGATGGATTCTCCATCAAGACATTCTATAATAGAAATATCTTTGATAATACACTAGTAATCGTTATAAAGATCAAACATCATATCTTTAATCTTCTCAACTTTAGAATTACCTTCTAGACCTTACACCTCATGCATGTTTAGTTCAATAGACTTCATCTTCACGTGTGGGTCAATAATGGAACCTATTAGCCAAGATAGGATAATAAAAATCACAATAATTGTCAAACTTGAGAATCATTTCATCAGCCATTTTCAATAAGAAATCATTAGAAGCATCTTTGAATTTCCACAAACATATACATATTGCACATATGTGTGTAATAATAATCAATAGAAGGATACATGGTACAAGAAGATGTATCAGTTACTTCATATAAATTCTCAAAGACATCACAAACCATCCTATATCTATCCCACTCATCATCACTAGGAATATGTTTGAAATTCAGATAACCCTTTTGATGCATCTTTCAATTCTAGTTCAGTCTTTAACATCAAATAAGTGGAATTTCAATGAGTAGCTACATCCAAGTTAAAGGATTTTTGTAGGGTTCCTTATTTTTAAAACAACTTGATTAAAATTTTGGAGTCTAAGTGTGGATGAACTAACATATTTTGCAGCATCATCGTTACACGCACATGTCACAATAACCACTAATCATGAGATTTGTGAATAAACTAAGGATTAAACGTAGTACCAAACATCATGCTTAACCTTTTCTGATTTAACATTCTCATATTTGTTACATTTAGTCACATGAACTGACATTGCATACATATTAAAGACTTAATTCCTTTGTTCTGGTTTCAATCATAAGGATACATAATCAAATATTCATATTAAATGTTTCACTTTCATGTGCAAAAATATTGATAATTAGATACTTACTATGTTAATAAATAAACAATATTACACATCATAATTTATCACTCTCTTGTTTCCTTATAAGGACCTATAGTGACAGAGATCGACTGAACTTGACTAAATTGATACTCAACTCTTGTGGCACATCTACTCTATTGCATAGACATCTTAAATTCTCATGGTATCTCTAAAAATTCATGCATAGAGGGGTGAGCTACTCACTTAGTGAATCAATAAAATAATACAACGGTATAAATCACTATAGTATGCATTTTCTATCTTGAGTAATTGAAATAAAAGTAAGGTAGTAATGCAGATTAAAAGACTATCTATACAAAAATTTACAATAACATCATAGCATGCATCACTAGTAATATGCAAATATCAAAACAGTTTCCTCATTATTATCTTTCTATCTTTCATTAACTTTGACTTTGAATTGACTACTAAACTAACTACTGCTAAATTCTGATTAGTTGAACTCTGTTCTAAGACTTAACTAAACTCAATTATCTTTCTCTTTAACTTTGTCCTTGAACTCACTTAATATTACCACAAAAATGAAATCTGACTTGTCTTACAAGTCTTAACACTAGTACATTTCTGACATCTAATATCATGTTTCCTTATGCCAGTTCCACTAAAAAAGAGACACTAAAGACCAAACAACGCCAGTTCACTAGCATAAATGTCACTATTGATCAAGTCTTGTTGATTTAGAAAAACAGACGGGTACTGCTTTTTCTTTAACGTCAATTTCATTTTCACAAAACCACGTCTAAAATAACCTGTGAAGTACAATTCTTCAAGAAAAACTATTTGTCTCTAAAAACTTTAGGTTAAGCATCAATTGTCTGTGAATCGATGACAAACACCTTCGTGCAAAATAAAATTTGCCTCCAATATACTTCTAGCGTCGGTTTTTATCTTCAAAACTGACATTGATTCTCAGAAGAAGAAGAAAATGCAAAAAAATTACATAATCAGTGTCAATTTTATGTTAATAAATCTATGTCAGAGTGTATGCACCACATCTCTGTGAAAAAAGTGTTCATTCAAATTGCACACTAGTGTCAGTTATGGTAAAAACGTGATGACTTAGACATAACTCAAGATGATTTTTTTATACAGATAATGGCCTTTGACATCGGTTTTTTAAGGCAAACCTACATCTAAGTGTCTAAGTTAGGTCTTTGTTTTTGGTACGCAACCAACGACTCAGGCCTTGATCAGGTTGATTTTTTTCATTCACATAATGGCCTCTTGCATCAATTTTTTACAGCAAACAAATGTGTAAGTCGTTAGATTAGATGTCAGTTTTTAATGGTAAACCAACATCTAAGATCTTAAGTGTCAGTTTTGACGAGCAGCCGATGACTATGTCGAACTTAGTAGCACCTACGTGAAATTGACTTTCTCTCAATCTTTGTTTCATTGTTTAGTTATCCGATTTTCCCCAAGCTCTGGAGATTCCAACCTTCATCGTCGTTGCTCCTGCTCTACTTGCCACCTCCGTTAGCTGCTTATCTTGTTATGAGAACAATTTATATAGACTTTTATCCACTTCTCGACACAAATTCAGTCCATTTTTTCTCTCTATTTTGCCTCTAATCATGCTTAATTTGTCACCATTTTAGTTGTTTTACTTGTTGCATAATTCTGATCACAGGTACTAGGTAAAATGATGAAACAGGAGTAATTCAACCCAAATCCAACCTTAGTTGAATTCCTTGATGATTTGCAATCAATCTAGAGGAGTTCTTGAAATTTTAGAGTAAGACACGATGTGTGTTATTTTACACACACCATGTATTGTTCCGGTAAAGGTATTCCTCAACAATAGAGCAGAAGCATGACATGTTCCTCAACAAACATGATGTGCTCACTTGTTCAAGAATCTGATAAAGGTTGTTGTATCAAGCCAACACGGTGTATATTAAATACACACAGTGTGTCTTATGACTTTAGGAGCCCTTCTTCAGAGACCACAT
Organism: Alisma plantago-aquatica; assembly: GCA_963693085.1. Lineage (NCBI taxonomy): Eukaryota > Viridiplantae > Streptophyta > Magnoliopsida > Alismatales > Alismataceae > Alisma > Alisma plantago-aquatica. The sequence continues at coordinate 1,415,505,028 of OY856411.1, forward strand.
GGCATGTGCTAAATAGCACACGACGTGTGTTATGTTCACAGGTTGACTTTAGATAGCAGCAATACAATGTGTCTTTTAGCGACACAAAGTGTACTTTTTGCGAGAGCAGTTCCAACCAGTGGTTACATGTGCTGACACATTGTGTGCCTTCCCTACATCGCATGTCCCATACAGATTCTGCAATTTTAAAAAGACAACCATACCATCTTTTAAATGCAAAAACACTTAGATGGGACAATTATCTCTCATCATTTGAAACACTCTACAACCAAAAAAAGGTGTAGAGCAAAAGGAGGGTAATTTTAAAGAGTAAGAAGAGGTTTCTTGGGAGAGAACCTCCACTCTTTGCCATGTCTTCTTCAAAGGGTGCAGTAGAGCTTCTCTACTCCATTCGGGCTTCTCGGGAGGGAATACATTCCAAGTAGAAGTAGCTATAAGGGTGGAATTTTGTCCTCCATCTAGAGTTTTACTTCACTCAACTTCATTCTTTAGTTTTTTTTCTCTTTCTTCTCTCTAATCATGCTTAACTCAGGATTTTGTGCCCTACACTTGTGTTTCTTCATTATGTAGGAGTAGAATCATTTTTCTTTGGTATGGGAGAGTAGCTCCAATGCTATTACTTATGTGAACTAGTAATTCTTAACTAATATTAATTATTTTACTTCTCCAAGAGCTTCTACAGTGTGATTTTCTTGTATGTTTGTCTAGCCATCAAATCTACACATTTTATGCTTCTTTCTGCAATTCAGGAGGATGCATGGAGGAGTATGGAGTAGTTCTCTTGGAAACAAATCCTTGACCACGGGAGTGGCTGAAATGTGTTGAAGATCCAAGGTTTTAGTTCAAATCCAAACATAAGAACGGGAGTTCTAAGTAAAGATGTGGATCATCTCTTATCATCAAGAGGTTTGAGATGACGACAGCCTCCTTTGCAAATTAACCAACATGTTAATTTTGTAGTTTCATGTGAGTAATAGTGTGGAAGTGAAAGCCTATGTCCAAGTCCTCCTAAAATCTTATCTAAATCCCTTTAGTTTAGTCCTTTGTTTCTTTTAATTGCAAGTTATTGAATAATAATAATCTAACTCAGCTATTAACCAATCTAGATTGTTGAACCATAACATACTTGTGGCTAACCGTGCCTTGTTCCCTTGGACGATCTTGTTACTACATGCACTCGTATACTTGCAGGGTTGTGCTCGAGTTTCAAGCATTGTTTCCTGGGGGCATCGGTATTTTTCTATTAGAATAAGAGGTGTTAACTAGTAAGCGAGACTAGATCACTCACCCACTCGTTTCATCATTCCATCATTATTTGTATCATCAATTGTTTCTTCCATTGTTTGTTAAGTGTTCTCACTACTTGTAAATTTGTAGAACTGCATGTTGAGACCAAAATGTGGTCTTCAACCATCATTGTTTCTAGATAGAAACCAAACACACTCTTAACAACCATAGACCATTAAGGAGGAGTGAAGATGCTTCAAGCTTGGAAGACTCACAACCGTCATCACCTCTTCACCGGACAACCAAGAAGCAATCATGGAAGATGGTTGTCCTCTTAAGGACTTCATCATTCTAGCTATAATCAAAATCATTGGGGCTATCAACAACTCATAGATCGAGGCGAACAACTTCTCCATCATCCCGACAATCATGCAAATGATTCATCAAAACCACTTTGGAGGGACTCCCATGGAAGACCCCAACCTTCATGTAGTTGAATTCCTGCAATATATGAATACTTTCAAGATTAATGGAATTTATCCTAATGGTATATACCTACTGTTGTTTCCTTTTTCTCTGCGGGATAGAGTCTAGGCGTATATCTCTTCTTTATCAAAAAATTCCATCAATAGTTGGGATGAACTTCTTAAAGTCTTTTTAGCCAAGTACTTCCCACCAAGCAAGATTGCTCAGTTGAGAAGCCAATTGACCAATTTCACGCAACATGATGGAGAGAATCTATATGATTCATGGGAAAGATTCAAAGACCTTCAACGTTTGTGTCCTCAACATGGTCTAATCAACTAGTTGCTACTTCAAACATTCTATAGCAACTAGCTGCTACTTCAAACATTCTATAATGGGCTTTACTATAACACCAAGATGTCTATAGATGTTGCAGCCAATGGAGCTCTTATGAACAAGTCTTATAGGGAAGCCTATTCCATAATAGAAGATATGGCAATCAATTTTTGTCAATGGAGTTCTGAAAGGAGCAATCAGCCACTCTCATCTTCTACTACTTTCGAGAAACAAGTAGGTGTCCATGTTGTTGAATTCGTTGATCTTATTTTTGTAAATTTAGATGCCTTGACACAAAAGTTTTAGAGATTGAGTGCTAAACCATCCCAACTGGTAAATATGATATGTGATGCAAGTGAAGCCATGGGACAAGTAGCTTCTTCAAGCTACACTTCTTTTCTCCCATCTAAAGAGAACATGAAGCAATACAATGCAGTAGGAAGTTTTGGAAACAAACAACTATGCAATCCATAATCCAATACCTACAATCCAGTTGGTGTGGTCATCCAAAATTCTCCTACCGCAATAATAGTTCTCAAAATCCTCAACAATCTCAAGGTCAACAACCATTGCATGTGGGGAACATGCCACCAATGGGAAACAATCATCCAGGCTTTAATAACAATGTCAACCCAGAAACTTCAACCAACAACAACAGCAACCAAAGTCCAATTTGGAGTGTCTTCTTGAAGGTTTTGTCTTAGCTCAACTAAAACAAAATGAGGGATTCCACCAACATGGTCAGTTAATGAAGGATGACAACCAACATCTTTCTTCAGAGGTGGATGAAATCAGGGTCCGTTAATGAAGGATGCCATCCAACAACTTTCTTCCAAGGTGGATGAAATCACTACTCATACCAAGATGTCGAAGAATCAAATTTCTCAACAAGATCTAGACAATCAAAGGATACCTTCTGGCTCCTTGCCCAACCAATCAGATATGAACCCTAAAGAGACATGCAAGTATGTGATGCTAAGAAGTGAAGCAGTGATCGGAGGATCTGCATCACCTTCAAAGAGGAAATCTAAAGAAGTTATTGACACAAGTGTGGAGGAGACTGTTGAAATTCAAAGGAAGAAAATTGCTAGAAATCCACAATAGGGTGATTCTTTTAGTAATCCTGGCATTCATTTCCCTCACAGGTTTTCCAACATAAAAGATCATGCAAAGTTTAACAAGTTTATGGATATCTTGAACATATTGTATATGGACCTTCCTTTAGCTGAATGATAGTTGAAATGCCTTCTTATGCCAAGTTCTTAAAATACATTCTCACAAGGAGAAGGAGGCCTGACCAAGCAGAAATAGTGATGCTATCTGAAAGAATAAGCTCTATCATTCAAAATTGTTTGACATAAAAACTTGATGATCTAGGTGCATTTACTCTCCCTTGCAAAATTGGAGATTCTACTTTTGAGAAAGGCTTAGTTGATCTTGGTGCTAGCATCAGCTTGTTCCTTTCTTTCTATGGAAAAAGCTAGATTTGGGAGACTTGAAACCAATGTCAATGACAATATAGTTAGCTAACCGTTCAATTAAATATCATAGAGGGATTGTTGAAGACATTCTTGTGCAGATAGGGAAGTTCTACGTTCCTTGCAACTTTATAGTCCTATACATGCATGAAGATCTGACAAATCTGATCCTTTTTTGGGAGACCATTCCTTCGAACTATGGGTTGTATTGTAGATATTAGAGGGGAAACTAATTGTCAGAGTTGGAGATGAAGCTCTAGTATTTTCTATCTATGATGCTATGAAGGCACCTAGCACTAAAGAATATCTTTGTTTGATAGATAGCATTGACACTCTGCTATAGGATAACAAGACCACTCTTGAACAAGCTCTTGATGGTCTTGAAGGTGAGGAATACAAAGTTATCTCCATGATTGATGTCAATGAATAAAGTTCTAAATTCACACCAAGCCCACCATCCAATGAAGCACCAATCGAGAAGGAGGCAAGTGACACCACCCCTACACCAGTAAAAAAGGTAGAACTCAAACCCCTTCCATTAGGGTTAAGGTATGCTTTCTTGGACCTGAATTTTTCTTCCCATGTTATATAAATGTTGATTTGGCTCAAGAACAAGAAGGTATGTTGTTGAAAGAACTTAGACTGTACAAGGATGTGATAGGCTATTCCACTAATGATCTTAACAGAATTAATCCTTCTATTTGCATGCACCTCATAGCCTAAGAAGAAATCACTAACCCATGCATAGGACCACAAAGAAGGTTAAATCAAAACATGATGTGAGTCGCTAAGAAAGAAATCTTCAAACTAAAAGATGCAGGCATAATATATCCTATCAGTGGCATCCCATGGGTAAATGATATACATGTTGTACCTAAAAAGGGAGGAACCGCGGTAATGAAAGGATAAAATGATGAATAGATTCAAATTAGGGTAGTAATGGGGTGGCAAATGTGTATTGATTATAGAAAATTAAATAAATCCATAAGAAAATACCATTTCCTCTGCTCTTCATTGACCTAATGTTAAAGTGAATCGCAAATCACTCTTATTTTGCTACTTAGATGGATAATCTGGATTTTTTCATATTCCTATCTATCTTCCTGATCAAGAAAAAATAACCTTCACATGCTCTTATGGGACATCTACTTATAGGTGAATGCCTTTTGGGTTATGTAATGCACCTGCTACTTTCCAAAGATGCATCATGGCCATATTTTCTGATTTCATAGAAAAGATTATGGAAATTTTTATGGATGATTTCAGTGTTTATGGTAATTCCTTTGATGATTGCTTGGAAAATTTAACTGAAGTTTTACAACTATGTAAACATGTCAAGCTTGTGCTCAATTGGGAGAAGTGTCATTTCAAAGTACAATCTGAGGTTTTACTTGGTCGCATCATTTCAAGCAAAGGGATTGAGTTTGATAAAGAAAAATTGGAAGCTATTGAGAAGATGTCAATTCCAACAACCGTAAAAGAAGTCTGAAGCTTTTTGGGACATGCAGGGTTCTATAGAAGATTCATTAAAGACATTTCAAAGATTGAAAACCCTCTCTGCTCCATGTTAGCAAAAGATGTAGATTTTGTATTCAATGAAGATTGCAAGGAATATTTCCAAAGATTGAAGGATTATCTTATCTAAGCCTTCATTATTCAACTACCGCACCGGGGTACTCCTTTTGAAATCATGTGTGATGCCAGTGATTATGCCATAGGGGAAATCCTAGGAAAAAGGAGAGACAATAAGGTCTATGCTATTCATTATGCAAGCAAGACCTTGGATGATGCTCAAATTAATTGTTCCACTATAGAAAAGGAGATGCTTGCCATGGTCTATGCTTTTGATAAGTTATGACAATATCTTGTGAGGTCAAAAGTCATTGTATATATAGACCATGTTGCAATTAGATACCTCATGAGAAAGAAGGATGCCAAAGCACATCTTATCTGTTGGATATAACTGTTACATGAGTTTGATTTGGAAATGAAAGATAAAAAGGGGAAATAAAATAATGTAGTTGATCACATTTCACTCCTCTCTACAAGTGTTGAAGACAAGGTTCCTATTGATGAAAATCATCCCATTGAGAAGATGTATGTGGTAAACTCACTTGTTACCCCATGGTTTGCCAAATTTGCAAATTATCTAGCTATCGGATGCCTTCCTCCTGATGTCACCTATCAACAGAGAAAGAAGTTCCTTCACGATGTAAAATTTTACTATTGGGATGATCCCCTATTGTCCAAGCAATGTGTAGATGGGCTAATTAGGAGATGTATTCCCAATGAGGAGATCTCTAGTGTGATTTCAGAATGTCATTCTTTCCTTATGGAGGATACTTTGGAGGCGAAAAGACTTCTACAAGGATTCTACAAGTAAGTTTTTATTGGCCAACTCTATTATGTGATGTGCATGCATTTGCTAAAGCTTGTGATAAGTGTCAAAGATCAAGAGGTATTTCAAAGAAGGGTGAGATGCCACTGAATTCAATTCTTGAGATTGAAGTTTTTGATGTATGGGGCATAGACAATATGGGCCCATTTCCCTCTTCATGCAACTACAAGTTCATCCTAGTGGCATGTGATTTTGTATCAAAGTGGGTAGAGGCTATTCCCACTCAAGCTCCAGATCCAAAATCTATGATGAAGCTATTTCAAAAGATTATTTTTATGAGATTTGGAGTTCTAAGAGCAGTCATTTCAGACGGAGGAAGCCATTCAAATGAGAGAAACTTTAACAATCAACTGAACAAGTATGGTGTCAAGCATAATATCTCTACACCATACCATCCACAAATTTTACGGGAAGTTGAGATTTCAAATAGACAATTGAGGGAAATACTAGATAAGACAATCTCTAACTCAAGAATGGATTTGGCGTTGAAATTAGATGATGCATTTTGGGATTATAGGACAACTTACAAGGCACCTCTCGGTACAACTCCATTCAAGTTGATCTATGGAAAGTCTTGTCATCTACCTATAGAACTTGAGTATAGAGCATTGTGGGCTATTATATTTATCAACTACGACATGAAGAAAGTAGGAGAAAGAAGGATACTACAACTCCAAGAGTTGGAAGAGATGAGATTAGATGAATATAAAAATTCCAAGATCTATAAGGAGAAAACAAAGAGATGCCATGGTAAAAGGATTTGTACCAAAGACTACAAAGAAGGAGATCTAGTGCTTCTATTCAACCCCAAGCTCAAATTATTTATAGGAAATTTGTGTTCTTAGTGGTTTGGCCCCTTATTGGTGTTAAAGGTTTACCCCTATGGAACCGTGGAGCTGCAAGGAAAGAAGCATCATTCAAAGTTAATGGTCAATATTGCAAACTATACAGTGAAGGAGAGAAGATAGAACAGAGAGCTTCTTGCTCCCTTTTAAATGCTTGATGATGTTGTCTACAGTCTCACTCCATATTCAAAATGGAGGAACTTGTGAGATTTGAACCCACATTTAGGATTGATTCCTTTACTTACAATTTTTCAAGAACTTTTCCATTCCTAAAATAAATTTGCCTTGGTTGAATGTAATAATTTAGACCCTTATGAACATATATCGTTGTCATTGCAGGTGCTGAGAAAATAAAATCAAGTTCTACATATATTTAATGAGACACAACGTGTGTAGCAAAATATACGGTGTGTCTCCACTCACAAAATATCAATTCAAGCAATCTTCAGAACGCACAGTGTGTCTGTTTTAAGACACAATGTGTGATGTTGTAGAAAAAAGTTGTTGAAAACAAACACGACGTGTAGAAATTTAGACATGACGTGTCATTATCAGTTTGGTAAATGTCATAGTTGTTGAAAAGTCACACGACGTGCATAAATTCAGACACAAAGTGTCTTCTTCTTCATTCAAATGTTAACTATCTTCTGGAATCATACTTGTCATGCTTTAATTCAAACATGGCATGTCACCATCAACCTAGAAGCGTCAAGGGGTTCACTAGAAATATACACAACATGTTTAAATTTGAACATGGCATGTTTACAAGAAGAAACTTTCACTAGAGATAGATACGACGTGCATTAATTCAGACATGGCGTGTCCTCATCAGCGCTAGGCAAAAATAAAAAGTAGCAATGAAAATGTACGCACAAACACGTCGTGTACTTTACAACATATGCCGTGTGTGTATGATAGAAATGGGGATTTTAAACCCAAATCTCTAGCCGCCACCTTCATTTCCACATTAGCTCACATCGTGTGCAAAACCTAGCTCCAGTCGTGTCCATCGATCTTCAGTCGCACTGCCATCTCCAACCACCCAGATCCTATCGCTCATCGACCTCCCACCCGCGAGGAGCTTCCTTCAACGCCAGCAGCCACCTCCATCATCTTCGCTCCATCTTTGATAGCATGCCAATGAGGAGCCTCTGGCTTTGACCGATAGTAGTAGTCGCATCATTAGATCCATCTCCATTCATCTGCACTGCCATCTTCATCGCAACAACATCACCTTTGGTTCTACTACCTCATGCATTTGTGTCTCCAACCCATCACTTCTCTCCAAGCAGCATTACAACGAGCCTCCACAGCAAAACTGGAGGGTCCCCTTGCTTCCTCCACTCAATCTAGGCCACCGCCTAATTGGCGTTTGCCACCAACACATTGAACATGTCGTGATCAAGAAAGAACACACCATGAACCCTCCTTTATCTTTGACTTGTAGATCGTTTTCTTCCTAGAACACACAATGTGTGTCTTTCCTGACATGTCATGTCCTATCATTGGAAGTCACCTACAAAATAGCACAGAAGACACACTGTGTCAATTATAAGACACATTGTGTGCCTAGTTCCAACAGTAGAAGCAACCCACCAATGCCACCAATCAAGAAAGCTTCCAAACATTGATAAGGAGAGAGCTCTTCCTCTGCTCCAAGCTACGTCTCCACCACTTAGTTCAAAGTCATAGAGGTAGAACACGCCACTTATCAAACTCTGATCACTTGTAGGGTTCTCCGTACACGCTTCTCCTGTGAGCAAATCATGGAGGCTTTGGGATCCAAAGATGAATTCTTAGGTCTTCTAAAGAAGCTCAGACTAAAGTACACCTATAGTACAGTGAGAAGTAACTACCCTAGACTCACCTATGAATTTTCAACAACATTGAAGGTAGAAACTGACCCCAAAAATGCCACGAGTCATTTTCTATTATTCAATTTCATCTCTTGGGCCAAGGGTATAAGATAAAATTCAAACAATTATGTGAGGCATTTCAATGCCACTATGGTGGAGCTTGTTCTTACCCATCATAGTTTGATAGTGATACTTTCTAGAGTGAAATTACATATGAGTAAATCCATGAAGCTAAGAAGGCCAGAGTAGTCAACATCCATAATCCCATTTTCTGTTATGTCCACCGCCTTCTTAGCACATGGACTTTTATGAAAAAGGAAACCTATGGAGTATGCGGAAGATGGGACCTTTTCTTTCTTTGGGCAATGATGAATAAATTCAAAATCAATGCATGGTATTTCATTCTCATCAAGTTCTTTTACATAAAAAAGAAGTCGTCATGTGATATCATGATGGGGGGTTTGATCACCCACATTGCCCGCAAGGTTGGTGCTAATTTTATAGGTTTGGAGGCTGCACCTGGAACGAACCTAGTTGACATATAACTACTTGTTTATTTTTGTTTACTTATTCAGGTTCACAATGATGATTCCAAATTCAGATAGTTCTTTGATGATGGCAAATCCATTGAATTGTCTAACTTGGAAATCATAACTTTGATAAACAAGGATAATTGGAAGTTTGATCTCTCTAGTTCTGATCAGGGTGAGGATGCCCCCACTGCAGCTGCTACAGCACCACCGCCTCCTTCCACTGGTATGCAGATAGAGTATAGTTGAGCCATGCATGATGTGAAGCATGTATACGGCTACATCCAATAGAGATTTGATCAGAAGGATAGCCGTCTAGATCTGATGATTCAGTAATATTATGTCATGCACGAAATGATACATAGGATGGACATGTGGCATATTTCTCGGGGCTACTATGCCATGCCTTCACTGAAAGATCAAGGGGGCATGAATAGAGGTTTTTGGAGTTTTTTTAAAGTTAATTAAACAATTAAACACTTGAACAAGAAGTAGGAGGAAACATGGAAGACACAATGATGTAGAGTGGTTCCTACCTTAGAAATCTAAGGTAGTCAGTTCACTACCCAATTGTTTCCAATTGGGTTTTCAAAAGTGATTACTTTATTACCTCGCAAGGATGTTAGATAAAATACAATCACCTTCCTTCTACACCCTTGAAGTAGCCTTCACCTAGAAGTAGCCTCAACCTCCTTGAAGCGGCCTTCTTGAAGTAACTCCAAGTCCATAGAGCAGCCTTCACCACCTGAAGTAGCTCCACCACCTTGAGATAGCCTTCCTTTGGAAGTAGCTCCAACCTCCCTTGAAGTAATCTCAAGCACACCTCCTTTCAGCAGCCTCCAACCTAGGAGTAGTCAAGGAGAACAATATACAATAAAAGAGAACAAGATTGGAAGAAAGAAAATACTTATCCAATGAGTACAGTGCTTTGATCCTATATCAAGTGTATTGATCTCCTATCCACTATAGATGAACGTGATAGTGTGGTGGCTAGGAGATACTAGGCTATAGGACACTAATGTAAAGCTCAAAGAAACAGATTGTAAGTGTAGCTCAGCATGTTGCTCACTAAGAATGAATCTCAAGTGTAAATGTATGAACAAGTGATACTTTGGGTGTCCTAAGGCATATCCTATTTATAGGGATGGCCTACTAGTGCTTAGGGACATTCTAGACACTTTCTAGGGTGTTCTTAGTACTCAACTAGTCGTTAGGTGTCCACTAATTACATTGCAATGGCTAGTTGTTTATTTCTGAAAAGTGCAATCCAGAACTTCTCTCAGTCCAGAAGTTTGTCAACCGAGAGTGTCTCGATCAAACTTTTCTTTGACCGAATGGGAGATTTAGGTAAATGTGTTGTAATGTTCGATTCCAACTCCCAACTATTTTTCTAACTCATTCTAACGGATATGAGGGTCTATTCTCGGTCGAGAACTTTGTCGACCGAGAGTGTCTCAGTCGAGGATTTTTTCAACTGAGAAAATCCCTGTTGCAATGTGTTAAATCATCTACTAAGCGCATGTATCAATGTGTAATTCTGCTTCTATCTTAGGGGAGGATCTATCTAAGTGTTGTGAGTGGATAGGGAAGATCTAACACTTGATTTACATGATGTCTTAAGTACTTGTACATTATATAAGTGTACAAGTTTTTACATTGAGTACAATCATGAATATAAAAGCAATCTAAGCATGTTGATCTTCCAATTTGTGTAGATTTGCAGCTATCCACTTCCTTATTTGTTTTTCCCTAATACACTCAAATAACAAGTTAGATCCACAAGAATGAAACGTTTGTCATCATCAAAACAAAGGGTTTAATAATGTCCGATTTAGTCAATATTCACCACCGCCACCTCCGCCTCAGCTAGAGTCGACCCCTACGGACATTCGTGATGATGATGATCTTCTCAACCAGCATTTCCCAACTGGTCATGGGGGTGTTGACCCTTCATCCTGATTTCCCCATGGCAAGTACTTGGTTGCTAACAACTTGAGTTTGATTGATGCAGTGAGGACACTGCAAATTTCAAGCTTAGGGGGGAGTAATCGACCGATAGTGTAGTTTTATTTCCTTTTATCATCTTTTTCTTAGGCCTTGTTTTAGTTTCTATTCTTCTTGTGTCAAATCTACTTTGATATGAGGCTTATCTTTTGTAAGTGGACTTAATCCATTCAATAATGAATTGATTTTCCTATCAATGTTGAGAAATATCATTTGAAGAAGTTATAGAAGGCATGCATTAATCAAATGAAACTTCAAGGCCACCAACATGTGTCTAATTTCAGTTTATGTTGTTATCTTGAACATTCATCTTTCAAACTGAAAAGCATTATTCACGTGATTAAATTATTATATGTATGTATATTAACATATATCATTACATGAGTATTTACTAATATAATTTAATGTGTATAGGGCTATAAAAGATTTCAAAAAGGCTGGAGGAAAGATGGACAAGAAAAAGAAAGTGATAATTTGGTAAAACTTTGATGTAGTTTTTTTACTCCAATGCATATTTATGCCAACTATGCTTACTCTTACAAATTAACATTTTGTATGTAGACATTTATAGTTTCTTTTATATGAAAATGGTTGGGCATGCAGATACTACGTGATGTGGTATATGGACATGATTGTCAGATATGGGGCACTAGACATAAATTGCATACAAAATGTAATCTACATGTATATAGTCTTGATCATCATAAGTAAATAGTCTAATTTGATAATATGAAGACATCAAATTTTTTAATTATATATGTCATTCTCTTTGCAGGTGTTTGATACAAAAAGGCCCTATACGACAGAATTGCTAGATGAGATACAAGAGCAATGGGTGCAAGCCTTCATTAAGGATGTGAACTTTTAATTTGATTGGGATAAAGATTGTGTTTTCTAAACTTTGATGTCATTATTTCTATATACATGTGGTGCTTATAAGTTCTTGAAACTTTGAATTTGATGCGAGTAAATTATTGGTGTATATGTAATAACAAATATATGCATGTGTGTGAATGTGAAGATGAATGAATACAATGAGAATTTTGTTTCTACATGTCATGAGAATGGAATTGGTGCATGTGATCAGAATGGAACTAGTGCATGTGAATGAAGTATCATGTGTGTGAATTAATGTGAAGATGAATGAATAGAATTATGTTTGTACAAGTGATGAGAATGGAATTGGAGAATGGGTCTTGTATGTGGGTGGATTGTGTTTGCTATTGAAGGTTTTGTAGGTTTGTTGGCATGTTGTTAAGTTGAACACAGGATGGAACCTACAATTCAAAACTACAATTCTGAACGATAGGTTCTACATCCTGTTGAATAGTCAGACAATAGGTCTACAGACCTGGTATTTTTAAAATAAAACTTAGTCATAAGTTGTTATAAAAAACATCATTGTTGGTCTTTGTCGTCAATTTTAGGCCAAACACTGACATTATAGGACTAAACTAAAACATTCATGCTGGATAGCACGGTCATAGTCATCAGTTTCTTCTAAGAAACTGTCATTGTATCTCTTAATTGTCAGTTGTCTGCAGTGTAACAGACAGATTAAATGCTAAATCGATGTCAGTTTGTTTTGTAAACTGATGACTTAGGAACCTTTATCAATTACAATTGTGTCTTGGTATGGCTTTATGATGTCAGATTTGGTTTCTAAATTGACGACCTAGACTCCTACCTATGTCGATTTATTTTATCATAACAACAGAGGTTGTATCTCCATCATCAGTTTGTGTGTCCCCAAATAACCGATGTCTTAGACTTGTGACTATAGTGTCACCCGCTTAGCTGTCAGTAAGAAATTGACGTTATAAGGTCATTTTAACTGATGCTAAAGGTAGTTTTTGTACTAATGTAAGGTAAACATGGAGACCTTAATGCTACTACAAACTCCTTGGTCAGTGTCGAGATTGCCTAGTAAGGCCTGGTTGTACTGTGTTGGATATTATGTTGTACTAAAGTAACATTGATACCCAATTGGTTGGTGTTGGGTACTTCCTATATATGTATCTAGGCTACTTATTCCTATATTTATATTCCATAGCCCATTTCACCCTTCTCATTACAAACCTATAGGGATGGGTTCTATGGTGTTCAACATCACTACTATTGTATTTTCCAACTATATCTTGCTTTTAGACTGATCTCTTTTATTTCTATATTTAAAAGATGACTTGGACTACTCTACTAAACTCATTGATGATACTAAGTTGAATTCTTAGATTACTAATTACCCTTATCTTAGGGTTTCTCATAGCTCATTCACGTATAATATTATTGCATATTTAAATAGATATTGTGTCTACTGATATAATCATTCTCATTCAACATCTATCAATATTTATGTATAACATCAATGAAATCTCTAACTGAGGAAATGTCATTTCCATTTATTTGTAGTAGCATAAGAACTCATTCATTTCTTGAAAAGGATTTGTACCAAAATTTGTGCATCAAAAAATAAAAAATGTGTATGCATATACAATAATATTCAACTAGAAACTTGAAATATCACATGAATCACTTTAGTCAACTGTTTACTAGTAAATTAGACACGCAAACTTTTAAAAGCATAGTAGACTGTGTATACGTCACCCACTACGTACTTTTCACAAAAAAATTATTATATATTTTTGAAATTTTAACTTGTCAAGATATCAAGTAAAATTGATCGATCATGTTCATTTAAATCATTGTTGCATAATAAGGACCATATTAGCATTTATCTAGGTTTTGGTTAGACGGCAGTTCAAACACCTGAAAGTTTTTAGAAATTGGATTTTTCAAAAGATTCTAAAATAATCTTTTAGCTTCTTTAATATTTAAGAAATGTTAATTCCCATCGTTATATTATCACATAGACATTGTTTGTTTATGCAATGAGCATTGAATCAAATATCATGTAAATAGACTTCAAGAATAGTAACATTTGTACATTGTTGTATGTGAAGAAACATATATTTTTAAAGAATATTCATCTACTTAAGTGAATTGATTGAAATATTTTTTACCCACTCACCACATTTGTAAAATACATAAAAATGTAACCCAAAAATTGATCTCCTTGAATCTAAATCAAACTTTTATAAACCAGTCCTTATGTTCCACCTTTCAACTCAAAAACCACATGAATAGATGTTGGAGAAAAAGAAAGAGAAAAGAAGGTAAATTTTTATATCCTTTTGATTTCATTTAGAGTAATAACAAAATGTGTACATGGGAGAAAATAATATCAAGAAAGTTTATCCAGATAAGAGTCGCTTATTTGATTTCATAACCTCTTGGAACATAGAACCCTAGATCATCATCTTCACTTGTTCCCTCTTCCGAAGTCTAATTCTCCCTCTATCTCTCAAGGATTTCATTTATTTGAAAGAAATGACTATTTATAGGAGCTAATAGGGTGTTAGTTTCGTCATATAGATCAATTAAGATACTTGGGTCAATTGCAATTAGTACCCACACTATATTTTTATAATTTCAATATAACTTTCCAATCATAAAAGTTTATTGAGAAGGTTATATTCCATCGATAAAAATTCCAAAAATTATGAAACATTATTAAGTTATATGGAATACAGTCTTAGAGTTTAAATTTTAGATCATTTGAAAGTACAAATAGATAAATAAAAATCAAACACCAAACTACTATACTACAACCACTAGCATGGTTAGCTCAATTTCTTCCCAAATAGTCAGCACATTCTAGAGGTCATTTCTTCCTTAAATTGAATCTTCATATTCTATAAATTTTACAAATAAATAATAAAGATATATCTAACATTTCATCCAATTATAAGATATTAATAAAATATTAAAATTTATATAATGTACTAATAAAACTCGGTATGAACAATATGGTGGGCTAGATATTTCTTGATAAAACTTGGATGACATACGAGTCCATACATCAATCAAAAACTCCTTTTAATGTATAATCACATGAGAGTCATAAATCTATCTCTAGTTTGTAGAAGAAATCAGAATTAACAATAAAATATTAAAAAATTTATCCCACTACTATTTTTGTTGTTTAAGTTCTCATCACATTTCTAACTAATATGCTATCAAAAATTTTGCATTGACCTTCAATAAGCTATAAATATTGTATATTAGGATTTTCCATAAAGTCATATATATTTGTAACTATTTATTTGAATAAGAGTGCAATCTAGAATATATATGAAACTCATATTAAATATCTAAAAATTGAGTTTAGGGTCTTATAACACTCAGTTACCTACTAAGTAGGCGCAAGAATATTACAATCATGAATTGTACTATTCACTTTGGATATGACATCAGTACCTTCTTGAACAATCAAATTCAATATTTGTGTACAACATCAAACATGAACATTGTACCATCTGACAATAAATAGTGTTTGTATTCAAGCTTATATGTTAACTCATAGGCATGACATCATTAGTAGTACAATTGTTCAGGACAATTCACATCAAATTCCAGTCAATGTTTCAACTGTAAAATCTTTCCACCAACGTTTGTAAGACCCTATCATGGGTGTGAGGAGTGACACGCCTAAACTATGCGTGTAAAATGCAAGTTTATGTGTCATGTAATGTAGGCCTATGAGGCCTGAGTGTTGAATCCAGAAAATGTTTTTCAAAAACTATTACTAACTGTAACCTAATCAACTAGACCTAGAAAAAGTGATCGAATGGTTGTTTTATAACTAAGAGAAATGTGTGAAATCTGTATTAATCGAATGCGATCAGAAATGGAAATATGCTTTAGTTTTTAGTTTCACCATGGTATCCATTACATTCAAATCACATTTCGTTGATAATTATTAATCCTTAACTCTGGGATAAAGACATGCAGTAAGTATTACCTACCCCCACGACATGTAGTAAGTATTACTCACTACCACATCATAATATACTACCTAGACTAAAACAAGCCCCAATCCCATAGTAGTTTAGGATTAATTAGGTGCATTATAGATAGCTATAGGTTGCTCTTTCATAGTCATAAGCACTCTCTTGAGGCGTGGTATAAGTTGTGTGGAACTATGAATCTCCAACACCTTGAAGCAATTAGTGGTCTATTATATTAATTATGGTGATCAAGTAAAAAAAATTAGTAAGAGATCATAGATTCACATCCATAATGAAGGGAATAGATTATCAATTCATAAAATTTGAATACAAAGCAAGACCGTGCTACTCTCGGGTCACAAGGAATATGGGATTTATCCCCACATGATTTATATAATCATACAAAGAGAGGAAGAGGGAGAAACTAGAATAAACATTAGAAAGCCAATGTAAAGATTTCTAGAGAAGTTGTATGGACAATCCCCTATGGTAGACACCTTGATCTGCAGCATTCCGGCTGCAAATCTACCCTCCAAAGATGTCTGGAGCATTCGGTCTGTGGCTATCTCCTTCATCTCCTCCTCTCCTGACTTAATGCTCCTTTGCCAAATGATAGATAGTGATTCTCTCTTTTGGTCAAACTCCCCTTAGGACATAAGTGGGGCTTTACCTATCATTAAGTTGCAGTTGTTAGATCTGACATGATCTTAAATATGCACTGATTACATAAAATTGGTACCCTCGATTGGATGTTGGTGGCACCAAGTTGCCTATTGACTCAAAACCCTCAAAATATGTTGGTACTACCGAAAGATGTATCCATAGCACTAAGTTACTTTCTGGTGAGTTCTAATGTAATTTGGGTGCTAAAGTTAGTATTGTCAACATGCTTGTCGGTGACACTATAGCAATTAGACTCGATTACTGATGCTCTCTTGATGGCGAGTCTATAGAACCAACTCATTTATTTGGTAGAATCAACTCCATCTTGGTAGAACTAGGATCTATCTCAACAACACCGCAATTTTTAAATTTCTCTATTGGGATTTCGTGTCATGTCAGTACCACTGACATAGGTGTTGGTAGCACCAAGCTGTCATATAAATGCTCAATTTACCTGAAACAAGGGAAAAACAAAATAAGTCCAAACTAAAAGTATAATTTATCATTTATGGTTGTAATATTTGATGCAATAGTGATTCACATGTTAATAATGATATACAATGCATAACATATCTTAAAATGAACAATTATGCACTAAATACATGGAAAAATAGCATGTGAAAAAAAAATAAAACTCAATGCGTGAAAATCCCCTAAGCTTAAATGTTTCTCACCATCGAGCAACACTACCTTTGGATCTATTTGAAATAGTCAGCAAGAGAACACATCTTATAAACTACATTTCTCAATTACCCCCTACTGATGGTCCCAAACCGGCCCTTACCAACAACTGAACACATAACTACTCTAAAGCGACTAAAAATTTTCATTGAAGATGTTAATCCTTGAATCTGGGAAACACTATTAATAAATTGTAATAAACATCATAGTTGATAAGGCATACACTTGATGCACCATGTGACTCCCTATCTACATTGCTTTGATCTACCTATCCAACTATGTTGGAAGTAGTTCCTCGTATAGAAATGAATAAGTGGGTTAATCATATATGTAGCCTACCATATAAAGCAATGTGTGGAGATGAATAAGGTGGCTTTGAACAAGAATCTCGGGTAACATCCAAATTATTTATGTATAAATAAAATGTGAAGAGCCTATAGAATGAAGGGAATGAAAAATGCATGAATCATGATGCCTACTATTGTGGTAGGATGTATACATTGAATGTCTCATCCTGATGTGAGTGTGGGTGAAAGAGTGCATACATATAAACTTTTTTCATCCCCCATGAAGAAAATTGAGATGGAGTTCAAGGCATCATTTTCTCCCTATTTATTTGATTTCTTTTTTTTCTACCCAGTTATTTTAGCATGCTTTATGATTGATGCTCAGGATTTCTTCATCATGTCTACCTTTTGATGTTTCCTTTTTTTCATTGGGAGGGATATGGTTGTAGATCCTTTCATTCTTTATATGTGGATAAAGCTACATAGAGATATATATTTACACACAAGATGCAAAAATGATGAAAAAGAAAAATGCAATCCACATGAAATTTGTTATGTAACTACAATTTTTGTACTGGATACTATGATATGCACATCTCTATACTTTTCTTTCTTTTCTAATGTACTCGCAAAGAAACTAACTATCATGCTACCTACTATGCTATGAAATGAATTCAAGAGAAAATAATTTATATTGTTTGATCATCTTGTGGTGGTGAATGAAATATCATGAAGGGGGGATGGAATCACATGAATAGGAGACAATGCCATTATTAACCATGATATATCCCTCTCATATCAACTTGTGTACTGGGTGACCTTAGATTGCTTTCTAAAAATACATCTAAGATCTATTTGTTTGGTTGGTTTGAGCTCAAACCTCATCATTATACATAAGTCTTGGATAACTTAAGATTTTCATTCATATCAAGTGTCATTAAGATGACTAACCCAAACACTTCATCAAATTGGTGTTGTCTTAGACTTCACAAATAATTTTAAATACATGTGATCCTTCTTAAAATTAATGCAATAGTACAAAACACATTCTTTTTAATGATATATAAAAGCATGATAAACTCAGATCAACGATTGTACAAGATAGATTGTGGATCCTATTACTTGAGAATAAGAAAACAAAACAAGATAAAAAATAAAAAAGATAAAGTTGTTCTGCCACCCACCTGATCTTAAACTTGACTACCTCCTCATAGTCAAAACTCAAACTAAGTGGTAGAATGGGTACCATATGCTCAGTATGGTGGTGATGGTTGGAAAGTTCCTGACATGTGTGTCAGTGGTACCGAGATATGGTGTCCTTTATATTTTTAGCTAGATGTGTTGGTACCCTCGAGAAGTCCCTCATTGTACGGATGATCAATTTTCTGTAGCATTGGATTTCTACTGAAAAAAATATTGGTGGTACTGAACATGTTATCAGTGCTATTGACTTTCTACAGACTTGTCAGGGATTTGGTGCCACCATCATGTTTTTCAGTGGCACTGAAAAAGTTTCTAAATCCCTACTAGAAAATTTTAGTAGGTTGGTGGTACCGACACTGATTCTTCCAGCAAACCACAAAAAATCATCAAGGCACCTTTTTTAACATAAATTAAACATCTAATAAAACTTATATGAATGTTAAAAATTAAAAAGCCTAATAAAAAACTAAATAATAGAAATAAACTTGGGTTTCCTCCCATGAGCACCCTTACTTAATGTCCTAGGCTTGACAATGTGATTTTCTTCAGCCTGGGGTGTAACAGGATGGTTGTGAATACTTATCTGAAAGTCTGAAATCCACTCTATCATCATATATACCTAGTGTCAAGTAGCCTCTACCCATGGCAATGATCACTTATGTTGTAGCTTGGAATGACCTTTCTAACAACATCTCATATCCTCACATCTTATGCATATCTATGAGCACAAAATCCACAAGATAGATGAATTTATCAACTTTGACTAAAACATTCTCGCATATCCCATATGGCCTCAGAATTGATTCGTATGTTGACTAGATTGTCAATGACCCACCTTCTAAAAGGTGGAGAGATGCATGTGACTTATGCTCTCACCAGAGTCACATTATGCTTGTTGAAAATATTTTTTGCCTATGGAACAAGGAATGTAGATGCATTTTGGGTCCTTTATCTTCACCGACAACATTCCTTGGATCATGACACCCACCAATGTATCAAGTTATCAACACACCAGACATCTGTATCCTTTATCCATCTTTTCTTATTGATGATATCCTTTAAGAATCTTCTATATGTAGGCATTTGTTCTATCGACTCCATGTGTGGAATGTTGATTTGGATCTTTCAAAAGATGTCTAGGAATTTCTTGAATTTATTTTCCTCCTTTCTTAGCTTTAGACTATAAAGGAATGGCACATGTGGCTTCTCTACACGTTTGTGTTGAGGAATGTATGGTATATTAGGGATCTCCTCCCCTAATCTTGTGCCAACACCACCTCTTAGAATAGAATCTGGCACATCTCATGTGGATGGGATGGTGTGTGGATACTCTTTCTTGATTTTGGGTGCTTCCTTGTTGACTGTGATTGCTCCACTACAAAGTAGAACCTTCACTTGTTCTTGTTGTATGGACACCTTTTCTGGAACTAGAGGCATGGACATAGTGTTGATGGAAACTTGAAGTTCTTTATCTTACACAATTGTGTATATGGGGTTTCCCTATTTCTTTTTGTAGACATATTATTGACTAAGGTGCATGTGTGAGAATAATGCCCTGGCATTCTATATCCACCTAGTTTTTCATATAGGTTGTGGGGAAACAAAACTTTTAGCACATACTCCCAATTTGGCTATAAAGTGTGTTGATTTGGTGACTCTCAGTGGCATGCTTTGTTTCCTTGAAAATAAAGACAAAATTTACTTGATAATGTTGATGAGTTGTCTCTATGCTCACAGTAAATCCCTACTGAATGGGCTTCTTTATGGATGTCGCCCCTATTGCTAGCTGAAAGATATAATCGCGACTTCAAGATTAGTACATGCTTCCTGTGAAGGCAAATCATTCATCCACAACAATTCAATGATGATTCTAGTGAGTGGAGACACTGTGAAGTTCTGGAGTGACGTCTGGGTAGCACCTGGAGTCTGACTTAAGGATAATGTGAAGTAGCATATACCAGAAAACCTAGAAGATCTATCAGTTAACTGTCTAGTGTTGGAATCTGAAAGGTGAGATGCAGAATTTCTGCACGACTGGTTGGAGGAAGACATGGTGAGACAGATTCTGGCAAAAGGAGACCTTGTAGGCAGCGAATACAACGATGAATGAGCCTGGCTACACACAGAGGATGGAGTATATTCATCTGAATCAGCATATACTGTATTGTGTGCACAAAAAGAGGTGGTTAACCTGGGGAACTGGGGAAGTTTATAAAAACTTGAAGTGACAGCACGAACCAAAAAAAATCTTGGCTAGTCCAGCACGAAGCGTAGCTCACAAATAGTTGGTGTAAGGAAAGGCACATGTCTGAGTACATCCTATGCCAACGATGTCTGAAGGAGGAAGAAACTTGTATTCATGCTCTATGTGACTGTGATTCAGTGAGGGAGGTCTGGAGATTGTTATTGTCCTCAAAGGATCTGGTACAATTCCTCAGGATGGACAACAAGGAAGATTGGGTCAAGGTGTCAACTAAACAACTCCAAATGCCCAAGGAAAGCTTCTGGATTGTATTCCATAATCTGTGGAGGTGTAGGAACTCATAGGTTTTTGAAGGGGAAAGAAAACCTACAGAGCATTTGGTAGAAAGAATCAAAAGAGAGATACACTTGAATAGTGAAATGAAGAAAATGAAAACCTCTAGTTGGAGGAACCCGTAGACAACTCAATGGAGTAAACCAGTCATAGGCTTAAAAAGGATAAATGTAGATGTTACAGTTAACCAATCCAAGGTAGGAGTGGCAGAAGTAGCTAAAGATGAGACAAGAACATGGCTGGGAGGCTGGGCGATAAAAACCAGAAGCACATCAGTTGTGGAAGCAGAACTTGAAGGGGTTATGCTAACCATGGATAAGGCTCAAGCACAAAGATGGCTAAGAGTACTTATAGAGACAGACATCGTCATAGCTGTGAAGGTGCTAGAGGCCAAGGTGAAGGAATACCCGTGATTTTCTTACTGGAGAAATAAGTGTAAGAAATAGAAGACCGAAAGTACTGAGTTGCAATTCAGAGGGTGGCAAGGAAACCAAGTTGCGGATGGACTGGCTAAATTACATCTTAGAAGCAATATGTTACAGGAAGACTTTGTACATCCACCAGTGGGTATCATGAAATTCTATGTAAATGAAAAGAATGATAATGAGAACTCCAACGTACCAGGTGAAGGGTACGTAGGTGCAAGATGTAGTCATGTAAGACAAGGTGAATAAATAAGATGGTAGTGTTATGTCAAAAAAAAAAGATATAATTTTCAATATTAGGGATCTGAGCTTCTTGATTTTGTTGCACCCTTTTTGTCTGGTCTAGTAAGGAATAGCTCTGGCTCATAAGTTTTCTCATCATGCCTTTAATCCTATCTATTTTACTAGGACCCTTATCTTGATGATATTGATGTTGCAGGTACATGCACTCCTGCTCTTTACCTCCAAATGAGGCGCCTAATTTCTAATCAAGCCTCTTTTTGAGTCTATCCATCTAATCTTTGAGTTTTATGAACTCCCTTAATTCTGTAGAACCTTTAATTATTGTTTGTGCTTATCTCTCCTCCCCTCAAGATTGATTCTTGGCCATGTTCTTCAAAATTCTGTGATATCTTTTAGCCTTGTTGTTTAGGAAAAAAGCATGCTCCTCCACCGTCAAGCTAGTCATCTTCCATTTGAGTAGATTGTAGTAGAATGTATTAGCCTACCCATATAGATCAATCCCATGATGAGGGACCTTCTTGAGCATATTATGGAATCTCTCCCATGCTTGTAAGTATGATTCTTTGGTGTGTTGCTTGAAGTTGTAGATCTTTCACACCAGTTCATTTGTCTTCAATATCACTCCAAGAACATGTCTATCATATCGTCCCAGGTTTCTATGGACTCTCTGGCATAAGACTGAGGAACCACACTTTGTCTTTATCTGATAAAGAATAAGAGAACAACTTCAAATAAATCACTATGGATGGAACCATGTACAACTTCACCATGTCATAGTTTTCCACAAAGTTGTAAATGTAAGCCATTGGATCCTCCATGTTGTGGCCATAGAAGGACAATGACTTGACTAATGCCATATAGCTATCCACATTAATTGATTGACATATGATTGGTCCTAGTTGAGTTGTGACTGAAGATGTCTTCATCTTCTCTCAAACTGTCTATTCCTCAAACCCTTCCTCAACATGTACTTCACTGTTTGGGTCCATGTCTATTGCCTATGCTTGCCTGCCCATGGTGGTGGATTTTGAATGAGCTTCTCAACTGAAGTCCCAAAAGCTCACACGTTATGAAAAATCTCCTCCTGATTTACACTGCTTGGAGTCTCTTTATAAATCATGATTCGAGTGTGAACCATGTACTAGAACCTGAAACTTAATGGCAAAGTGAGAATACAAAATATTAGTGAATTGATGAAAGAAAGTTTTTCAATTACACTCTTGTTCAAAAGAAAAGATAAAAAAATAAAGAAAAGAAAAATAAATAACCTATAGTGTCTGATCGCAACACTCGTACTGGTGGTGGTGTTGTTTCCCTGCCAACGGCACCAAAAACTTGGCACACCTAAAATTTGCATGTAAAACATAAGTGTATGTGTCATGTAATATAGGCCTATGAGGCCCGAGATTCGAGCTCAGGGATTTTTTTTAGAAACTACTACTACTAATTGTAACCTAATCAACTAGGCCTAGAAAAGGTGGTTGAATGGTTTCTTATAAGTAAGATCAAAGAACTAAATCTAGATTAAGTGAATGTTGATCAGGAATGGAAGGATTCCTTAGGATTTCAGTTTCATCACCGTATGCATTTCATTCAAATTTTATTTCATCGATAATTATTAATCCTCAATCCTAGACTAAAGACATGTATCAAGGTATCACCCACTCCCACAACACAATACACTACCTAGACTAAAACAAACCCCACTCCTATACCTAAATCAAGAATTAGCTTGGTGCATTATCGATAGCTCTAGATTGTACTTTCACAAGTGTAAGCCCTCTCCTAAGGCGCAATATGAGCTGTGTGGACCTATCATTTTTCCAACCCCTAATCCTTGTCTCGTGGAAATTAGTAGTCTATTATATTGATTATGGTGATAAAAAATAAATAATTCAATAAGAGATCATTAATTTATAAATTTTGAATAAAAGGCAATGTCGAGCTAATTTTGGATCTTAAGGAATATGAGATTTATCCCCACATGATTTCTATTATCATACAATAAGAGGAAGAGGGAGAAAAAGTCTAAACATTAAAAAAAAAAAGCAAAAAACTCTACAGAAGTCGTCGCAGCGATCCCCTCTGGTAGATACCTTGATCTACAGCGTTCCGAATGTAAATCTACCCTAGAAAGGTGTTCAGAGCATCTGATTTGTGTCTATCTTCTTCTCCTCCTCCTCTCATGTCTCTGTACTTTGTTTTCAAGTGATAGAACATGATTCTTTCTTTTGGACGAACTCTTGAGGTCATAAGTTGGGCTTCAGCCGTCATTAAGTTGTAGTCGTTGGTTCTCACATAACTTTTGATCTACACTAATTGAGTAAATTTAGTACCACCAATTAGATATTGGTGGCACTGAGTTGATAGGTGACTCAAAAGCCTCAAACTATGTCGGTACCACTAATGGATGTCAATGACACGAGTTGCTTTCCGCGATTTTTATGTAATTTGGATGTTGAAGTCGGTACCACATAGAGGCTTGTTGCTGGCATCGAGGCAATTAGACTCAATTACTGATGATCTCTATGTAGTGAGTTGATAGCACCGACTCCTTTCTTTGGTAGCATATACTCCATTCTCGGTAGTGCTGAGATTTCTAACTTTCTTTGTTGGAATTTCGTGTCATGTCGGTACAAGGTGTTGGTAGCACTGAGCTAACATATAAATGCTCTATTTACCTGAAAAAGGGAAAGACAACATAAGTTCAAACTAAAAGTGATAATTTAGCATGATTTGATAGAATACTCAATATTTAATGCAATAGTGATTCACATGATAATAATGATAAACAATGCATAACATATCTAAAAATGAACAATTATGCACTAAATGAATAAAAAATAGTATGTGAAAAGCAAATAAAACTCAATGCAACAAGGAGCAACTGCCAATGAGATATTAAGAATCATTCCTTATAATTTCCTAGAATCATCAATGTAGTGAGAAATTAAGACATATACACCTTGTTCCAAATTGATAATACAAGTACAACATCCCATAAACATGTCTTTTTCATGGTTATTTAGTACACAATGGAGAGGTAACTTGACATGTATATTGATTATTGTTGTATGATGATTATTTTACACGAGTTTTAGGGATTTTGGTTACTTTTATAGTTTTGTAATTATTGTTGGACGAAATATCCTAAAGTAAGGTTGGTCACCTATGCTAGGTTGTCCATACGACTTCTAAGTGAGATACGGTAAGACAAACCATCTAGAACGTTATGTAATTTTATCCTTCTTGTTGATACAATTGCATACAATCACCCATTATGAATTGAGGTTGGGTATTGTTAACAATATCATGAAATCAAACATGATTCACCATTGAAAACATATACTCATGCAAAAAAATCATCCTAGACAAATCTTGTCGAGTTAAGTCTTGATTGAACTTCTAAGTTTTCACTTCCATTGCACCATATTTCCTATTAGGCATTAGGTTTTTGGTTGTCATTTTCCCTTATACTTGGTATAATTTTTGCTAGTAAGATGATAGGCTAGGTAAGAGCTTCCATATTTGGGCCTATTAGTGAGGAGGTGTGAACAATAATTACACTTAGCTTTGCAAACACCATCAACCACCACTTTAATCAAAATGAGGCCACACATCCAATGTAGTTTGCCTAATCTTAGGTTTATCTTTCTTATCACTAATTACACAATCAAAAGAAAAATCAATTAAATTTCCAATAGGATTATGATCTCTTATAGTTTCTTCCATGTGTTTTCTCACTGAATCCATTCAAACAAGAATGAATTTTATTACTAAGAATGTTCATACTTCACTATAAACAAGACATTAGAGACAACAATCATCACACATAGTTGTACAAGAATCATCACAAATCACCACTTAACAACTACCACACAAAAAACTATAATTTACATGTAATCAAAGACAACAAAGATAATTTCAGACTTACAAGAATTCACCAAAATAGAAAATATAAACAACAATATATATGACATCAGGACTAAAAAGCTATATCATGCTCAACAATCATCACATGTAGTTGACAACAATTATCATACATCACTACTGAAAAATCATCATGCTACAAGCTATTATTTATACTTAAACAAAGACAATAAAGTTATTTCAAAGTTCTAAGAATGTAGAAATTGAGTGAGAATGAACTCAGAATTAATAGAAGAACTAGAAGACGTTCCAATTCCACCATGGTCTACGACATTTCTGAAAGTTTTAATCACAAAAGAACCACAACAATCATCTTGCTATCATGAAATAACATAAAAATATCATGCAAGAGCAGAAGGGATAAAGGCTAGGTTGTTTATGGTTTAGCACCATGACTGGGGAAGAGAATGCAAAATGAGTGGGTTGGATAGAAAATAAGGAGAAAGAACAATGCATATTGCATGGGATGAGAGGGAAAATTGGAGAACTTGGTGTTTCTGGTTGTCAGAATGGTTGGCCTAGGCTTGTGGCTCATGCTCCTAGTAGTTACCTTTGGGGTGGTCTGGGGAGCCGGGGAAGAATAAGGCAACTCAAGTAGATGGTAGTGGAGGTCACCCTAGTTGGTGGTTGTTAAGAGGATGTCACGACACCATGATGTTGGAGTCATCTTCAAGCATGCCCAACACCACAACAATGAGCATTGAGTGTGTGGGAGTCATCTTCAATAATGCCACCTCAAGAAAATGGAGGTCCGTGGAGGCTTGCAACAGGAGCCCAAGAGCATGAGTAAGATGAACAAAGCACCATGTTTCCAGATTGTGAGTTCTAGGGAGTGGAGGTTGAGGAGCGGAGTTCTCAACTAGATACAATCTTGTGAATCCCAATCGGGGAGATCAAGAATGGAAATTAGGGTCTGGCCCATCTAGAATCTAGAGGCATGACTTGTGAATCAAGTTTTGATAGGGACTATGGAATTGGCCCAATTGCGAGCCCTACTGAAAAAATTAGGGTAGAAAATTTATATAGAAACCCATATATAATATATTTAATATATTTTTAAAATTATGTCACTAGTAAATATACCACCTTTAACATCAGTCAAAATGGGGTTTTATGTCGATTTTCAAGTGATGCTCAAGTGGATGACACTAAAGGTAGAATCATACAACGTCGGTTCCAAAACCGATAACATAGATCCGACCCCGATTGCAACCAAAAAAAGAAATGACACCATTACGACCATAGTAGTCAGTTATTTCTTAGAAAACTGACGTCATTAAGAACATAGTCGTCGAATTTTTTATATGAAACTGACGCTTATCTCCATGCTCGAACCAAAAAATTTGGCCCAGTTTAGAGCATACCTGTCAGTTTCCTATATTTAATTGACATCATTGACATTGGGTGACGGTTTTTTTAAATAATTGATGACTATGTATTGTTTTTTTAATTATCAACTTGCAAGCCTGTTGTCTGGCTGGTCAGCAGGATACAAAACTTGCAGTTCCATTCTGAATTGTAGGTTTACAACATCCTTTGATTTCAGCTAACAACAGGTCACAAACCTACAATAACAAGATGATCAAGATTATATATACATCATGTGATTCACACACATGTAGAAACATAATTAATTCATTCACATGATTCACACACATGTAGAACATGTAGTTCCATTCATTCAACTATTTTCACATTCACACACATGTAGAAACATGTAGTTCCATTCATTCATTTCTTTTCACATTCACACACATGTAGAAGCACATTCATTCATTCATCTTCACATTCACACACATGTATATAGATCAAATTTCAACAAGACAATTCAAAAAAGTCATTCACACATGTACATATAAGCTTGTCTTTCAAAGTTTAGAAATGTCATCAAATACTGAAATAATTATGACATCCAAGTTTAGAAATGTCATTGTTTATCATCATCAGTACCCCCAATTAAAAAAAATGCCTCCCATTCAAAGGCGTTTGCCCATTGTTCTCTTATGTCATCTAATAGTTCCATCGTATAGGGATCACATACATCTAATAACTTTTTCCCTATAGTGAAGTCACTAGTTTTAAACACCTACAAAGATAATGACGTATATATATAATTAGTAAGTTTTATATTTTCATATTATCTAATGAGACTATACTTATATATGATGATCAAGACTATATAATACATGGTGTATGACGTTTCTGATTTCTTATGCATCATATCTGACAATTAGGTCTATATATCGCATCACATAGTATGTACATGCCCAGTCGTTGTCTTGTACAACACACTTTAAATTTCATCATACAAAATGTTAATAAATAAAAATAAGCATATTTCACATAAATAATATATGCATTGAAGTCAAGAAACTACTTTCACATTCTCCCAGACTAATGATTTCTTTTTCTTACACATGTCTACTCCAACATTTTTGAAATATTTTAAAGCCCTACATATTAATATAACACATTAAATTGCATTACTAAATAGTAATGTTATATTAGATGTTAACAGATATAAATATAAAAAATTTCTCACATGAATAATGTCATTTTCATTGTGTGTCCCGAACTATTCAATTCTTTCCCCTCAGGGTCTAGATAATAAACAGTCAACGTCTCAGGGACAACAACAAGTAACTCCCAATTCTTACCACTAGAGATAAGAAATTTAAAAATATATAACTCAAAATCCACAATAAAATGGAATTTTCTTAAGTCCAAATATAAGCAAATTAAACTTGTTCAACATTGAATGGAGCTATTATCATGCTCTTATTTGCTTCACCAAAATATTTAAAAGTGATAGAGCAATATAAGGTAACTGATGTAGGGTATTTATGTACACTACTGATCAAGGATGGAATTAGAAATCCCACATGGGTAAATGAAAATTATGTAAAGACCCTATTTAAGTGGTTGTAAAACATATATTACATATGCATTAATATATAAGAAAACATATCACCATATATAAAATAAGGTATATAGATATATAAACAAGATCTCACCATATCCATAGTTCTATCATAGATGTATTCAGCTAAGCATAAGTAAACAACTCCAAAATATCTTGCATAAATATATTATCATCTTATGATTGACCTGCAACCTCCTCCTTAATAGAAACAACCATAGAACAATTTTTAGGATGCTCGCCTATCCATATTGACATACCCCTGCATTGAGGACCTAGAGAGTCGTATAGATCCTTTGCAAGACAACTAGATACTTCAAGAAGAGGTGGAGGTGGAGGAGGATGAGCTGTAGGGGGTTTCTTCCCTTTGTCATGTATATATAATTTCATATCAATTGTCATGTATATACATATATACTTTCTTAATGTAATGTAAATTTACCATACATGATCAATATAGATGACACCCGTTTCGGGCCACAAGACCACTCTGCCTTCTGCTTCATCAAGTGTGTCAACATCTGGGTGGGCATATGGCAATGGATGATGCCTCGAAGTAGTGAACACAAGCCTCGGGCTCACACGAGCCGCACCATCGGGTACTGGAGTTCCATGAACCGTGTGCCCTGGAAAGAGTGGGTAAGTCTCATCCTCTGCAACAATGAATTCTTTAAATTTTAGATAGCATGGCTTCAACCCCTATAAATTTACATAGAGTATGTTATATATATAAATAAATATATCATCTTGAAAAGACTAGCTACTATGTCACTAAAATACTTACAATTAACATTTAGAGTATGTTATATATATAATAGAATAATTTTCACTACTACAAAAATAGCTTATAATGTCACATTTAGAGGCGTCGGTTGTATCCAAAAAACCAACGCCTAAACCCTACAACGTTGGCTGAAGACACAAACCGACATCTATATGTGAAGACCGGCGAGACACGGGTATCGCTTTCTATTTAGCGTCGGTTGCACAATAAGAAATCGATGCCTAAAATTGCCCGCCAAATCTAATTTTTCCAGTGCAAAAAAATTACCTCCAAAATTTCACATACGATGTCGGTTGTTTACCAAATAACCGACGACTAAAGATCTTTCACAAGACAGAAATCAGGCCCACTTTTTTCGTTAGTTTTCTTACAATAACCGACGTCGACGTGTTTTCGTGCGTTGTCCCCACAAAAATTTTTAGGGTTTAGGTTGCCCAATTGGCGTCAATTTTTTATGGCAACCGACGAATATGGTCGTATTTCAAGAACTTTTTTTTTGTTGGCATATGTAGATAGACGTTATTTTTTTAGTTGAAATCGACGAATATGATTGAACATAGGTGTCAGATTTTTTTTGTTTTGATCGACGCTTTTGGATATTAGGTGTTGGTTTCTGAAACAGCCGACGACGATTGTTAACTTAATAGGCCCCGCAAAATAGACTCTTCCCCATTCTCTGTTTCATCGTGAAACATGGCTCGGTCTTTGGTGATTCTACTCGACCTTTCGCTCGCCTGTCGTTGTCTGCCGCCGCCGCCTGCTCGTGTGCTCAACGTCGTTGCCTGCTCGTGTGCTCAACGTCACCGCATGCCCGTGTGCTCAACACCGCCGCTGCCTGCTCAACGTTGCTGCCGCCTGCTCAACGCTGCCTGAGGAGCTGCTGCACCATCGGAGCACAAGTCTGAGGTTTCCGGAGCTAGCCTCTACTTCCCCTACTGCTAGGTAGGTTACCGATTTCCATCAACTGATTAGTATTTACTTATCTACTGATTTGTATTTACTTATCTACTGATTTGAATTTACTTATCTACTAATTTGAATATATATATCCACTGATTTGTATTTATGTATCTACTGATTTGTATTTACTTATCTACTGATTTGTATTTACTTATCTATTGATTTGTTTTTTTTTGACGTCACTTATCTATTGATTTGTATTTACTTATGTGATGATTTATATTTACTTATCTACTGATTTGTATTTACTTATCTATTGATTTGTTCATCTAATGATTTTTATTCATCACATTATTTTGAATTTAGGCCTTTGTATTTGTTCATCTACTTTTTCAAATTATTTAATCATCTACTAATTTTTCAAATTACTTATCTACTGGTTAGTATTTACTTATCTACTAATTTGTATTTATTATCTACTGGTTTTTATTCATTTATCTACTGATTAGTATTAATGAATTGGTTTAACTTGTCTAATCCTCATGCTTGACCTAATTCAGTAAATTTTGATGCATGTTGAAATAAGATTCAAACTTGTCCATTCTACCATCCTAATTTGATTTGATTATGTGCTTTGAACCTTGAAACATGCGTGTTAAAGATACATTGATGTTGAATCTCAAACTTAACTTACATGTGGGTCTTCTATTTCTAAAATGATTATGTGAACTCTTAAATCAGTAACATATATTATTCTTTGTGCACCCAAATACCTTGTGAATCATGTATGCACCCTAAGGTGATTAAATGCCTAAATCTTGACTTCAAATATGACCTAGTATGTATGTTGATATATGAAGCTCTAATCAAAACTTCAAGATTGACCCATAATTAATACATTATAACATAATTGAATCGTGCATTTGTGTTGTTGCAGGTGTTGTTGACTTGTTGTTGATTTGCATATATATCTTCTTCAACCTTCAAGTGATGTATAATATTCTCACTCTCCCAATGTGCCATTAGGCTTCATTTTGATTCAAATCTTTGATATATGGAATCATAGTTTATTTACTATTTAGTATTTACTAACAAGCATGATTAAATGATGTTACACAAAACTTAGGATATGAATGATGAAACTAGGATTGTAGGTATAAGAATGACTACATACATGTATTTGTTGGCCTAGAAACCCATCCAAGATTTACTCGTTAGGAGTGAATCTTGGATAGTCCCCGATTTGGGATTGTTCTTGAATGCTTAATCTCACTTAGTATGTAAGTGTATAATGTGTATTGGGTTTTCAAGAAAATTTCAATAGCATTTCCCCGTTTGTTCTTTAAGTACATATGTACTTGGAGAACATCGGGGAAATACTACTGAAATTTTCTTGAAAACCCAATACACATTATACACTTACTAGTGAGATTAGGTGTTCAAGAATGGGATAGGTGGTACACATTTATTATATATAAGACCTAATCTTTTAACACATTCATTTATAGTTATATCATGTAAGTGTGTTTTTTTGTCAAATTTTAGGTTGGTGATGTACCCCCTGAAGAAATTGGGGCACTTGATCAACAGCAAAAAAAATTGAGAAAGTGAGGGGCATCACAATGATGAACAAGTTACTACAGCAAAGGGGCAATGGTCCCAAACTGGCTGTGGATTTCAATCATGCAGGAAATCCAGTCGGAGTGAACCACAACTCATTTATTTCATATCTTGGGGTTCTTACTCGCTGCCATTATAGTCCTAACTTAGAATCCTAGCATAAAGTTCCTAAGGGGAAGAAAGACTTAGTATGGAAGGAACTATGCGTGAGTTATTATTATTTGCAATTCTATTTTTATAGATTACTAATTTTTAGGATACTAGTTAATAGCAATTCTACTTTGCAGAGTATATTTGATCTGGATGAAAAGTTGCATCGTAAATGCATGATCCAACGTTGTGGGAGGGTCCTAAGGAACTATAGAACAAATCTCACCCGAGATTACATATGTGATGTTGAGAAGAGGTTCTTGATTAATTTCCAATTCTAAACATTGATCACTTTTTGACTAACTCTACACTAATAGTTGTTGTTTGTATTCTCTTTAAAAAAAATTAGGGAGAAGTGGAACTACCTGGACCCCAAAGACTGGGAGGAGTTTGTTACCCAAAGAAAAATGGATGAATTCAAGGTATTAAGCGCCACTCCCAATTTAGTTAATATACGTTCTTATGTATTCACCTATTCAAGATTAACCTTTAGTGTTACTAACCAAATCAATGTGCTTACTAATAAGGCTATCAGTGATGCTCAAAGAGCAAGGCATGCACTGAATGTGCATGACCACACAATGGGGCCAAGAGGCTATGTAGGCGTTCGCCAAAGACTACAGGTTGAGTCTACTGCTCAGTCTGCTTCTACTCAAAAGACTGTAGAGTCCTCTAGTATTGGTCCCACACCTCTGCCTCGCCATGCTATGTGGATAGTTGGGAGGCAAAATAAGAAAGGAGATATAACTAAGCCCACAACTACTGAGGCGGCTGCAAAAATGGTAAAATTTAACTCTTAGAGCAATTGATATTGATTATTGTTATGTTTACTTACCAATTTCTATTGATGGCGATTAGCGGGAGCTTCACAATAAGAGGAAGGAAGGCAAGTTCATCCCTGAGGGCACAAGGGATGAATTGGCAGTTTCTCTTGGTAACCTAGAGCATCCTGGACGTATTAGGGGTGCAGGTGCTGGTGTGGGCATAAAAGCATTCTTTGGGCCATCACAGCATAAACCTATGCTTATAATTTGGACTTAAGAAAATTACATTTTTATTGTGGATTTTGAGTTATTAATTTTTAACTTTCTTACCTGTAGTGGTAGGCATTAGGAGTTACTAGTTATTGTCCCCAAGACGTTCACTGTCTATTATCTAGATCCTGTGGGGAATGAATTGAATATATTATATGGACACACAATGAAAAAGTCATTATTCTCGTGAGAAATATTTCATATTTTTATATCTGTTAACATCTGTTATTACATTACTATTTAATTATGCAATTTAATGTGTTACATTAACATGTCGGGATTTACATGAGTTCAAAAGAGTTGGAGCAAAGGTCTCCAAGAAAAAGAATCAGCCACTAATTTGGGAGAATGTGAAAGTAATTTCCCGACTCCAATGTATATATTATTTATGTGAACTGTGCTTATTTGCATTTTTGAATATTTTGTATGTTTCAATTTATAGTGTGATACACAAGACAACGGTTGGGCATGCACATACTATGTGATGCGATTTATGGACCTAATCATAAAACATGCCACAATCGAAATCGATACTATACATAAGGTATTATATATAGTCTCATTAGATAATATGAAATATATCAATCTTATTATATATTATTAATTATATATATACGTCATTCTCTTTGCAGGTGTTTAAAACTTACTTGACTACAGGTGGAAAGTTATTAGATGTACATACTCCCTATACGAGGGAAGAATTAGATGATGTAAGAGAAGAATGGGAAAAATCCCTACAAGTAGTGGGAATTTTTAAATATAATTGGGATATTGGTGGCAATAATGACGATGATGAATAAAGAATGATATTTCTAAACTTTGTTCTCATAATTATTTTTTTATGAATGTGAATGAATTTTTCCGAATTGTCATATGTGTGAATGTGAAGATGATCAATACATGAATGTTTCTACATATGTCTGAATGTGAAAAGAGATGAAAATGAATGGAATTGCATGTTGCTAAATGTGTGTGCAAATGGAGGAAATTTGAAATGGAACTACCGGTTTCTACATGTGTGTGATGAAAAATAATATGAATTAAATGTGCTTATACATGTGTGTGATCATAAATTGTTGTCCATCTTGTTAAATTTGTAGGTTTGTGGCATGTTGTTGGCTGATATCAATGGATGTTGTAAACATACAGTTCAGAACTGAACTGCAGGTTCTGCATCCTGCTGACCAGCCATACAACAAGCATACAAACTAATAAGAAAAAAAATTAGAACATAGACATCGGTTATTAGTATAAAACCAACAACAAATACATACATCGTCGGTTATTAGCAAAAACCGACGTCTATGTGGCTAGGTAGTGTCGGTTATACATAAAAATTGACGTCGATGGTGCCCTTACTGGCGCATTTTATTGGTGGCGGGAAGGGTTATATAGTGTTAGTTTTTGTGAAACGCTGACATCTTTGACCTGGATATAGTGTCGGTTTTATTAAATAACTGACGCCTATAGTGCCCTTGCTGGCACATTTTTAGTGGCGGGAAGGGTAATGGCGTCGGTGTTAAAACTGACGCTGAAGGTTTTGACTTTTAGTGGTGCCCACTTGGGTGTCGCTTTGAAACCGACACTAAAGGTCGGTTATACTAGTGTCTATAGGATTAATCCCAACCACCTCTACAAGATCACTCCCAACCACATCTATCATAGGGGAAGAGTGGCATGCCACAAGTACTGTCGGAGTGGCAGACTAAGATGCCTTCCACTTACTCAATGCTTCCTGGACTCTCTTATCAACTATCTCATCTACCTATACATGGCCAAAAGAAACTCTTTTTGATTCATGAATTCCCTTTCCAATAACATTCTAAAAAAGAATAGGTTACCTCATCTTTTGAAATTCCCCCCTTTTAAACATGTTTGCAATGTGATGCCCCAAAGAACATTCTTAGGCCCACTCCAGCCCCTGTAGCCCTAACACGTCTAGGATGCTCTGGGTTACTGAGATCAAATGTCAATTCATCCCTTGTGCCCTCAGGGATGAACGAGCCTTTCTTCCTCTGCTCGTGAAGCTCTTACTAATCATCATCAATAGAAATTGGTAAGTAAACATAACAATCATCAATACTAATTGCTCTGAGAGTTGAATTTTACCATTTTTCCAGCCACCTCAGCAGTTGTGGGGTTGGTTATATCTACTTTTTTGTTTTGCCTCCCAGCTATCCACACATCATGGCGATGCAGAGGTGTGGGATTAATAGTAGAGGACTCACCGGTCTCAGTATTAGGAGTAGTAGGCTGCTGAACGGAAGACGTCTGTAGTTTTTGGCAAAGAGCTTCATAGCCACCTGGTCCCATCAAGTGGTCATTCACATTCAGTGCACACCTTGATCTTTGAACATCGCTCATAGCCTTGTTAGTAATCACATTGAATTGGTTAGTAACAATCAAGGTCAATCGTGAATAGGTGAATTCATAAGAATGTATATTAATTAAATTGGGAGTGATGCTTAATACCTTGAATTCATCAGTATTTCTCTTAGCAACAAACACCTTCCACTCATCCGGGTCCAGGTAGTTCTATTGCTCAAGGGCTGACTTCTTCCTCCTATCAGCATCTCATATGCATTGTTGGTTGAGAATTATCATATAGTTCCTTAGGATCCTCCCACAACATTGTATCACCTTTTTATGATGTAGGCTTTCATCCAGTTCAAATATACTCTACAACTATTATATATTTAATAGAGTATTCTAAAAAAAGAATTGTAATTAACTTTAAAAATAGAATTGCAAATGATAATATCTCATACATAGTTATTTCCATACTAAGTCTTTCTTCCCTTTAGGAACTATATGCTAAGATTCTGCATTTACACCACAATGGTTGTGAGTAAGAACCCTGATATATGAAACAAATGAGCTATGATTGACCCCAACTGGATTTCCTGTATGATCAAAATCCACAACCAATTTTGGTCCATTGCCCCTTTGTTGTAGTAACTTGTTCATCATAGTGATGCCCTTAATTTTTTCAATTTTTTTTGTTGCTCATCAAGTGCCACAAGGTTTTTACGGGGTACATCATCGACCTAAAATTGACAAAAACACATATATGATATAACTTATAAATGGACATATATATAGCTAGATGTAGGATATATTGTAAAACTTACATTGTGAGGCGGCTCCTCACCCTCATGGTAATCATCATCACAATCATCATACTCATGGTCAGCCATATGAAAGTGTGATACAAAAAATAGTCAAACATTTAACTTTTAACATACAAAAGCATGTAACATTTTAAAAAATAAAAACATGCCTCTAATATTGAGATCTTTTATTAATTAGCATTCCTTCGGTGTGATCTCCACACACATATAAGTCATCGTTAGCTTCAATATTTGGTGTTGACAACCCAACTGAGAATGGACTCGAGTCATCATACTTATCATAGTAGTCTTCTTAATCTATAGGATCTTCAAAGAACTGTCTTCTACCATGAAGAACAACTAACTATTTTTCATTTGCAGGATCATCGATATAAAATACTTATTTCACCTGTGATGCCAATATGAATGGTTCAACCTTCTCACAAATCTTTTCAAAATTCACTAATGTGAAACCCAATTCATCCACTATAACTCCTTTGGTGTAATCAACCCAATTACACTTAAAGAGAGGAATTCTAAAATCTACATAGTTAAACTCCCATATGTCTTCAATGACACTATAATATGACATTTTAGCTTCATGTGGACTCTTATCTTTCGCATTAGAAAAAAACAATGAAGACACTTGAAGGGTGACCCCACTTTTTGAACGACGCTCTTATCATCTTAACGCTTTGTGTAATATGAGAACCCATTTATATCAAACCCTTCATAAGACATAACATTCATTTTTGGTTTAAAGGTGAGGCATCTGATATTTTTAAAATATTATTTAGTGTTTGAGATAGTTGATGTAAAACTTTACTTCAAACCACTTAATAACTATCTTGTTATGCTCTCTAGCAATCCACATTGAATTGGCTTGAGGATATTGTTTCTTGATTAAATTGGTATGTTCTGTGATATAAACACTCACTTCATCAATGTTGTGTAAAATATACAAGTGAGCTTGTTCCAACAGCTCACAACTGATTATTTTCATCCATGATCCTAAAATCCCTTTTCCAGAATACTCCTCAATATTTTTGTCATTCATAGGAGCATTATGATCACTCATAAAGTCATTGTAGAAATCCATAACCTCTCTCGCCACATAACCCTCAATAATACTCCCTTCAAGCCGATAACGGTTTTGAACATCACCTTCATAAACGCTCATGTATCATTCAAAAGGATACATCCAATACAAGAAAATTGGTCCCAACATTTTTGCTTCCCTAGTCAAGTGGACAACAAGATGTACCATGATATCAAAAAATGGAGGAAAATACATCTCAAGTTGACATAGGGTAACAACCACTTCTCTTAGCAACTTATCAAGATTCTTAGGATCATAACTTTGTTGCATAGACTATTGAAGAAGAAACAAAGTTTGGTAATTGCAAACCTTACATGCTTCGGCAGTATAGATTGAATGGAAACGGGCAATATTTGTTGCATTAGAGTGTGACAATCATGAGATTTAAGACCTATCAGCTTCAGATCTTTCATTGATACCAATCTAATTATGTTGGAAGAGTAACCCTGTGGTACCTTAACATTAACCAAACACTCGTAAAAAGCTTTCTTTTCCTTTCTAGACAACGTGTAACAAGCAAGAGGTAAATATGTTCTCCGATTAGAACTAACTACTTCTGTTAATTTTGTCCTTATTCTCATTTCACACAGGTCCATTCTGGATTTGATCCCATCTTTAGTCTTACTTGGTATATTCAACAAAGTACCAATGACGCTATCACAAACATTTTTCTCAACATGCATGACATTGATGCAATGCCTAACTGCCAAAGAACTCCAATAAGAAAGATCCCAAAATATTGACTTCTTCTTGAATAAAGATTTGTCACTTTGTGTGGGAATGGTACATTGCGATCTCTTATCAAATTCATTGACAAAGTCTTTTACTCTATCATAAACAACCTCCCCTAGTATAGGTTTAGGTGCACTCCGTTCCTCATTCCATTCATTGAACGCTTTGAGAAACCTTCGGTATGGATGGAATTTTAGAAGAAACCTTCGATGACCAAGATATACAGTCTTACCGCCATCTTTTAGTCATATTGAATCAGTGTTTTCTTCACATATAGGACACGCTTTAGATCCTTTTACACTGTATCCAGACAAATTCTCATATACGGGAAAGTCATTAATAGTGCAAAACAACATAGCATGCAAACAAAATGTCTCTCTACGTGAAGCATCATAGGTCATCACACCTTAACCCTAAAGTTTCTTTAAGTCATCAATCAAAGGTTCAAGATAAACGTTGATATCATTTCCAGGTTGTTTAGGGTTGATATCAACAACAACATCATAACGTACTTATTTTTCATACACAACCAGGGAGGAAGATTGTATATAACAAGCATAACAAGCCAAGTGCTATGTTGGCTATTCAATGTCCCATATGGATTCATCCCATCGATAAAAAGCCCAAGTCTTAGATTCTTGACTTCTTCACCAAATTCAAGGTACAATAAATCAAGCTTCTTCCACTATGGAAAAGCAAACACATGTCGTAGGATCCCATAATTATTTTTCTTAACCTTTGCATGCCACCTCAAATTATTCGCATCTATCGGATTGGCAAACAAGCGTTGAAACTATGGTATTATAGGTAGATACCACATCACCTTGGCAGGAGAACCAGTTTTGGACTTCCCCGAAGTTGTCATTTTATACCTTAACACCCCACATTTTGGACAATCTTTCAAATCGACATAGTCCTTTTGAAATAATACACAATCATTAGGGCATGCGTGTATCTTCTTAGCCTCCCGTCCCATTGGGCACAATAATTTATTTAACTTGTATGTTGAGATTGGAAGCTTGTTTCCTTCAGGAAGAATTTTTTTTCAACAAAGACAACAATGACGTGAAGCTTTTGTCGCTCCATATATTGTTAGCTTTCAGCTTATACAATCTCAACATAACACTAAGCTTCATAAACTTAGTACAACCTATGTATAAAGGTTTCTCAGCATCATGTACAATGTTCCTAAACATGGGAGGTTGATCGATGTGATCTACCTCACAACTATCCAGCATCTCATCAATGATGTCTATTAGAATCAGTTTTGTTCACATCTACATCATCGGAGGCAATTTCTTCTTCTACACAAGCACTGCTATTGACATCTACTGATTTGAGATTTGAAATCTCTCAATGCTAGTACCATTATGTATATCCTTGTACAATCTTGTAGCACATGGCATTTGATTTCGTCACCAGTGCTGACTTTCAAGTTGTTACCGCCATTGTTACAACCCCAATTTTTGAGTTCTTTTGGTGAGAAAAGTAATTTCTACTATTAAATATATTTGAATAAATAATGATATAATTTGTTTTGAATAAATGATTTTCATTTACAATAGCCTTGTTGGTTGTTTGGTGGGCTTTATTGGCTATTGGGCCCAATAACAAGGGAATTCAATTAGTAAATGAATAATTGAGTTTTGGAGGAAAGGAAAATGTAGAAACCTCTAGAAGGAAAGAGAATATAATCTAAAGGTGGATTTCTTGCCTCTTGGGTTCTTTGGGTTACAAGGAGTCCAAAGTTGCAAAGATAATGCAACAAAAAAAGAAAAGATCAATTAAATATTTCTTTATTAAGAAAGAAATTGATAACAATGATAAAATGTGGAAAATAAGTGGAAAGATGTATAATTGAGTTATCCTTGGTAGATTTTCGTATCCAAAGGATTCCTAATGTTAAAAGGAATGACAATGAGGAAAATAAAAAGAGATATTTTGATAAGAAATAAATAAGATAATGAGAAATAATGGATAAAAGATAAGTAAAAGGCTAAGGTATATCCCCAAGATGAGATTTCAAGCCATTAAGGTTCCTTGAGGTTCAAGGAACTAAGAATAATAATTTAATAGGAAGGGAAAGAGAAAATAGGTGAGAAATATATATAATTAAGTGATACCTCACAACTAAAGAAAAGGCACGTTTTCTTTTAGATAATGAGCCCAATTTGGGTAGAGAGGTAGATAAAGTTATTATTAAGTTTCCCTTGAAATTTGGTATTAATCGGATAATCGGTTTGAGAGTTATGATTTTTACAAAATCTTCTAAAGTGGAAAGGGAAAAGGAAATATATTAATGTCACAATACATGGTTTAAAAGAGAGTGACACATATCGTTGGATCGTGATCCAACGATAGTTGTGTGTCATCCAGTTCTGGACGAACTGGGAAACAAGATGTCGGCTGATGCTTTTTCCAATCTGATTTTCTCAATCTAATTTTCTCATGTTATGATGCATGTGCATCTGAGGAAATTGTTCCTGTGGGTTTGTGAGAGAGTTCAACACCATTTAGACCTAGATTTTGCTAGGTTTTGTGATTGTTTTGAGAAACGCCTAAATCCCATCGGGACAAGGCTTGGCGGCGGGTCGGGGGAGCCATCCCTAGACCCCCACGCCTATATATAGTGACCCCTCTCAACTCCTCGCTCCCAAACGAACATGAACGGCCTATTTGTATGTGCTCTCGCATCCCCAAAAGGGCACATTAAATATAAAAGGATGGTCTTTGCATATAATTGGTTTAATTTAGGGTTCCATGTGCATAAATGAGCATTAATGGGCCTTGAAACCCTAATATTAGTAATTATGATTCATAATGGCTTTAATTGTTTAAATTCATGAATAAAGATGAGATATGATGGTTCTAAGCTATTTCGAGTATAAAAGTTCTTAATTGTGGATAAATACTCTTAATATGGTAATTAGGGTTTTCTGATGGATAAATGTGGAATTAGTAATAAACGAAATCCATAGATGAATTAGATCATAATGAAATATGAGTGGTCAATTTGAAATAAACTAAAGGTGATAATTGAGTCTAATGATCTTGAGATAACTTAAAAGGATAAAGATGGTAGTTATGGTATAAAAGAGAAATAATAGACTTTAATTGAGCTTATGATGTTCAAATTAGGGTTTGTAAACTAAAGGATCATTAAATGTAATAAAAGTGAAAGAAAAACCCTAATTGCAATGAAAATCCTAAAAGTGGATTAGAAACCCTAGGAAGTGAGCTAGGT
Source organism: Alisma plantago-aquatica (assembly GCA_963693085.1). Classification (NCBI taxonomy): domain Eukaryota; kingdom Viridiplantae; phylum Streptophyta; class Magnoliopsida; order Alismatales; family Alismataceae; genus Alisma; species Alisma plantago-aquatica. The sequence goes on from OY856411.1 coordinate 1,415,546,575, forward strand.
TTAATAGATCTTAATTGCATAATCAATGATAGGAAATTGTATGCATATTTCAGGATCTTGTTGTATGTGCTTGCTTGCTTGGATTTCTTACTTGCGTGGAATATTTCTATCTCAAATCAGCTGAATAGGTATGTGGTTAATTATGGTTAATCACAATAGTTTCCCTAATGGTTTCCCAGATGATTCATCACATTGAATGCAACTTATCAGTTTGGATGTTCATACTTGCAAATCGTAAAGTCGCTATGATTATCACAATAATAGTATAAATGTATATTCTTGCACCTACATGCCACCCTGATGGATGATGTCAAAGGTCAAGCCCAGGAGGGAAGACCAATGGGCACCATGAGTGGTGACCCCAGGCACCAAGCTCGGGATTGAGACAGTGGCCTATGATATTGCATGACTAAAGGGCACCATGAAGGGTGACCCTAGGCACCAAGCTCAGGATTGAGAAGGGCCTTAAGTCAATGGAAAAAAAACCCTAAGGTGGGTATGCCAGGGTTAGGGCAAAAGCGGTGGAAAATGTCACACTGAAAGCATAATTTGGCTTGTTAATTAACTTGATTGTGATATTTAGATTGTTAGCCATATTTACAACATTTTGGTTGTCCCCACATACTGGCATATTTCGATATGCTGATCGACATTTTGTTTGTCGGCGTTTTAGGTACAAGATTGAAAAGGACAAATAGTAAAGCGACATATGTGGAATTAAATAAGAATTAAAGTACAAGGAGGATTAGTTAGAATAAACTCCAGATGTGGATAGAAGTAGATATCCAAGTTTTTGAAAAGGTATGCAAAGTTTTATTTTATACCAATTTTTAGTTTAGTTGGTAGAATTTGATAATTGTTATTGATTATTTGTCGACCCTTTGATCCTGTTAATTGGGTTAATGACTCTGACCTCTTGGTCTCCCTTAATTGGGGGTTACCGAGAGGCGGGGATGTTACATTTGGTATCAAAGCATAGGTTCCTCATTTAATCTTTAATAATTATTAAATTTTACAAACTCTGTAGAACCCAAGGGAGTTATTAGAGGATTTTCCTAAAGATAGAGGTGTCTAGAAAAAGATCACGTCTGGGGGCTGGCAAGATTTTCCTCCACACCGCTAATCGAAATACGAGGACTCCCGGATTAGTGTGACTGCCTAGCCAATGTCTCAGGATTTGACTCGAAATAAGATACCTTTAGGACTCTCTCATCTTATTCATCCCTTCTCAACTCAAATTATGTTAAGGACCTTAAGGATGAGCATAGAGCGAAAGATAAAAAAGGACCTTAAGGATTAGGGTTTTCTCTCTTTTCCTCGCCCTCTTGAGGTAAGGGTAAGGTTGGTAAGGTCTAAGGAATCCTCCACCAAATTAATGAAAAGCATGTAAATAAGATGTCATGGACATAAGCTTAATAGATTAAGAGTAAACTAAAGAATATATATATTCTTAGGTCATATGACATGAGTTGTCATTGCCCTCAGGAAAGACCTGAGGCTAGACCTTCTTGTTAGGAGGATGAGTAGGGAGAGTTGGTCATGGAGGCAGAGATCCCCATTAAAAGTAGAGACCTGGCACATCCTCTGTGGATGATGCTAACCCTAACCCTAAGTAGTGGTTAGAGAGAAAGATGGCATGATGACATGATGTCATGATAGACCGGGTGTGTGGACATGCTTTTAGATGCCCATGACATTATGAGCCATGTGAGGTTGGATGACCTAGTGCCCTTGGTGACCCAACCCTGGGAAGGGTCGTGCATGTTAGAGAGAAGGATAGCTCCTTCATTGATGAGGTTAGAGAAGGACCTATAGAAACCCTATGGGATTATGCAAGTAGGGAATAGCATACACCCAGAGTACGTCAGTGGTGCGAGAAGTAGGCTAAAACCCTGGCCATGAGAGTATGATGGATAGCTTATGAGATAAGCATAAACAACTATGGATAATCTTGAGGAAACATAAGTTGAACATAGGCTTCACCCATGTAGGGGTATGCTTGTGAGCTTGATCCATCTAAATGGAGAGAGGACCTCTAATAGTGAGGCTGGTTGTAGTATTAGCTCTAGAGAGAGAGAGCAGGACCCAAACAAGAAGGTTGGAAGGTTAGACTTCGAGGTATGAGGGACAATGGGGAGTTGAGGATGATGCGACCTAAGTGGACGGTTGTTGTTGCCTCATGCATGATCCCTTAAGGCTAATGATGTCTTGGTTGCCTTTAGAGGAACCAAACCCTAGAGAGAGGATGAGGTTGTTGGTACCTATGTGCCTATGGTATAGGTGTTTACCTTCTAGGGTTAAGAAGAAGAGTTCCTTAGACCCTGAAGAGGCTTAGTAATAGGTTGTGAGGCCTTGTACCTTGTTGGTTGTCCTTGAGGAGGACTCCACTCTGAAGTGTTGTTCAAGTAGAGGATCATGGGGAGTGCATGACATACCTTGGACATGCTTGGGTCGTGGTTAAAAGTTGAGCAGACAATGGGGCATCAGGAAAGTGAACCTAGGGTTCCTAGGCCTAAGAGGGGAAGTGGTGTACCTAATGCTCATGATGAGATTTGAGTTTCTTTAGATTTGAGCATGGAAATCCTCATGTTTAGAGGAAAGGGAAACCCCTTTAAGTTGAAGGTATGCTTGATGAATCCCTCACAGCCAAGGTGGTGGCATGAGAAGGTTTGTTCTTGGTCCAATGTTGAGAAATGAGAACCAGTATGACCTAGCATGGTTTGGTAGGTGATCGGCTTGTGCCTTAGTAGCTTGCTAGGGTTAAGCATGGTCATGTGGATGTAAATCCTAGACATAAGGGTGTTTGTGACCTTTGTTATCAAGGTGTAGTTTCCTCCCATCCTGGGAGAGGGACCCTTTTGTAGGGTGTATACCGGTTTTTGGTGGGTTTTGAGGAAACATAAAGAGGTCTCATATGATCTTGAGGAGCTAAGTGGAAAGTACATAGTATGAGAATGAACTTGTAAACCCATAGATGATCATCTCTAAGTGCATATGCATGTGTTACCATGGAGGTAACTGGTATGGGGCCTGACCAAGGTAAGCAGGTTTCCATGACCCCTGTGAAAGGATGAAAGTCATCCCATGAATGCAAAGAGAGATGATGGAGACTTTGGTAAGGTTCTGAGTTGGACATGTACTATGTTAGAATCCTAAGTCTATCCTAGGGTCATGTAGGGATAAGACCGATGGAAGTATGAGTTGCCTAATTCCCTAGTTGCACATGACCATAGGGTCAGGAGGTAACAACTATCATTGTCTGAGGGCCATGGGTTAGGAGATTGATCACCTTCATGAACTCATGGGACCCAAAGGGCAGATGGGTAGGGAACTCTCTGGATGCATAAGGGAAGAGGAATGACCCCAAAAGTGCCGACACCCTACAGACCTAGAGGAGATTATGAAGGATTGTGTAGTGACCCAAGTAGGCTCGAGACTAGTTTCCCATGGAAGTAACTTTGATATCATGATGTTTGTGATGTAGAGACATATGTTGCACATTTCAACTTAGATTTGAAAGTGTACTGGCAATGTGGGATGTACCATCTCTACTCTTGGAATAGGAAGAACTTTGTATTTGGACTGCAGCCAAATGCTTATTTCCTCTTGTTATGGGAGTGAGAGATAGGACAATATGCATGCCATACACCAAGGATAAAATATGTTGTGAGTTGGAACGTTGCTATGAGGTATGAGGACAGAAATGATAACATACCCTTGTGGAGTGGATGGTGTGTGGATGGTTTACAGACATCAAGAGAACTGAGTTAGTCATCCTATGAGGATGCTTTTATCATGAGCTATGTGGAATATGTGAGTTATACAAGGTTGAGTTGATAACCAAGAAGACGAGATCAAAGTTTTCTTGATGAAGATAGATTTAGAGTTTGGAATGAGATGATAAATGGAATACATGGAGGTGTATGTCTTCAACATTACCTAACACCTAAGGATGTGAAGTGGTAATGGATGCTCGAGTTGAGATGTAGTTGCCTAGCTTAGATAGAAGCTAGAAGAGGATGTTAGGTTAGCCCTAAGTTTGAGAAATAAGATATGTTTGGCTAACACTCATATGTAACGAGATCTGTTGAAAAAGTTAGTAGTTGTTCAATTAGCTAGCCTAGTCTTTGATGTAATAAAAGGATGGTTGTAGAACCTCAGATGCACCTCTCTAGAAAAGAAGGTGATGAAACCCCGACTAGAGTGGTTTAGGGTTTCCGAGGAATCAATTTTGAGGAATCATGACATACAGGAAATCATGATTTTAAGATCACCATACACCATGGTACTACAAAGATAGTAAGTGACAGTAGTACTTGAGATGCTTAAGATGAAGTTGCATGTGGCTAGTCGTCATGCATGACAGGAGGTAAAGGGCGAACACCCGTAACCTAGTAAGTTGATATAGAGGATAAAGAGTCCCCGAGAGAGAATGGGATTTCATCACTAGGGATGTTGTGGTAAATCTCCCCTAGACCAAGGAAGGTCAAGATGCAATATGGGTTATGGTAGATAGCCTTACCTAGATGACATGAGAAAGAAAGAATATTGTCAAGGGACAGTTTCAGTTGAACTACATATGAGAGAGAGATGGTTCAACTACACCATTATGTGAGTTCAAAAGTTCTTGATTATAACCTAAAGATTCACTTCCATGAGGTGGAAGTAGATACATGAAGAACTCAATGTTAGTACACTTTATCACCCCTAACTTATGGTTAGTATGATCCAGACTAGAGGGTCTAATGAGAGCATGTGTGTTCATTCAGGGTGATACATGGAGATAGTTCTTGTCTTCTGTAAGATGTGATGATAACCACCATAGCCAATATCGAGATGTAAAGAAGCCATGCAAGGGAGGTTGTATCGGTCACCACTTCATTAAGATGATGTTGGTGAAGGGGGCCTTGCAAAGGTCAGAAAAGAACCACAGTGTGTGCAGATAAAGTCACTTTGATCGTGCAATGGTTGAGAGAGGCCAGGGGTGACATGAGTCGTGAGCTGATGCAAAGTAGACTGACATGCAGTTCACTGTGGGAGAGTATGTGATGTGAAAACCTGACTCCTCTAAACTACAGCTGAGAAAGCTGAGTCCTCGGTATATGGGTCCATTTGAGATGGATTGGTGGAGATGGTTGTGTTTAGCCTTACCCCTCAGGATAACATGATGTATAATGTGTTACACGAGTCTGATCTAGAGCACTATGTGAGGTACCCAAGCCATGTGTTGAGCCCGAACCTTTTCAGCTTTATGAGAGGCTGAAATGTCCTGAGTCACCTATGAGGGTACGATATACCAAGGTAAGAAAGAACTCAGATGGAAGAATATGAGATGATGAAGGTTCTTCGGAAGTGCCATGGATAAGGTAAAGCCACATAGGGTCCAATGATGGACATGGAAAAGTCTTATCCTGAATTGTTTGTTTGCTTGATGGAATTTTGAGGACAAAATTCCTAAAAGAGGGGAAGGATGTTACAACCCCAATTTTTGGGTTCTTTTGGTGAGAAAAGTAATTTCTCCTATTAAAGATATTTGAACAAATAATGATATAATTTGTTTTGAATAAATGGTTTTCATTTACAATAGCCTTGTTGGTTGTTTGGTGGGCTTTATTGGATATTGGGCCCAATAACAAGGGAATTCAATTAGTAAATGAATAATTGAGTTTTGGAGGAAAGGAAAATGTGGAAACCTCTAGAAGGAAAGAGAATATAATCCAAAGGTGGATTTCGTGCCTCTTGGGTTCTTTGGGTTCCAAGGAGTCCAAAGTTGCAAAGATAATGCATCAAAAAAAGAAAAGATCAATTAAATATTTCTTTATTAAGAAAGAAATTGAAAATAATGATAAAATGTGGAAAATAAGTGGAACGACGTATAATTGAGTTATCCTTGGTGGATTTTCGTATCCAAAGGATTCCTAATGTTAAAAGGAATGACAATGAGGAAAATAAAAGGAGAGATAAAGAGAAATCCTCAAAAAGAGATATTTTAATAAGAAATAAATAAGATAATGAGAAATAATGGATAAAAGATAAGTAAAAGGCTAAGGTATATCCCTAAGATGGGATTTTGAGCCATTAAGGTTCCTTGAGGTTCAAGGAATTCAGAATAATAATTTAATAGCAAGGGAAAGAGAAAATAGGTGAGAAATATATATATATATATATATATATATATATATATATATATATATAATTAAGTGATATCTTGCAACTAAAGAAAATGCAAGTTTTATTTTAGATAATGAGAACAATTTTGGCAGAGAGGTAGATAAAGTTATTATTAAGTTTCCCTTGAAATTTGGTATTAATCGGATAATCGGATTGAGAGTTATGATTTTTACAAAAATATTCTAAATTGGAAAGTGAAAAGGAAATATATTAATGTCACAATACATGGCTTAAAAGAGAGTGACACAGATCGTTGCATCGTGATCCAACGATAGCTGTGTGTCATCCAGTTCTGGCCGAACTGGGAAACAAGCTGTCGGTTGATGATTTTTCCAATCTGATTTTCTCATGTTATGATGCATGTGCATCTGAGGAAATTGTTCGTGTGGGTTTGGGAGAGAGTTCTGCACCATTTAGACCTAGATTTTGTTAGGTTTTGTGATTGTTTTGAGAAACACCTAAATCCCATCAGGACAAGGCTTGGTGGCAGGTTGGGGGAGCTATTCCTAGACCCCCACACCTATATATAGTGACCCCTCTCAACTCCTTGCACCCAAACGAACACGAACGGCCTATTCGTATGTGCTCTTGCATCCCCAAAACATGGATTGGCTTTGATCCAGTGAGCTTCAGGTTGTGGTGCCTCCACGGGTGGCTCTGCTAGATCGGGAGAGGACGATTAGCATCCACTGTCCGATCGAGTTCCATCATGAGCCACGTGTGGAATCGACGGCTCTGGTGATTCATGCCTCAAGGTAGTTGTGGGTGGGCGTACATGTTGAGAACCACTTGATATTGTTCGGTCAACATCGACTCATGATCTGACGGTCGAGGATTTTCCACGAATTCCAAGTAAGTCACTTCTCTGCCCAATATTCAAGAAAAAGGTGGAATCTTGTATAAATCGTTAAAAATAGATCATTTGGCCGAAAAATACAAATAAGTTGTGCTTTTTTATCAGAAAAATGCAAGGAATGCAATAAAAATGTAATTGAATCCTTATTCTGTTTGAAATTCAAAAATTATGTAAAGATGCTATCTTTAATGGTTTATCTAATGAAAACCCCTAATCTTTATTGATTAATGATTTGGAAGGGTTATATGGATGCTTAAAATTGATATTAACATATTGTTAATACAAAGGACACATTAAATCTAAAAGGATGGTCTTTGCATATAATTGGTTTAATTTAGAGTTCCATGTGCATAAATGAACATTAATGGGCCTTGAAAACCTAATATTAGTAATTATGATTCATAATGACTTTAATTGTTTAAATTCATGAATAAAGCTGAGATATGATGGTTCTAAGCTATTTCGAGTATAAAAGTTCTTAATTGTGGATAAATACCCTTAATATGGTAATTAGGGTTTTCTGATGGATAAATGTGGAATTGGTAATAAATTGAATCCATAGATGAATTAGATCATAATGAAATATGAGTGGTCAATTTGAAAGAAACTAAAGGTGATAATTGAGTCTAATGATCTTGAGATAACATAAAAGGATAAAGATGGTAGTTTTGGTATAAAAGAGAAATAATAGACTTTAATTGAGCTTATGATGTTGAAATTAGGGTTTATGAACTAAAGATTCATTAAATGTAATAAAAGTGAAAGAAAAACCCTAATTGCAATGAAAATCCTAAAAGTGGATTAGAAACCCTAGGAAGTGAGCTAGGTTTAATAGATCTTGATGGCATAATCAATGATAGGAAATTGTATGCATATTTCAGGATCTTGTTGTATGTGCTTTCTTGCTTGGATTTCTTACTTGCATGGAATATTTCTATCTCAAATCAACTGAACATGTATGTGGTTAATTATGGTTAATCACATTAGTTTCCCTAATGGTTTCCCTGATGATTCATCGCATTGAATGCAACTTATCAGTTTGGATGTTCATACTTGCAAATTGTAAAGTCGCTATGATTATCACAATAATAGTATAAATGTGTATTCTTGCACCTACATGCCACCCTGATGGATGATGCCAAAGATCAAGCCCAGGAGGGAAGACCAATGGGCGCCATGAGTGGTGACCCCAGGCACCAAGCTCGGGATTGAGAAGGTGGCCTATGATATTGCATGACTAAAGGGCACCATGAAGGGTGACCCTAGGCACCAAACTCGGGATTGAGAAGGTGGCCTTAAGTCAATGGCAAAAGAGAAACCCTAAGGTGGGTATGCTAGGGTTAGGGCAAAAGTGGTGGATAATGTCACATTGAAAGCATAATTTGGCTTGTTAATTAACGTGATTGTGATATTTAGATTGTTATCCATATTTGCAACACTTTGGTTGTCCCCACATACTGGCATATTTTGATATGATGACCGACGTTTTGGTTGTCGGCGTTTTAGGTACAAGATTGAATATGACAAATAGTAAAGCAGAATATGTGGAATTAAATAAGAATTAAAGTACAAGGAGGATTAGTTAGAATAAACTCCAAATGTGGATAGAAGTAGATATCTAAGTTTTTGAAAAGGTATGCAAAGTTTTATTTTATACCAGTTTTTAGTTTAGTTGGTAGAATTTGATAATTTTTATTGATTATTTATCGAACCTTTGATCCTGTTAATTGGGTTAATGACTCTGACCTCTTGGTCTCCTTTAATTGGGGGTTACCGGGAGGCGGGATCGTTACATTTGGTATCAGAGCATAGGTTCCTCATTTTTAGTTTGCCGGGGGAAACCCACCCCCCTAGGCCGAGGCCCAGATAGCAGGGATGGTAAACCCAGGAGACCCATGCGTCCGCACACCGGTATCTCAATAAGTCACATTAGAGGTCGGTTGACGCTATGGAAAATTCACTTCCGAGTAGCGCTTCTAGCGGGAGTCGAACCTGGGACCCACCATGAGGGGCCCCGAGCATTAACTTTGTAGAACCCAAGGGAGTTATTAGAGGATTTTCCGAAAGACAGAGGTGTCTAGAAAAGGATCACGTCCGGGGGCTGGCAAGATTTTTCTCCGCACCGCTAGTCGGAATACGAGGACTTCCGGATTAGTGTGACTACCTAGCCAATGTTTCAAGATTTGACTTGAAATAAGATAACTTTAGGACTCTCTCATCTTGTTCATCCCTTCTCAACTCAAATGATGTTAAGGACCTTAAGGATCTTGGTTTTCTCTCTTTTCCTCACCCTTTTGAGGTATGGGTAAGGTTGATAAGGTCTAAGGAATCCTCCACCAAATTAATGAAAAGCATGTAAATAAGATGTCATGGACATAAGCTTAATAGATTAAGCATAAACTAAAGAATAGATACATTCTTAGGTCGTATGACATGAGTTGTCATTGCCCTCAGGAGAGACCTGAGGCTAGACCTTCTTGTTAGGAGGATGAGTAGGGAGAGAGTTGGTCATGGAGGCAGAGACCCCATTAAAAGTAGAGACCTGGTACATCCTCTGTGGATGATGCTAACCCTAACCCTAAGTGGTGGTTAGAGAGAAAGATGGCATGATGACATGATGTCATGATAGACCAGGTGTGTGGACATGCTTTTGTATGCCCATGACATTATGAACCATGTGAGGTTCGATGACCCAGTGCCTTTTTCGACCCAACCCTGGGAAGGGTCGTGCATGTTAGAGAGAAGGATAGCTCCTTCATTGATGAGGTTAGAGAAGGACATATAGAAACCCTATAGGCTTATGCAAGTAGAGCATAGAATGCACCCAGAGTACGTCAGTGGTGCGAGCAGTAGGCTAAAACCCTGGCCAGGAGAGTATGATGTATAGCTTATGAGATAAGCATAAAGAACTATGAATAATCTTGAGCAAACATAAGTTGAACATAGGCTTCACCCATGTAGGGGTATGCTTGTGAGATTTATCTATCTAAATGGATAGAGGACCTCTAATAGTGAGGTTGGTTGTAGGATTATCTCTAGAGAGAGAGAGAGAGAGCAGGACCCAAACACGAAGGTTGGAAGCTTAGACTTCGAGATATGAGGGACAGTGGGGAGTTGAGGATGATGCGACCTAAGTGGACGGTTGCGGTTGCCTCATGCATGATCCCTGAAGGCTGGTGATGTCTTGGTTGCCTTTATAGGAACCAAACCCTAGAGAGAGGATGAGGTTGTTGGTACCTATGTGCTTATGGTATAGGTGTTTACCTTCTGGGGTTAAGAAGAAGAGTTCCTTAGACCCTGAAGAGGCTTAGTAATAGGTTGTGAGGCCTTGTACCTTGTTGGTTGTCCTTGAGGAGGACTCCACTCTGAAGTGTTGTTCAAGTAGAGGATTTGGGGAAGTGTATGACATACCTTGGACATGCTTGGGTCGTGGTTAAAAGTTGAGCAGACAATGGGGCATCAGGAAAGTGAACCTAGGGTTCCTAGGCCTAAGAGGGGAAGTGGTGTACCTAATGCTCATGATGAGATTTGAGTTTCTTTAGATTCGAGCATGGAACTCCTCATGTTTAGAGGAAATGGAAACCCCTTTAAGTCGAAGGTATGGTTGATGAATTCCTCATAGCTAAGGTGATGGCATGAGAAAGTTTGTTCTTGGTCCAATGTTGAGGAATGAGAACCAGTATGTGTTGGCGTATATGCACATAAAGTCATCCCAAGCGATTGCATGGAGTCGGATATTAATTAATCAATTAATGTGATTATTTGGTTAATTAATGAATTCCAGAATATTCTAATTAATCCATGAATGTTTTAATTAACGCAACGTTTCTATTTATCGATGGGTTTAGGAAACCCTATTTCCCTTCGTATCCTATTTAAAGGAGGATTGATGACTGATATCTATATAAGATAGATAGACACTTTTAGTTTACGCTCACGCACGTAAACCCTAGCCGTCATCGTCCTTAGGAGATAAAGGAGGGAAACGCACCGCTAGCACACCTCCGCAGAGACACACTCCTTCCTATCGGCTTGAGAAGCGCGACGTGGAGTTCCGTCCATCTGTGTGGACGAAGTAGAGACGCAGACGCATTGACGCCTGCATTCGGAGGACGTCGACGACCACTTGTATGTGCTACGAGTGGTGGATATCATTGCCGCAAAGGAGCGCCACCGGATCAACCTGCGACAGCGAACGGGAGAGAAGTTCCGTCCGCGTAGACAAGCAGTGTTGCACCGTCGTGTAACGGGACATCGCCGGACTTGCTCCGCGATAAGGTATATCTCACAAACAATCTTTCCAAATACGTTGTTGTCGACGAGATCCTGTTTTGGGTTGCGTGGATTTTATTGCTTCCGCCGCACATGTTTTCTCCACAAAACCAAACAGTGGTATCAGAGCAGTGTCGATCTACGTCATATTTGGATTCGTTTCGATATGATCGAATTGTTGTATACTATTTTTATGTTGCATACGATGCGAATTAAACCTGTTAATGTGCAAATCTAAACCTAATTCCACATACGCCGCAGGATTCTGTTTTTGACATTTTGGATGAGGTCGACTATGGAAAATATTGATTTTCCTAAGTGCACAGAAGTAAAATTCCGTAGACCTTTCAGGGGCTCTGCCCCTGAGACCCCGCGAGGGGCGGCCTCCCCTCGATCCCCGCACAGGGGCGTTGCCCCTGTGTACCCCGCATTGTCTGCGTGGGAGTCAAAATTTTTAATAGGGAATGTCCCGCATTAAAAGTACTACAATTTTAATATGTATATATGTATATGTAGATATACCTATGATAGCATACACGTCGCTTTTAAAATCTGTTTTATGTGGTGAGTGCATGCACGGTTATGGCCTAATATCCCCTTTTATGAATGTTGTGAATGAATGTGGATGTCAATCTTGTGGATATGTTTGTTTGTGAATTCTATGGATGTATAATGGTTACATATGGATCCTTTGTATATATTATTCGGCTTGCATGCCGAGCCTCATCTCTTATTTCAAAGTGTAATTAATTCTTTCCTTTTATATTTGTACTCATATGATGTAATAGAGATAGGATTAGTTTTAGTTTTTGTAAACTTGATGTAAGGAGGCCACTTGAAGATCCAACTCCAAGGAGTGTCCATGGAGAAGCACCATGAAGATCCAATTCTAAGAAGAAACCTGAAGATCCAACTCCAAGGAGCGTCCATGGAGAAGCAACAAGAAGATCCAATTCCAAGAAGCAACTTGAAGTTCCAACCTCACAAAGCATCCATGAAGTTGTTCATTGTAATGTTGATCATTACGTGCTTACAGGTTGATTCACAGGTGTTGCATGAGATGCATAAGACCATAGGTGGACTGTAATCCTTTGTTGCTCTAAGGGATTACAATAGTATGGCCATAATTGATGTATTTGTGTTTGTGATTGCATGTCTATCGTTTGTGGTTGTGGATATAGTAGTATATGTTACGTACTATAAGTATGTGGTGTTTGGATATGTATATGTATTAATAAAACCCCTCAATTAATAATATTAAGTTTTAGTTGCCTTCCATAAAGCAACACACATGAAAAGCTTGATCGACTATGTGTGGGCACGCCTCCGCGTGGTACACTGTCTATCTCGTGGAAGTGTGATGGTGGGTGTGTGGGTCTGCCTCCGTAGGGTGCACACTCATCGTGTTGGCTTATGGGTTGGACTTAACTAGGGAACCTTGATAGGATCAAGTACCTAGAGGCACACAGATGCATCATGGCAAGGAGTTGTGCATGATCATCTATCCAAGAGTTGCATATGATGCAATTGGCAAAAGTTGCCTACCTTAGTATTTGGTCTTTGACGCCAGCGTTGGTTGGGCATTGATCCAATTATTTTGGGTCTTGGCTCACTAGAAGGTTGTGCGTTGCAATCTTCCGAGTTGATAGTGAGGGATATCAATTTGAATAAAATAGTGGGATCATAATTAATTAAAGGCCTAATTAATCTCGTTTATCAAATATTTACAAGTCAAAATGTTTTGGACTAAATGCAAATTTTTCTTTTGTAGAAATCAAATGGCAACCAACACTCACACTTTCTCATTGCGATCGGTCCTTGAGAAGGACAAACTTACTGGAACCAACTTTCAAAACTGGTTTAGGACACTGAGAATTGTTCTCACACATGAGCATAAGCTCTATGTCCTTGAAACACCAGAGCCAGAGGAGCCCGCCATAAATGCGCCCAAGGCTGAAAAGGATGCTTACAAGAAGCACCTTGATGATGCTGTGGATGTCAAGTGCCTGATATTGTGCTTAATGAACTATGAGTTGCAAGAGCAACATGAGAACATGAATGTCATGGAGATGGTAACACATATCAAGAACATGTATCAACATCAAGCAAGACAGGAGAGATATGATGTCTCAAAGGCTTTGTTCAAAAGCAAGATGAAAGAGGGAGACTCAGTTGGCACCCACATACTCACCTTGATTGGGTACGTGGAAAGTCTATCCAAGCTGGGATTTCCCCTAGGTCAAGAGTTGGCCACTGATGTGATTCTACAATCGTTGCCTGAATCATATAATCATTTTGTCATGAACTACAACATGAACAATTTTGACAAGCCGTTGTCAGAATTGTTAGGCATGTTGAGGACAGCTGAAGCACAGATGAAGAAAGACAAGCCCAAGTCTGTGATGGTGATCAGCAAGGCAAAGGGAAAGTCAAAAGGCAAAAGCAAGGCTAAGAAAAGTTCTAAAGTCGGGCAGAAGCCAAAGTCATCCGCGCTCAAAGCTAAAGGTGGGATCTCCAAAGAAGGAAGTTGTCACCATTGTCACCAGCCTGGACATTGGAAAAGAAACTGTCCTCTCTATCTAGAGGAACTGAGGAAGAAGAAGCAGGGGATAGAGATCTCCACTTCAGGTATATACGTTATTGAGTGATGTATGCACAAATTGTCAGTATTTTGATAACTAATTTGGTTATTTTCTATGTCATTTGTGCTTAATTGAATATCTTTTTAATACATATTTTACCAAATTAGTAAAAATCACTTGTGCATCATTTCTTATATTTTTACATGTATTTTACATGCAGTTTACATGTTTTAATTATTATAATAATTATTTGATTTTATTCATTGATTATTTAATTGCAGATAATTATTATTTACTGGAGCAAAGTCGATACCATCGACTTGCAACTCGATGGTAGCGACATGGCATCAGAGTACAAATATTTTTTGCTTGAGATTGAAAAGGAAAAGGACGTTTTACTGTGAATAAGTCGATACCATCGACTTTCAAGTCGATACCATCGACTCAGACGTTGCGGACGAAATTTTAATGTGTTAAATCTAACACATGTTTGTATTAAAAATTGTATTTTTAGGTTTCCTCTTGACCTAAACATGTACGACGGCTATAAAAGGCACCATTAGAACCGCAGTTGGGAGATTAATCACGGGGGGACGATACGGCAGCCGAACGGAGAGAGAAAAGTAGAGGAACCCTACACGGAAGACCTCAGAGGCATTTTGGCGGCGGAAACGACGGCAAATTCTCTCCATCTTCTCCAGATCCACTCTTTAACCCTTTCTCCAATTTACTGTATCTCGAAATTCATGTTTTACATCTTTTCGACTTACTGTGATACCATGTCGTCTATTTTCGGCTAAAAACCATAATTCCTTAGGACCCGGGAGTAGCCCGGGTAATCGTTGTATGATACTTTTTACATAGTTTATCATAATTTGTCTCTCAAATCCGTGGTATGATTTCATTTTCTCCATTATATCATTATGATTGATCACCCTAATGATAATCTAATGCCTTTAATTACTTTGAAAGAAGAATTAACGGTTGAAAAGAGACGAGTTTCACATTAATTAATATATCCTTGAACAAGGTGATGTAAGGTTAATGGTGGACACCCAGAGGTCGATTCTAATGCACCTAGTTTAGGGTATAGGTTACTATGACGGTGGTACCGACCTAGACATAGGTAGTGAATTGTACCACGACAGTGGGCAATTCTGACTACAGGCCACTACCCGGAATAGGAGACAAATTAGGATAATTATGTAGGAATTAGTAAAATGAGAACCTGTGGTGAAACCGCAATCCTAAGGATTCCATTTTTAATTGATTAAACCAACCATTTAATCGATTGTTTTGTTTTTTCTTTTATTTTTATTTTCTTTTTCAATCAACTCTTGTTTTTGGCTTAGCTGATCAATACTAATTAGTAATAGTCTTTAACCTCACAACTCCCCGTGTTCGATAACTCGGGACTCATAATCCCATATTACTTCGACACGTACACTTGCGTATTACACGCACGTTATACGTGTGTCAAGTTTTTGAAAACAAAACACGTGGAGTTGTGAGATTAAAGACTATTACTAATTAGGATTGATCAGCTAAGCCAAAAACAAGAGTTGATTGAAAAAGAAAATAAAAATAAAATAAAACAAAACAATCGATTAAATGGTTGGTTTAATCAATTAGAAATGGAATCCTTAGGAATGTGGTTTCACCACAGGTTCTCGTTTTACTAATTCCTACATAATTATCCTAATTTGTCTCCTATTCCGGGTAGTGGCCTGTAGTCAGAATTGCCCATTGTCGTGGTACAATTCACTACCTATGTCTAGGTCGATTCCACCGTCATAGTAACCTATACCCTAAACTAGGTGCATTAGAATCGACCTCTGGGTGTCCACCATTAACCTTACATCACCTTGTTCAAGGGATTTATTAATTAATGTGAAACTCATCTCTTTTCAACCGTTAATTCTTCTTTCAAAGTAATTAAAGGCATTAGATTATCATTAGGGTGATCAATCATAATGATATAATGGAGAAAACGAAATCATACCACGGATTTGAGAGACAAATTATGATAAACTATGTAAAAAGTATCATACAACGATTACCCGGGCTACTCCCGGGTCCTAAGGAATTATGGTTTTTAGCCGAAAATAGACGACATGGTATCACAGTAAGTCGAAAAGATGTAAAACATGAATTTCGAGATACAGTAAATTGGAGAAAGGGTTAAAGAGTGGATCTGGAGAAGATGGAGAGAATTTGCCGTCGTTTCCGCCGCCAAAATGCCTCCGAGGTCTTCCGTGTAGGGTTCCTCTACTTTTCTCTCTCCGTTCGGCTGCCGTATCGTCCCCCCGTGATTAATCTCCCAACTGCGGTTCTAATGGTGCCTTTTATAGCCGTCGTACATGTTTAGGTCAAGAGGAAACCTAAAAATACAATTTTTAATACAAACATGTGTTAGATTTAACACATTAAAATTTCGTCCGCAACGTCTGAGTCGATGGTATCGACTTGAAAGTCGATGGTATCAACTTCTTCACAGTAAAACGTCCTTTTCCTTTTCAATCTCGAGCAAAAAATATTTGTACTCTGATGCCATGTCGCTACCATCGAGTTGCAAGTCGATGGTATCGACTTTGCTCCAGTAAATAATAATTATCTGCAATTAAATAATCAATGAATAAAATCAAATAATTATTATAATAATTAAAACATGTAAACTGCATGTAAAATACATGTAAAAATATAAGAAATGATGCACAAGTGATTTTTACTAATTTGGTAAAATATGTATTAAAAAGATATTCAATTAAGCACAAATGACACATAAAATAACCAAATTAGATATCAAAATACTGACAATTTGTGCATACATCACACCCCTAAGCTTGAATATTGCTCGTCCTCGAGCAACACTACTCTTGGATTTGTTTTAAAAACTCAGCAAAAAGACATGTACCTATGAATTATTTTTCCTAACCACCCTCCACCAGTCGGTCCCAAACCGGTCCTTTCCAACCACTGAACAAGTAACTACTCTAAAGCGATAAAAAATGTTCATAATAGATGTCCACAATAAGATTAATGAAAAACACTATCAATATGAAGCAGTTAATATCATGGCCAGTAGGACACATGCTTGATGCACCATGTGATCTCCCTATCTACATTGCTCTGATCTACCTAAATAAACTACTTGGAAGCAGATCCCCAAATAAAATTGGATGAGGGGATTAATTATGACGGTGGCCTACCATACAGAGCAATGGGTGGGAAAAAATGGGTGGCTATGAAAATAGGATTCACAAGAATAATCCAAATCATTTATGCAAAAAGTAAAAATATGATGCACCTGTATGATGGGTAAAATGTGAATGCATGACTTCTAATGACTATTTTTTTTGCGGAATGATGCATGCAATGAATGTCTCATCCTAATGATGAGTATAAGTGGAAAGGTACTTACAAAAAAAAATCCATAATTCCCTTATTTATTGCTTAGAGAGAATATGACATTGAAATAAAAATCCTTTTCCTCCTTTTCTCCTTTTTTTTCAATAACTCTTTTTTTTTCTTACCCTATTTTTAGCAAGATGAACAGTTCATGCTTGGGTTTTTTTTTGCTTTTTTTTTATTTGGAGGAGTAAGGAGATACAACTTTTTTTTACACTCTTTCATGACAGAAGATGGTAGAAGATAACAAATATGTAACACCTTATAAAATATGCAATGCAAATACAATTATATGAAATTTTGTTATGCAAACTACAAATGCTCAAAAGAGATTATATGATTTTTTTTTCTTTTTCTAATGCATAATAAAATGAAATAACTATATGCTTCCTATCATGCCATGTAATGCATACAAGAGGAAAATAACTTGGATTAAACTTGATCTTCCTATGGTGGTGAATGAAGATGAATGGAAGGTGGATGAGATCACATGACTAAGAGACAATGTCTTTCCCAACCATGATATGTCCCTCTTCTATCAACTTGTGTAACAGCGTAACCTTAGAGTTTATTTCTAGAATTCACATTAAAGATCACGTTACTGTTTGGTTGGTTTGGACTCAAACATCATCGTCATAACACAAGCCATAGGGTTAAGTTAGGTTTTTCATTCAATCAGTATGTCTTCAAGCTGACTAATCCAAATAATTCCTCTAGTTATGTACTCTTAAACATAGCAAATTTAGCTTAAAGTGCAAAGCATAAAAGCACATTCAGTTTTCAACAATTATCAGAATTGATACCACATCATCAAGAAACGGCTAATCCTAACCATAATTTTTTTTTCCACAAGTACACTAGATAGAAGTGGACCCTAAAAAATATTTCAAACAACAAAAGCAAAACATGTAGAGATATGATAAAAAGTAAAGATGCAAGATAAAGATAGAAGTGTCATTCCATTCCTCCCCCTAAGCTTGAATATGAAATTTTCCTCAATGTCAAAAGAAAAGGAAGATACATGGAACGACTGTACCAGTATGGACGGTGAACGCTAGGGTCAAATATGAGTAGTTGCGATCCACATGATAGTCTACCCTCCAATATGCACTCAAGCTCAGTGAAGTGTCTATGCTTGCTCAGCTTGTGAGATGTCACTAATGAAAACTTTGTACTACCGACAGTGAAGTCGGTGGTACCGACTCAGTGCGTCCCTGCACACTGAATGCACATATCAAGGCACCTTTTTTACTTGCATCAAAACTAGATATCACAATCTACAAATAGGAATGTAAAAATAGAATTAAAAGTTTAACAAAATAAACCTAATTGGTGGGTTGCCTCCCACAAGCTTCCTTGTTTAACGTCCTAGGATGGACACATGTCAATCAACAATAATCAGGTGGTCGTGGAGGAGGGTAAATCTCTCTCCGCCTCTTCCTTCTAAACTTTTGGTTCCTTGCAACAATGAGAAAAAATAAATAATAGTTAGAAGACCAACATGTATGGTTGACGTTCCATTTTAACAGTAAATTATCATTGCAATGAACATGAACATGAACACGAGTCATAGTCAAATATTGATGTGGGAGCACATGTAGAAATAGATAGCCATGAGGTGAAAGGTATAATGATGATTGCTCCTTAATTTCTATGACCATCCCCAATGGATCACTCCTATCTACACATAATGGAAGGGTTATATCAAAGGTGAATTTGTATGCCTCCTCCTCTTCTAATAATTCAATTCCTCTACATTCATTCATATCCTCACAAAAACTTTCAAAATTATCATCTGGATATATATCCCATATAGGATCCTCAATAAGGAAATGAAGAGATGGGTCTTGTGGTGAAGGAATTATATGATGGTTAATGGGAAATTCCTCCACCTTTTCACTCTCAATATCCTCTTCCTCACTCTCTTCCTCCTCTCCAAGATCACTATCAAATAAAGCACCTTCTGTATCCTCCTCTCCTTCACTCATATCCCAAACACATGTATCAAAATTGTCTTCCACCTTATTTGCATCGTTTTCATCATCTTCCTCATCAGATCCCCAATCATATTCAAGATCAATCTTAGGAGTCCAGGGTGTGGGTGTGGGTGTGGGCTCAATGGAAGGACATGATAGAGGTGATTCTAAAACTTCTTCTAGTATGTTATCCTCACTCTCTAATTCCTTATCCTCAATCTCAACTTCTTCCATTTTCTCTATTCTACCCCATCCTCCATTAGAAATAGGACCTTTGCGATTTAAAACATATTGAACCAAAATCCTAATATGCTCACGATGAATTTCCTTTGAGATTTCCTCATGATGTAATGAAGGTGGACTCAGACATTTAAAACCTACATGTGCAATTCCACACTCAAAACAAATAGGGGCCATGCGCTTTTTTTTAATTTTTTTAATGAAAGAAGACTAACTACAAAGAAATATTTAGATGAATATGTACAATGTCAAAACTAACAATAAAGTTTTATGTAATGAAAAATGGGAAGAATAAAAAAATTATAAAAAAAAGAAAATAAATACAATGGCCTAGAGTGGACGATCCTAACTTTTCATAGTGTTAACCATGCCAACTCCCCGGCAACGGCGCCAAAAACTTGACACACGTATAACGTGCGTGTAATACGCAAGTGTACGTGTCGAAGTAATATGGGATTATGAGTCCCGAGTTATCGAACACGGGGAGTTGTGAGGTTAAAGACTATTACTAATTAGGATTGATCAGCTAAGCCAAAAATAAGAGTTGATTGAAAAAGAAAATAAAAATAAAAGAAAATAAAACAATCGATTAAATGGTTGGTTTAATCAATTAAAACTGGAATCCTTAGGATTGCGGTTTCACCACAGGTTCTCGTTTTACTAATTCCTACATAATTATCCTAATTTGTCTCCTATTCCGGGTAGTGGCCTGTAGTCAGAATTGCCCACTGTCGTGGTACAATTCACTACCTATGTCTAGGTCGGTTCCACCGTCATAGTAACCTATACCCTAAACTAGGTGCATTAGAATCGACCTCTGGGTGTCCACCATTAACCTTACATCACCTTGTTCAAGGGATTTATTAATTAATGTGAAACTCGTCTCTTTTCAACCGTTAATTCTTCTTTCAAAGTAATTAAAGGCATTAGATTATCATTAGGGTGATCAATCATAATGATATAATGGAGAAAACGAAATCATACCACGGATTTGAGAGACAAATTATGATAAACTATGTAAAAAGTATCATACAACGATTACCCGGGCTACTCCCGGGTCCTAAGGAATTATGGTTTTTAGCCGAAAATAGACGACATGGTATCACAGTAAGTCGAAAAGATGTAAAAAATGAATTTCGAGATACAGTAAATTGGAGAAAGGGTTAAAGAGTGGATCTGGAGAAGATGGAGAGAATTTGTCGTCGTTTCCGCCGCCAAAATGCCTCCGAGGTCTTCCGTGTAGGGTTCCTCTACTTTTCTCTCTCCATTCGGCTGCCGTATCGTCCCCCCGTGATTAATCTCCCAACTGCGGTTCTAATGGTGTCTTTTATAGCCGTCGTACATGTTTAGGTCAAGAGGAAACCTAAAAATACATTTTTTAATACAAACATGTGTTAGATTTAACACATTAAAATTTCGTCCGCAACGTCTGAGTCGATGGTATCGACTTCTTCACAGTAAAACGTCCTTTTACTTTTCAATCTCGAGCAAAAAATATTTGTACTCTGATGCCATGTCGCTACCATCGAGTTGCAAGTCGATGGTATCGACTTTGCTCCAGTAAATAATAATTATCTGCAATTAAATAATTAATGAATAAAATCAAATAATTATTATAATAATTAAAACATGTAAACTGCATGTAAAATACATGTAAAAATATAAGAAATGATGCACAAGTGATTTTTACTAATTTGGTAAAATATGTATTAAAAAGATATTCAATTAAGCACAAATGACACAGAAAATAACCAAATTAGATATCAAAATACTGACAATTTGTGCATACATCATTGAGATAAACTTAAATACTTCTTCATCATGGGTACCGGATACCGGATGTGGATCTCACATATGTTCTAATATGCAAGATCTGATCAGAAGTAAGCCTTTACGAAAGGGCCAAGTCGAGTTGCGGGTTGCTAATGGAGCAAGAGTTGCTACCACCGCAGTTGGAGTTATTAGTTTATCTTTGCCTACGGGCCTTGTAATAGAATTAGAGAATTGCTATTACGTACCTGCCATTAATAGAAATATTATTTCTGTATCTTGTATGGACAAGAGTGGATTTGAATTTCACATTAAGAATGGAATTATTTCTATATCTAAAGATGAGATCTTTTATGGCAATGCCCCTATGTCTTATGGTATCTACTTGTTAGAACTTGAGACTAGCATATATAACGTAAATACTAAAAGGTTAAAACTTGACAACTCAAACAAAACATTCTTATGGCATTGTCGTCTTGGGCACATAAACGAGAAGCGCATATCTAGACTCCATAAGGATGGTTATCTAGACTCTTTTAGTTTTGAATCATTAGAGACATGTGAGGCATGTTTATTAGGGAAGATGACCAAAACTCCTTTCACTGGACACAGTGAGAGAGCCAGTGATCTTCTAGGGCTCATACATACTGATGTATGTGGACCTTTTAGATTAAATGCTAGAGGAGGCTATCAATACTTCATTACCTTCACAGATGACCTCAGTAGGTATGAATATGTATATCTTATGAAACACAAGTCAGAAACTCTTGAAATGTTCAAGACTTTCATGAATGAAGTAGAGAAGCAACTTGGTAAGAGTATTAAAGCACTTCGTTCAGATCGAGGTGGCGAATACTTAAGCCAAGAGTTTGAGGACCTTTTGAGAGACCGTGGTATTGTATCACAATGGACTCCACCTGGTACACCACAACATAATGGTGTGTCAGAAAGAAGGAATCGTACATTATTAGACATGGTACGATCAATGATGAGTTCATCCGAACTTCCAATATCGTTCTGGGGATATGCTCTTGAAACTGCAGTGTTTACACTTAACCGTGTACCTTCCAAATCGGTTCAAAAGACACCATATGAGATATGGAATGGGAATCGTCCCAATTTGTCTATGTTAAAGATCTGGGGATGTGAATCTTATGTTAGGAAACAATTTCCTGAAAAGCTTGGACCCAAATCGGAAAATTGCTATTTTGTTGGATACGCCAAGGAAACTAGGGGATACTACTTCTACACACCAACTGACAACAAAGTGTTTGTTGGTAGGACTGTTGTATTTCTTGAAAAGGAATTTATTTCCAAAGGAATTAGTGGGAGGAATGTAGAGCTCGAAGAAGTTCGAGACCAACAAGAAAGCAGAGAACCTGAGGAGGTACATAAGGAACATGAAGACTCACAAGTTGTTGTGGAATTTCAAGTTCCAAATGTAACACAGGAACCTCGTAGGTCTAGTAGGACACGACTTGAGCCTGAGAGATTTGGATTTCTCGTGACTCAAGATAGTGACGAATTGGGCATAGCAGATGGGCCAACTTCCTATCTAGAAGCTACTAAGGGACCAGAATCTGAGAAATGGCTTGAAGCCATGAGATCTGAGATGGAATCCATGTACACCAACAAGGTATGGACCTTGGTGGATCCACCCGAAGGGGTAAGACCCATAGGGTGCAAGTGGGTCTTCAAGAAGAAGACTGACATGGATGGAAATGTTCAAACCTATAAAGGTAGATTGGTTGCAAAAGGATTTCGTCAAATTCAAGGTGTTGATTATGACGAGACCTTCTCACCAGTTGCCATGGTTAAATCCATCAGGATCATGCTTGCCATTGCAGCTTATCATGACTATGAGATTTGGCATATGGATGTTAAAACAACATTCCTTAATGGGAATTTACTCGAGGATGTGTACATGACACAACCTGAGGGTTTTATCGATCCAAAGGAAGCCAATAAAGTCTGTAAGCTACAAAGGTCAATCTATGGATTGAAGCAAGCATCTCAGAGCTGGAATCTACATTTTGATGAAGTAGTCAAAAAGTTTGTCTTTAGTCAAAATGAAGATGAACCTTGTGTTTACAAAAGGGTTAGTGGGAGCACAGTCGTATTTCTCATATTGTATGTGGATGACATACTATTGATGGGAAATGACATCCCTACTCTTCAGACAGTAAAAGGTTGGCTAGGGAAGACTTTCTCTATGAAGGATTTAGGCGAAGCATCCTATATACTAGGTATCAAGATCTATAGAGATAGATCTAGAAGGCTTCTAGGCCTAAGCCAGAGCACATACATTGACAAGGTGCTAAGGAGGTTTAGCATGGAGGGTTCTAAGAGAGGTAACTTGCCCATGTCCCATGGGGTTACAATCTCTAAATCCCAATGTCCTAGTTCATGTGATGAACGGGCACGCATGAGTAAGATTCCATATGCATCAACAATTGGATCTATCATGTATGCAATGTTATGTACTCGTCCTGATGTGTCGTATGCTTTGAGCATGACGAGCCGGTATCAGTCAGATCCAGGTGAATGTCACTGGACATCCGTAAAGAACATCCTAAAGTACTTGAGAAGGACTAAGGATCAATTCTTGGTATACGACGGTGAGGAAGAGCTTGTGGTAAAGGGTTACACCGATGCTAGCTTCCAAACTGACAAAGATGACTACAGATCATAGTCTGGATTTGTGTTTTGCCTGAACAACGGAGCTGTGAGCTGGAAGAGTTCCAAGCAAGAGACGGTTGCGGATTCTACAACAGAGGCCGAATATATTGCCGCATCTAATGCTGCGAAGGAAGCTGTGTGGATCAAGAAGTTCATTTTTGAACTTGGAGTGGTTCCAAGCGTTGGTGATGCAATTGAGTTGTTTTGCGACAACAATGGAGCAATTGCACAGGCTAAAGAACCAAGATCACACCAACGTTCCAAACATATTCTACGGCGGTTCCATCTCATACGAGAGATCGTACAATGAGGAGATGTGAAGATTTGCAGAGTACCTACAGAAAGCAATGTGGCTGACCCGCTCACAAAAGCACTTTCACAGCAGAAACATGGCAGACATGTTCGGTCACTTGGATTGAGATTCATGAGTGATTGGGTATAAGTACAAGTGGGAATCTGTTGGTATGTATGCCCATAGAGACTATCATTCGATGATTGTAATGGGATACTATGTAAACGGTTTGTAATACTACATTGATCATATCAATAAAGGCAAGTTTCCAATCTATATGTTTGTGTTTTATATTGTGAGATGACCATAAAACTTATAGATGTCTATAGAATAATATACTCAATGACATATGTCTTCGGGTTGATGACCTGAACAGTGAGATCATATGTATGCTAAGAGTATGTATTCTTGTTTTGTCCCTAATTGGTTGTTATTGTGGAAATATCCATAGACATCAATAACACATAAGATTAGAATGTATGTTGGTTGATGGAAGAATCTCATTATCCATGATATGGAGATATCAAACCAAATACATAGATACTTGTTAGAGAACAGTATATCGGACAGACCCACCTTGAGAGTGACACATGGATACCATGATTGGTAGTTAGAGTCACATCTCATAATGATGGTGGTGATTGTGGTTCTTAGACCTGAAGTCATTACACTTATCACATGTCGTTCGGTGTACTTTGACATCATCCACCGTGGTTCTGAATAAGGATTGCTATAAAGATGGTGCTTGGGTGCACTGTGACACATGAGGATGAATGTGAGTGATGTAGATGGAATTTGTCCTTCCTACGGGAGTTTGATATTCCGGCCACTTGATAAGCGAGACTGAGAAATGCATGGCCATGTTGATGTGAGTCAATATGTGATATTGAGCTTACATATATCTCAGACAGTCTGCTCTAGTTCAAGGAACATGGATTGAATGTTGAAAAGGATAACAATTCCATGACTCGAGTTCAATCTGGATATCAGCGACAAAGGAACTATACAATCACTGTAACACCAGTCTTGAATGTTAGGTCAAGTTGTTCTCCAACTTCTCCAATTACTTGGGTAGCAATGAAGTCTTGCTAGATACCAATCATTGCTTGTGAAATCATAATATGATTATGGATATCACTGCCAATGTAATTTGGAGCCTATCGGGTCACACACATAGGATGTGTTGGAATAGGAGTATAATTGTGGATTTGATTGAAATTGCTTTGAATCACATTGATTACTAAAATGTTTATGTAATCGATTAGAATAATATTGGAGTGACTGGCTCTAAGTGCAAGTGGGAGTTTGTTGGCGTATATGCACATAAATCCATCCCAAGCGATTGCATGGAGTCGGATATTAATTAATCAATTAATGTGATTATTTGGTTAATTAATGAATTCCGGAATATTCTAATTAATCCATGAGCATTTTAATTAACGCAACGTTTCTGTTTACCGATGGGTTTAGGAAACCCTATTTCCCTTCGTATCCTGTTTAAAGGAGGATTGACGGCCGATATCTATATAAGATAGATAGACGCTTTTAGTTTACGCTCACACACGTAAACCCTAGCTGTCATCGTCCTTAGGAGAGAAAGGAGGGAAACGCACCGCTAGCACGCCGCCGCAGAGACACACTCCTTCCCGCCGGCTTGAGAAGCACGACGTGGAGTTCCGTCCATCCACGTGGACGAAGTAGAGATGCAGACGCATTGACGCCTGCGTTCGGAGGACGTCGACGACCACATGTACGTGCTACGAGCGGTGGATATCACTGCCGCAAAGGAGCGCCGCCGGATCAACCTACAACAGCGAATGGGAGAGAAGTTTCGTCTGCGTAGACAAGCAGTGTTGCACCGTCGTGTAACGGGACATCGCCGGACTTGCTCCGCGATAAGGTATATCTCGTAAACAATCTTTCCAAATACGTTGTTGTCGACGAGTTCCTGTTTTGGGTTGCGTGGATTTTATTGCTTCCGCCGCGCATGTTTTCTCCACAAAACCCAATAGTATGACCTAGCATTGTTTGGTAGGTGGTCGTCTTGTGCCTTAGTAGCTTGCTAGGGTTAAGCATCCTCATGTGGATGTAAATCCTAGACATAAGGGTGTTTGTGACCTTTGTTATCAAGGTGTAGTTTCCTCCCATCCTGGGAGAGGGAACCTTTTGTAGGATGTATACCATTTTTGGTGGGTTTTGAGGAAACCTAAAGAGGTCTCATATGATCTTGAGGAGCAAAGTGGAAGGTACATAGTATGATAATGAACTTGTAGACCCATAGATAATCATCTCTAAGTGCATGTGGAAGTGTTACCATGGAGGTAACCAGTTTGGGGCCTGACCAAGGTAGGCAGGTTTCCATGACCCCTGTGAAAGGATGAAAGTCAGCCCATGAATGCAAAGAGAGATGATGGAGACTTGGGTAAGGTTCTGAGTTGGACATGTACTATGTTAGAATCATAAGTCTATCCTAGGGTCAGGTAGGGATAAGACCGATGGAAGTAGGAGTTGCCTAATTCCCTAGTTGCACATGACCATAGGGTCGGGAGGTACCAACTATCATTGTCTGAGGGCCATGGGTTAGGAGTTTGATCACCTTCATGAACTCATGGGACCCAAAGGGCAGATGAGTAGGGCACTGTCTGGATGCATAAGGGAAGAGGAATGGCCCCAAAAGTGTCGGCACCCTACAAACCTAGAGTAGATGACGAAGCATTGTGTGGTGACCCAAGTAGGTTCGAGACTAGTTTTTCATGGAAGTAACTTTGATATCATGATGTTTGTGATGTAGAGACATATGTTGCATGTTTCAACTTAGATTTGAATGTGTACTAGAAATGTGGGATGTACCATCTCTACTCTTGGAACAAGAAGAACTTTTTATTTGGATTGCAGCCAAATGCTTATTTCCTCTTGTTATGGGAGTGAGAGATAGGACAATATGCATACCATACATTAAGGATAAAAGATGTTGTGAGTTGGAACGTTGCTATGAGGTATGATGACAAAGATGATAGCATACCCTTGTGGAGTGGATGATGTGTGGATGGTTTACAGACATCAAGAGAACTAAGGTGGTCATCTTATGAGGATGCTTTTATCATGAGCTATGTGGAATTTGCGAGTTATACAAGGTTGAGTTGATAACCAAGAAGACAAGTTTAGAGTTTTCTTGATGAAGATAGATTTAGAGTTTGGAATGAGATGATAAATGGAATACATGGAGGTTTATGTCTTCAACATTACCTAACAACTAAGGATGTGAAGTGGTAATGGATGCTTGGGTTGAGATGCGGCTGCCTAGCTTATCTAGAGGATAGAAGAGGTTGTTAGGTTAGCCCTAAGTTTGAGGAAGAAGATATGTTTGGCTAACACTTAGATGTAACGAGATTTGTTGAACAAGTTAGTAGTTGTTCAGTTAGCCTGCCTAGGCTTTGATGTAATAAAAGGATGGTTGTAGAACCTTAGATGCACTTCTCTGGAAAAGAAGGTGATGAAACCCTGACTAGAGTGGTTTAGGGTTTCTAAGGAATCAAGTTTGAGGAATCATGACATACATGAAAACATGATTTTAAGATCGCCATACACCATGGTACTACAAAGATAGTAAGTGACAGTAGTACTTGAGATGCTTAAGATGAAGTTGCATGTGGCTAGTCGTCATGCATGATAGGAGGTGAAGGACGAACACCCATAACTCAGTGAGTTGATATAAAGGATAAAGATTCCCTGAGAGAGAATGGGAGTTCATCACTAGGGATGTTGTGGTAAATCTCCCCTAGACTAAGGAAGGTCAAGATGCAATATGAGTTATGGTAGATAGCCTTACCTAGATGACATGAGAAAGAAAGAATACTGTCAAGGGACAGTTTCAGTGGAACTACATATGAGAGAGAGATGATTCAACTACACCATGATGTGAGTTCAAAAGTTCTTGAGTATAACCTAAAGATTCACTTCCATGAGGTGGAAGTAGATACATGAAGAACTCGATGTTAGTACATTTTATCACCCCTAACTAATGGTTAGTATGATCCAGACTAGAGGGTCTAATGAGAGCATCTGTGCTCATTCAGGGTGATACATGGAGATAGTTCTTGTCTTCTGTAAGATGTGATGATAAGCACCATAGCCAATATCGAGATGTAAAGAAGCCCTGCAAGGGAGGTTGTGTCGGTCACCACTTCATTAAGATGGTGTTGGTGAAGGGGACCTCACAAAGGTCAGAAAAGAACTACAGTGTATGCAGATAAAGTTGATTTGATTGTGCAATGGCTGAGATAGCCCAGGGGTGACATGAGTCATGAGTTGATGCAAAGCAGACTGGCATGCAGTTCACTGTGGGAGAGTATGTGATGTGAAAATCCGACTCCTCTAAACTACGGCTGAGAAAGCTTAGTCCCCGGTATATGGGTCCATTTGAGATGGATTGGTGTAGATGGTTGTGTTTAGCCTTACCCCTCAGGATAACATGATGTATAATGTGTTACACGAGTCTGATCTAGAGCACTATGTGAGGTACCCAAGCCATGTATTGAGCCCTGAACTTATTCAGCTTTATGAGAGGCTGAAATGTCCTGAGTCACCTATGAGGGTACAATATACCAAGGTAAGAAAGAACTCAGATGGAAGAATACGAGATGATGAAGGTTCTTTGGAAGTGCCATGGATAAGGTAAAGCCATATAGGGGCCAATGATGGACATGGAAAAGTCTTATCCTGAATTGTTTGTTTGCTTGGTGGAATTTTGAGGACAAAATTCCTATAAGAGGGGAAGGATGTTACAACCCCAATTTTTGGGTTCTTTTGGTGAGAAAATTAATTTCTCCTATTAAATATATTTGAACAAATAATGATATAATTTGTTTTGAATAAATGGTTTTCATTTACAATAGCCTTGTTGGTTGTTTGGTGGGCTTTATTGGCTATTGGGCCCAATAACAAGGGAATTCAATTAGTAAATGAATAATTGAGTTTCGGAGGAAAGGAAAATGTAGAAACCTCTAGAAGGCAAGAGAATATAATCCAAAGGTGGATTTTGTGCCTCTTGGGTTCTTTGGGTTCCAAGGAGTCCAAAGTTGCAAAGATAATGCAATAAGAAAAGAAAAGATCAATTGAATATTTCTTTATTAAGAAAGAAATTGAAAATAATGATAGAATGTGGAAAATAAGTGGAAAGAGGTATAATTGAGTTATCCTTGGTGGATTTTCGTATCCAAAGGATTCCTAATGTTAAAAGGAATGACAATGAGGAAAATAAAAAGAGAGATAAAGAGAAATCCTCAAAAAGAGATATTTTGATAAGAAATAAATAAGATACTGAGAAATAATGGATAAAAGATAAGTAAAAGGCTAAGGTATATCCCCAAGATGCGATTTCGAGCCATTAAGGTTCCTTGAGGTTCAAGGAACTCAGAATAATAATTTAATTGCAAGGGAAAGATAAAATAGGTGAGAAATATATATAATTAAGTGATATATTGCAACTAAAGAAAAAGCACATTTTATTTTATATAATGAGCCCAATTTTGGTAGAGAGGTAGATAAAGTTATAATTAAGTTTCCTTTGAAATTTGGTATTAATCGAATAATCGGTTTGAGAGTTATGATTTTTACAAAATCTTCTAAAGTGGAAAGGGAAAAGGAAATATATTAATGTCACAATACATGGTTTAAAAGAGAGTGACACAGATCGTTGGATCGTGATCCCATGATAGCTATGTGTCGTCCAGTTCTGGCCAAACTGGGAAACAAGTTGTTGACTAATGATTTTTCCAATCTGAATTTCTCATGTTATGATGCATGTGCATCTGAGGAAATTGTTCCTGTGGGTTTAGGAGAGAGTTCTACACCATTTAGACCTAGATTTTTCTAGGTTTTGTGATTGTTTCGAGAAACGCCTAAATCCCATCGGGACAAGGCTTGGCGGCGAGTTGGGGGAGCCATCCCAAGACCCCCATGCCTATATATAGTGACCCCTCTCAACTCCTCGCACCCAAACGAACACGAACGGCCTATTCGTATGTGCTCTCGCATCCCGCAAAACATGGATTGGCTTTGCTCTGGTGAGCTTCAGGTTGCGGCCCCACCACGGGTGGCTCTGCTAGATTGGGAGAGGACGATTAGCAGCCACCGTCCGATCGAGTTCCATCATGAGCCGCGTGTGGGATCGATGGCTCTGGTGCTTTGCGCCTCAACGTAGTTGTGGGTGGGCGCGCACGTTGAGAACCACTTGATCTTATTCGATCAATAATGACTTGTGATCCGACGGTTGAGGATTTTCCACAAAGTCCAAGTAATTCACTTCTCTGCCCAATATTCAAGAAAAAGGTGGAATCTTGTATAAATCGTTAAAAATAGATCCTTTGGCCGAAAAATACAAATAAGTAGTGCTTTTTTATCATAAAAATGCAAGGAATGCAATAAAAATGTAATTGAAGCCTAATTATGTTTAAAATTTAAAAAGTATGTAAAGATGCTATCTTTAATGGTTTATCTAATGAAAAACCCTAATCTTTATTGATTAATGATTTGGAAGGGTTATATGGATGTTTAAAATTGATATTAACATGTTGTTAATAAAAAGGACACATTAAATTTAAAAGTATGGTCTTTGCATATACTTGGTTTAATTTAGGGTTCTATGTGCATAAATGAGCATTCATGGGCCTTGAAACCCTAATATTGGTAATTATGATTCATAATGGCTTTAATTGTTTAAATTCATGAATAAAGCTGAGATATGATGGTTTTAAGCTATTTCAAATATAAAAGTTCTTAATTGTGTATAAATACCCTTAATATGGTAATTAGGGTTTTCTGATGGATAAATGTGGAATTAGTAATAAATGGAATCCATAGATGAATTAGATCATAATGAAATATGAGTGGTCAATTCGAAAGAAACGAAAGGTGATAATTGAGTCTAATGATCTTGAGATAACTTAAAAGGATAAAGATGGTAGTTTTGGTATAAAAGAGAAATAATAGACTTTAATTGAGCTTATGATGTTAAAATTAGGGTTTGTGAACTAAAGGATCATTAAATGTAATAAAAGTGAAAGAAAAACCCTAATTGCAATGAAAACCCTAAAAGTGGATTAGAAACCCTAGGAAGCGAGCTAGGTTTAATAGATCTTGATGGCATAATCAATGATAGGAAATTGTATGCATATTTCAGGATCTTGTTGTATGTGCTTGCTTGCTTGGATTTCTTACTTGCATGGAGTATTTCTATCTCAAATCAGATGAACAGGTATGTGGTTAATTATGGTTAATCGCATTAGTTTCCCAAATGGTTTCCCAGATGATTCATCGCATTGAATGCAACTTATCAGTTTGGATGTTCATACTTGCAAATCGTAAAGTCGCTATGATTATCACAATAATAGTATAAATGTATATTCTCACACCTACATGCCACCCTGATGGATTATGCCAAAGGTCAAGCCCAAGAGGGAAGACCAATGGGCACCATGAGTGGTGACCCCAGGCACCAAGCTCGGGATTGAGAAGGTGGCCTATGATATTGCATGACTAAAGGGCACCATGAAGGGTGACCTTAGGCACCAAGCTCGGGGCTGAGAAGGTGGCCTTAAGTCAATGGCAAAAGAAAAACCCTAAGGTGGGTATGCAAGGGTTAGGGAAAAAGCGGTGGAGAATGTCACATTGAAAGAGTAATTTGGCTTGTTAATTAACTTGATTGTGATATTTAGATTGTTAGCCATATTTGCAACATTTTGGTTGTCCCCACATACCAACATATTTTGATATGCTGACTGACATTTTGTTTGTTGGCATTTTAGGTACAAAATTGGAAAGGACAAACAGTAAAGCGGCATATGTGGAATTAAATAAGAATTAAAGTACAAGGAGGATTAGTTAGAATGAACTCCATATTTGGATAGAAGTAGATATCCAAGTTTTTGAAAAGGTATGCAAAGTTTTATTTTATACCCATTTTTAGTTTAGTTGGTAGAATTTGATAATTGTTATTGATTATTTGTCGAACCTTTGATCATGTTAATTGGGTTAATGACTCTGACCTCTTGGTCTCCCTTAATTGGGGGTTACCGGGAGGCGGGGTCGTTACAGCCATACCTACATGGACAATAGAACATATCTCCAGGTTGTTTCCTATGTTTCTCCACAAATCTAATAAACTGATCAAGACCAACAATAAAATCTAGGGTGCAACGATTTGGAATGGACATCCATGATCTATCCATTCTATGATCAAAGAGAAAACAAGTATATATTAGGGTTTAGCGTTAAAAGATTATGGTTTAGGGTCATATATATAATAAATGTGTGTACCACCTATCCTATTCTTGAACACCTAATCTCACTAGTAAGTGTATAACATGTATTCGATTTTTAAGAAAATTTCAACAACATTTCCCCACAGTTCTTCAAGTACACCGATGTACATGGGAAACTACCCACCAACATATGTACTTAGAGAACACTAACGCGCAAGCCAGGATCAACTTCCCGACTGGTCACCCATCCTAGTACTACTCCAAGCTGAGCACGCTTAACTATGGAGTTCTTTAGTGATGGGCTCCCAGAAAAGGAGGTGCACCTTGGTGATATGGGTAGTCCAATCATTCCTTTTAAGATCAACTTATCTAAGGCCTTAAATCCTGGGATGTTACAATCTCCCCCACTTAGACTCTTGACGTCCTCATCAGGCTCAACTATAAGGCCTCATAATCGCTTCCCCATTTCAGTGTAGACTCACAATGGCCCATGGACACCCAGCTCCCGATCGCAGAATACCAGCGTAAGGGTGGCTACATCAACCATGGACAACCCTTTCCTACATTCCTGGACTGCACGGCTCAAGACTGGCATGCCATGCCCATGTGGGCCCCACCTACTGGAGGGGAATTGGCTCTGATACCATTTGTAACATCTGGGCCCACTGCCCTAGGCTCTAGTAGAGTTTCAGGAATGACGACTGGCCCCACAGACCACCACTAACCTTAACTGCGCACTTTGTCCTCACTGACGCGCAAGCCAGGATCAACTTCCAGACTCGTCACCCATCCTAGTACTACTCCAAGCTAGCACACTTAACTATAGAGTTCTTTAGTGACGGGCTCCCGGAAAAGGAGGTGCACCTTGGTGATATGGGTAGTCCAATCATTCCTTTTAAGATCAACTTATCCAAGGCCTCAAATCCTGGGATGTTACAATAAGTGAGTTTAGGTGTTCAAGAATAGTCCTAAACTGGGGATTATCTAAGATTTATCCCTAATGAGTAGATCTCGGACGGGTTTCTAGGACAGCAAAATGCATGTATGTATTTATAAAAACAACATCTTATAGTTTTAATCATACCCTAGTCTAGGCACCATATTCTATAACATTGATATCAACGTCTCCAATGTCCACGCATGTTCATCATCAAGATAATCATTACACATAAATTAGTCATGACCTAGGGAGGGAGAGATTCATAATTGATTTCAAAATTTCAAACTAGCTCATGCATTATCATCAACAATCTACATCATACAATATGGATTCATGTGGATTTTAGGGTGACACATCACTAAAAAATGAGAGATCTAACATTAGGGTTTTAATATCTTAGATAGATTGATCATAATATTTGAGCAATATAGTTAATACAAGATTAGGGTGACATGTGTACAAGATTATGTCTCAAATATAGCAACATGCACATTAGGTCACATTTCATTGTTATCAAGTTAAGATATAGTTCAAATATTTATCAAATTTGATTCATGGCTCAAACATGCATAAATGTTTATTGCAATATAGGGGGTGTTGTTTGGGGATATCAAACCTACCTAGCACAAGGGGAAGCAGAAGCTCCTCAAGCAGCTGGTAAGCTCCAGCGTCCTCAGGCCTGAGCTTCAACAGCAGTGAGCACAGAGCTCCTCAAGTGACAGTGGTGTGGTGTCCGACAACAAGCACAGAGCTCCTCACCAGCGGCAACGTCCTTCCAGACCCTACAACACCAATGGCGCATCACCAGCAACTCCTTACTGGCGGCGGGGGCGGTGTAGAAGTGACGGTGGCTCCTCAGTAGCTCCACATAGCTCCACAATAGCTCCTTAGTGGTGACACATCAACAGCTCCTCAGCAGCGGTGCCCACGAAGAAGCCCAACGGAATGGAGGAAGACGGTCGACGAAAACAACAATGAAATAGCCAGAATCACCCTAATGAAATCATGATGAAACAAAGAAGAGGAAGAGTCTGTTTCACGCGGGTGGTATTAAGTTACCTTTATTCATCGATTGTTTTCTAAAACCGATGCCTAATACCAATAGCCATCGGTCACACGTGAAAAACCGACAACTAAGTGCAATTTTAAACAAAAAATGCACCTGGTTAGGGTTTTAGTCGTCGGTTTCTAGGTATACAACCGACGTCTATTCACATATCATAAAAAAAATTTGTTACCATGATTATCGGTTGCCCAACAAAAACCGACACCCAAGAAGCAAATTGGGGGGAAAATATTTTTGCGGGGACAATGTGCTAAAACACTTAGTCGTCGAATCTTTGTCAAAAACTGACGACTAATGAGAGGGATAAATTTTGTCTCACGAAAGGTGATTAGCCGTCAGTTTTCAGCTAAAACCGACGACTAATAAGGGATACATTTTTTATGGGGGCATGGCACGAAACATGTGTCGTCGATTTTGGTACAACCAACGCCATATTGAAAATTTTAGAGGTAAATTTTTTCTCTAAAAATTTGTATTTTGTGGGTAATTTTAGACGTCATATTTTGGCAAATAAACTGATGTTACAGTAATAGTGGTACCCGTGTCTTTTATAAATTGGTCGGACTTCACATATTGGTAACGGTTGTAGTATTTAGCCGACATCGTTGGATTATGACGTCAGTTTTTTATGTTTAACTGATGCCATCAAATGTGACGTTATATATCATTTTTGTACTAGTGGTGTGATGGTAAATGGGTAAAAGAGTATGGATGATCTCCAAACATTACCATCCCCTTTCAGCTTAGTGGGGAAACGAGGAACGGGTAAATGGGCTATAAAAACCCTTACCTTTACCCTACATTGTATCGATAAAGGGAAAACATATAATATCCTCCTCATTGACAGCCCTAACGCTCAATCTTAAAAGGAAAATATTTACCTACTTCATGAAAATTTAATCTTTTGGATCATAGGGGAGAATAATCCCAAATTAATATCCAATTATCTTCCTTCATTTATTGAGTTTTATTCTATATATGGCTCAATTTTGTGATCTCCGCCAATTTATCTAAAATATCTACAAACTATTTCTGAAATGGATAAAAGAAGCTAGTCTTTTTCCCTTCCTAGAGGATACCTGAAGGACAGCCATATTCCACATGCCATGTGGCATATTGGCATGATCCACACACATGCCCACTCTGGTGCATCACAACAATCTTTCACCTTCGCAAAACCTTCGTCAGGAATCACTGAACACTAACTCTATCCTATAAATATCCCCCATACCAATTAGATTTTGGGCCCCTTTTGATTCTCCTAAAGCCAAATAATAACCTATAACTCTCGTTTTACTTCCAGTCTCGTCCATGATTAGTGGATTCTTCCTCTAATACAACTCTTTTCTAAACGTCTTTAGGTTTATAACCATAATTTAAGTGCCTTGATATGTTCATATTGGCCGCTTATAACTGATCTTAACTGCTTCCTATAATTGCTATATTATCTTCATATCTATTCATGTATATCTATTTGAACTCCTTTGCTCTGATGTGACGTAGCTATTCTACTTGATTTGATTGCTTCATATAAAATCGTACCTTTCTCCTGATCAAATTTCTTTCATATCTTCTCGTCTTTTACCTACGCATCATCCTAACTGCCCAGGAGGGATCTTTGCCGTAAGAGATCATGAGGCAATATATTAAGACCCACACCTAAAATTTTAGATCTTTAGGGAAATGACGGGAAAGCCGCACATGTCTCCAGCTTCATAGATCCAAAAATGTAAAACTCCTTTTACTGCTTATACACCATTTTATTTTCTTTAATTAAACCTGAAACCATCCTAACTCGAGATTGTAAATAAAAGACTCAATATCGATTTATCAGGTGAGATAGAGGCGCTAACACCTTCCCCGCTCGTAACATGGTCTCTGAATCCAATTTTTAGTCATGCTTTCTATCTCTTTTCCTACCCATCCTCGAATGGAGTCGTCATTTATTTTTCTCACGGTTTGCCATTGGCTGAAAAGTTCAACTAGTTTTTCCTTATTTTACGAATAGAGCGCAGTGGTGATTCTGGGCTTTATCTTTTTCATCACTTTTCTATTTTTTAATGATAGTTAAATTAGCTTTATCAGAAAAGTTTTTGGACTGGTAGAACACATGGGAGGATCCATTAATCAGGATATAGAATTGGTAGTAAAAATGCATTTTTATCCATATACACCAATTAGGAGGAAAACCATTGCCTTCAAGGCATTTGAGAAGAGCATACATGTTAATATGATCAAAAGCTTTTCCAGATTCTATGTTAGAGACATAAGCACAATGCTCAATACAGTGTACTTAGTGAATGGTTTTATGTTCAACAAGGAAGGTTTCTTGAATTTTATGCCCTTTTACGAAGTATTTTTTTGTTCAAAGTGGATTAAAGGTCTAAATGTGTGTGAAGTCTCGGGGTGAGAGTTTTGCCTATGATTCATAAGAACAATGAAGCTAATAGGTCTCGACTCAGAAACTAAAGAGGGATTCTTGATTTTAGGTATGAAGGTGATGAGAGTCTTATAAGTATGTAAATGTCAAAAAGTGCTAGGTCAAAAAGATTTTTGAAAAGAGCCCGTGATGTTTGGGGCAATATGGTCTAAGAATTACAATTGACGTGCAAAAGCAAGTGACTAGAAATAGATCTATTTTTGACACCATACTAAGAACGTGAGCCTCAAGGGCTACATGTTAAATTTCTCACTAACAAAACTTTTTTCTCTCCTAAAAGTATGCATAAATTAATTAATCAATTTAAGAAGCAAATATCTGTACTACTCATAAAACGATAAATGCGTGATTAAATGAGAGGTCCTATCTTTTTTAGTGAAAAAATAGCCGAAAAGTGCTGCGCCGTTGCTGCGCCATTCCAAACACGCACAAAAAAATGGCCCAGGCGATGGAACGGTAGAGAACCAGAGAGTGGCGGAGTAAATCAGGTTGCAGTAGCAGTGGCAACAGCAAGTCAGCAACCACCTCTACGCTCAAGCTTTCTCGCATTCTCTGTTAGGCGCGGCTGTCTCTTGCAGGCCGTTCCCGTTGTTTTCGGTCTGTTGCCGTCGTCATCACGCTCGATCAAGAATTTTGGGGGCGATGGCCACGGCGGCGACGGGTGTTCTTTTTCCGCTCTCGGCTGTAACACTGAACAAGAGTTCCTTTTCTACTGAAACATGCAGTGGCTATTCGCCCAAGCTGACGATGGTGGCGGCGTCCACTCCATCGGAGAAGAAGCAGCTATGCGTCCCCGACATCTGTTCTCATCCTCGCATCAACCACGGAAGTCACTACCGCTGTCTTCAATACTTCTCAGACTCTTCCCAGAGAATTCGCTTCGCGTCCCTCCGAAAGAGCTCGGCGACCTCATCGACCTCGACGACCTTGGTTCGTGATGACAGAACTGATACGGAAGGCCTAATTTCTTGCTACTCCTTTCCGACTGAAATCGGTGGCCTATTGAAGGCGTTGGTGGGAACCCGGGCTGATACCGATAAATATTTTTTGCGCATTGATGTTTCTTCCTTTCCTACCACTATTGGTGAAATAGCTCTAAAATGGGGTGCATTCAGATCCGATCCTTCCTGTTTAGTCTCTCTACAGTCCGGTGAGCCTCTACCCTTGTCGGACAAGGGCAGCCTGGTTTCAGCAAACCAAGCACCCGATCATCTTTCGTCCGCCCTGTTCACTGGCACCTCTCCGGGCAATCATTCTGTGGAGTTGGAATTCGACCGCAGCCGAGCACCTTTCTTTCTTTCATTTGTGCTCGCCGCGACTGATAAGCAGGGTGCTACATCAGGCTTTGCCTCCGAGGTAAGGACCCACAAAGGCACGAAATTCTGTGTGCCTGTCGGTATTAATAGAGGAGACCCCGCTCCGTTGGGCGTTACTTTTCTGGAAGATGGGTCGGTTAATTTTGCATTATTCTCAAGGAATGCGGAAAGTGTGGTTTTCTGTCTCTTCTCTGACATAGCCTCTGAACCTTCTTTGGAGATTGCTCTGGATCCTCATGTTAATCGAACTGGAGATATTTGGCATGTATCTTTGCCTAGTTTGGACAATTACATTGCATATGGATATCGCTGCAATGGCTCCATCCTTTGGGACCGGGGGAGTAGATTTCATGCCCGCTATGTGCTACTAGACCCTTACGCAAAGATCATTAGTAATTTCTTTCCTGATCCTGAGGGCGGTGGTGTATCCTTAGCTAAATGTTTCGGACTTCTACAGCAGGTGCCTAGTTTTGATTGGAGCGGTGATATCCCTCTGAGGTTGCCAAAGGAGGAGCTAGTAGTTTACCGTTTGAATGTAGGATTGTTCACTCAGGATCCGTCCAGTCAATTAAGCGCAGAGCTTGCTGGGACATTCGCAGGTGTAGCTGAGAAAGTTGATCATTTTAAACAGCTAGGAGTTAATGCCATCTTGTTGGAGCCTATTTTTTCTTTTGATGAGCACAAAGGTCCATACTTCCCTTACCATTTCTTTTCCCCAATGGCGTCATATGGGCCTGAAAAGAATGTTCTGTCTGCTATTTTGTCCTTGAAGAACATGGTGAAAACCCTGCATGCTAATGGCATAGAGGTTATACTGGAAGTTGTATTCTCTCATACTGCTGAAGGAGGAGATGACGATGCACAAATGATCTCATTTCGTGGACTTGACAATTCATCTTACTATGATATTGATGGTAACATTTCAGGAACTAATAATTCTATGAAGCTTGGCAATCCTGTGGTACAAAAGATGGTTCTGGATAGCCTTAGACATTGGGTAGTTGATTATCACATTGATGGTTTTTGTTTCGTTGGTTCTTCATCATTCATTCAGGTGCCAAACGGGTCTTTGTTACCTCGTCCAGCTCTGATTGAAGCTATATCTTTTGATCCTCTTCTTTCTAAGACAAAGTTAATTGCAGATTCTTGGTCCCCAATCGGTATGACCCATACAGAAGCTAGATTTCCTCATTGGAAAAGATGGGCTGAAACGAACTCTCGCTTTTGTGCTGATGCTAGAAACTTTCTGAGAGGTGAAGGTTCCATTAGTGACCTTGCTACCAGACTTTGTGGCAGCGGAGATATCTTTTCAGACTTGAGGGGTCCTTCATTCTCATTCAATTTCGTCACTAGAAACCATGGGCTTCCTCTAGTTGACCTAGTCAGCTTCAGTCGAAAGCAACTTTCTTCAGAATTGAGTTGGAACTGTGGAGAAGAAGGCCCCACTACTAGCCCTGCTGTTCTTGATTTACGGTTAAGGCAGATACGGAATTTCCTCTTTGTCTTATTCATGTCCCTTGGTGTCCCTGTTCTAAATATGGGTGATGAATGCGGACTTTCAACAGGAGGGTCAACATCATATGCTAAGAGGCCACCTTTTAACTGGGCATCATTAGAAACTAGTTTTGCTGCTCAGATTACCAACTTCATTGCATTTCTGAACTTACTAAGATCTAGGCGAAAGGATCTGCTCCAGGTGAAGAACTTTTTAAAAGTGGAGAGTATTGAGTGGAGAGGGAATGATCAGTCTGAACCGAACTGGCAGGATCCTTCATGCAAGTTCCTAGCAGTGTTGCTGAAGGTTGAAAAGGGTGAAGACATGTCTGGTTTAGAAAATGTGGACTTGTCTGGTTCAAAAAATGCGGACTTGTTTATTGCTTTCAATGCCAGCAGTTCTGAACTGGGTGTGGCTCTGCCGCAGCCTGCAGAGGGATATTCATGGGCTCGTTTGGTCGACACTGCTCTGTCGTTCCCAGGATTTTTCTCTGAGGAAAGTGACTTCAACGATGAGCAAGTTTTACCACTCTCAGCTTACCAGATGAAATCACACTCGTGTGTATTATTTGAAGAAAAGTTAAATGAAAGTGGACAAGACGTGGCATCTGATAGTTGCTTATAAATTTCTAGGGGAGCTTCTAGAGTATTTTTCAAAGCAAATAAATATTAGCGGATGAGCCAGAGCATCAGATCATTGCCTGCAAATTTGTATGGGAGTTTCTTCTTCCAACACTCTCACAATGTGCTTGCGAACTAGTATGCATTTTGCTTTTCAAAACTGTGGAACGTGATGTCTCGTTTGAATTTGTTTTGGTGTATACTTTATAATATTAGCAAGCAAAATAGGGTTGCAAACATATATGACATTATATATCTTGTCAAATACAGATGCCTCTCTTCAAAACAGATCCGATGAAAGAGAAAAACCCAACCCTTGAATTTGTCATAGTTTCTCCCTATCAGAGCTTGCAGAAGTAATCCCCCCCCCCCCCCCCCCCACACACACACACACAAACCACCACCACCAACAACAACAACAACAACGCGCTCACACTCACACAAGTGTAACCACTGAAATCCACCAATGAATTGACACCTACAATATGCTCGACAACTCGAGTGAGAAAACATTCTTGCCAAAAATTATATTCCTTAATTACATTCCTGTTAGATTGTCTCCAGGATGTTTGCTAAATGCTACATTTCTAGAGTAGGTGGTATGTATCTACCTGGAACATCCTGCAGAAGTCGCATTAGTGTATCATTGTGTCTATTGGCATCCATATTCCGCAGTAGTTACTCTCCCAACATAAGTGCCAAAAGTAGAATCATTTACGGTGAGGGAAGGGAGCACCAAACATCTTCACCCTAAGAATCATCAATTCACAATAAGCTAGTTTGTTGGCATTTTCAGATGCCCAATCTCTAGTTCTTGATCTATCACAACTTTTAACGTCTCTAGATGATGGAAGAACAAAAGGATCAAGAGCACAGGAAGATGTTTCACAAGGAGCTCCAGCTGCCCATCCACCAAAATGTCTAACGAGGAAATCATCTACCACTTTTGCGCGCCCACAACTTCCTTCTAGCCAGGTAGTGGTGATAGAGAGGGGGTCACAGTCTTCTACCAGGCAAATATCTCCTTTTTTGTTTTCTTTTTTTTTTAAAGGAGTTTTCATTCATCCCGACTCCTTCTCAGGCAAGCCAGCAAAAAGGAAGAACACAACTATATCCTCGTATCCTTATGTGTTACAACCTCAATTTTGCATATGTTTTCATAATTGAAATGTAATGATTTTATGAATATGGATTTAATTGAGAAGATGTTATGCTTTGCTTCAAAAGAATGGATTTCTTTACAAATCTCCCTTTAGATAGGAATTTCGTGATTCCTACTATTATGTTAATCCAATAATGGATATAAAAGAGAAGAAAAGGAGAAAAGTCCAAATATTAGAAAAATATACAAGATAATGAATATTAAGCGAAGTATTGATGAAAATATATGGAAATCTTTATAAAGTGGCATTAATGGCCACAATTGAGTAAATTTCGTTTATATGTGATTTCTAATAAAAGAAATAGGAAAAAAGGAAAAAATAAATAAAAGATAAAGAGAAATCCTTGAAAAGAAATCTTTTAATAAAGAAATAAGTAAGATAATGAGAAATGAAGAATGTAGATGCATCTAGAAGGATAATAAGCATCCTTCAAAAAGGATTTCGAAATCTTAGGATTTCTTGGGGTCCAAGGAGTCCCAATGGAGAAGAAGAAAGAGAAAATACAAATAATA
Source organism: Alisma plantago-aquatica (assembly GCA_963693085.1). NCBI lineage: Eukaryota > Viridiplantae > Streptophyta > Magnoliopsida > Alismatales > Alismataceae > Alisma > Alisma plantago-aquatica. The sequence continues at coordinate 1,415,588,634 of OY856411.1, forward strand.
CAAAAATATGAGGATAATGTGCTACATAGTTAATGTCTTTTTGGTATTATCAAAAAGAGATACTTCTTACTATAAGAAAGTAAAATTTTTTGGCCAATGGATTAAAAGCCAACACAAAGGAGATAAAGGAGATAAATTTCAGATTTCCTAATAACTAAGGAATATGGAGTATCAAGGAGATAATTAAAAGAGAGGTTACTTTGTAAGCAAGGAAAGTATGGTGACCATAGTTGAAGGGGAAACTTTCTTCCTCGTGCATAAGCATCATAGGGCATTGCTATCCTCACCTATATAAGGGTTGGACCCTTAGCCTCGAGCCCAAGAAGATCTCGAGTATCCCTCTCTCTTCTCCTTCTTGTTTTCGTCCAAACCCTAACCAAGAGGGAATAGTGCTATCCCTGGAGCAACGAGGAGTTGTGATGTGGTCTCGATGGAGGCATGAAGCTCCCATGACAACCCAAGAAGAATCGGTCATCTTCTCCATGCTCTCGCCATCGCGCAGTGCCTGCAGGAGGTCGACTCTTTGGTTGGGGGTTGCAGGCCTAGCGCCCTTGCACCCGGCCACCTTGGCCGCGAACTGGAGGTGCCCCTTGCGCAGCGGAGGGCGGCGGAGGCAGGGCGGAGATCGTTGGTGCCCCTCGAGCCCTGGGGAGGAGGGGGTGGCCCCGCGATTAGCTGCAAGTCGACGACATCTAGGGTGTCGTGAGGTACGAGACGATCGAGCGGCGTTTGACAGTTTTACCCCTCCGGGGTATGAAGAGTTGGCAACTTACACGAGGGCAATAGCGTCAATTGGTTATGTTCTCGGACGGGCTACGTGTTGCATGGGATTGCTGACGTGTCAGCCTCCCATTAGTCCAAGTAAGTGATTTTTGTAAAAATCGTATCTAATTAATGGTAGCCCGGATGGATACATATAACATATGAATTTTGCTCAAAAAAATAGGAGGAATCCATTAAAAATAGATTTAGATCCTAATTCCTCTTGCCATTTAAAAAGTAGTTGAAGTTACCAACTTTAATGCATTAATGCTTAAGAAACTCTAATATATGATGATTAATAATTTGGGAAGGGTTATATGGATGTTTAAAGTTGATATTAACCTGTTGATTATAAAAGGACACATTAGATCTAAAAGGATGATCTTTATGCATAGTTTAATTAATTTAAGGTTCCATATACACGAATATGCTTTAATGGACCTTGAAACCCTAATTGAGCATATTGGGTGAGTTCATGTTACTTAATTGATGAAATTGAGCATTTGCAGCCTGTTGAACAGTTAATGACGAACTTGAACCTGATCTAGATGTTTCCTTGAATGATTTAGGGTTTTACACCATACATGTAGGATTAAGCACTTAGAAACCCTAATTTAGGAAAAAGGGGAAAATATCACTTTTAATTTGATATATGTGATAATATGATGTTGGAAAGATGATCCTAACCCTGTTGAACGAAATAGGTTAGAATCATTAGGGTTTAAGAGCAAGTTTGCCTAACTAGGGTTTGTAGTGCTAAAAGTACAAGAAAAACCCTAACTGCAATGGAAACCCTAAAAGTGGACTAGAAACCCTAGAAAGCAAGCTAGGTTTAATAGATCTAGATGACATGATTTATGATAGGAAACTATATACATATTTCAGGATCTCTTTGTGTGCTTGCTTGCCTATTGGATTTCTTGCATTGATTGGATTATTTCTGTACTCAAAGCAGCCTGACAAGCCTGACATGTATGTGGTTATTTATGGTTAACCGCTTTAGTTTCACGGAGATTTCTCGGGTGTTTAATCTAATTGAATGCAACCTATCTGTTTAGATGTTCATATATGCAAATCATAAAGTCAATATGATTATTACAATTAAGATATAAGTGTTTATTCGCACACCTACATGCCACCCTGATGTAAGATGCAATGAGGTCAAGCCCAAGAGGGAAGACCCATGGGCACCATGAGAGGTGACCCCAGGCACCAAGCTCAGGATAGAGAAGGTGGCCTTATGGTATTGCATGACTAATGGGCACCAAGAGAGGTGACCCCAGGCACCAAGCTCAGGATGGAGAAGGTGGCCTTTAGTCAGTGGCAAAAGAGAAACCCTAAGGAGGGTATTCCAGCGTTAGGGCAAAAGCGGTGGAGAATGTCACATTGAAAGCATAAATTGGCTTGTTAATTAACTTGATTGTGAATTTAGATTGTTAACCATATATGTGAAGTTTTGGTTCTCCCCACATACCAGCATATTCATTTATGATGACCGATGTTTTGTTTGTCGGCGTTTTAGGTAGAATATTGAAAAGGACAAACAGTAAAGTGGCATATTATGAAAATAAGAATTAAAGTTCAAGGAGGATTAGTTAGAATAGATTGAAGTTGTGGATAGAAGTTAGATATCCAAAGTTTTTAAAAGGTATGGAAAGTTTTATTTTATTCTAGCTTTCAGTATAGTTTGGTAGAATTTTATAATTATTATTGATTATTTGTTGAATCTTTGATCCTATTTATTGGGATAACGGCTCTGACCTCTTGGTCTCCCTTAATTGGGGTTTACTGGGAGGTGGGGTCGTTACATTTGGTATCAGAGCATTGGTTCCTCATTTAATCTTTAGCAATTATTAAATTTTATAAATTCCATAGAACCGAGGTAGTTATTAGAGGATTTTCTGAAAGACAGAGGTGTCTAGAAAAGGATCATGTCTGAGGGTTGGCAATATTTTCCTTCGCACCGCTAGTCGGAATACGAGGACTCCCGAGTCTGTGTGACTGCATGGCCAATGTCTTAGGATCTGACTCGAAATAAGATACCTTTAGGACTCTCTCATCTATTTTCGTCCCTTCTCAACCCTAATTCTATTAAGATTCTAAGGTTTAGGGTTTTTCTCTCTTTTCCTCACTCTCTTGAGGATAGGGTATGTATGATAAGGTTAAGGAATCCTCCATCAAATTAATGAAAAGCATGTAAATAAGATGTCATGGACATAAGCTTAATAGTTTATGCGTAGACTAAAGATTAGTTGCATGCTTAAGTCGTATGTCATGTGTTGTCGTACCCTCAGGATAGACCTGAGGTTAGACCTTCTTGTTAGGAGGATGAATAGAGAGTTGGTCTTGAAGGCAGAAACCTCCATTAGAGATAGAGACCTGGTGCATCCTTTGAGGATGTTGCTAACCCTAACCCTAAGTGGTGGTTAGAGAGAGATGGCATAATGAGTTAGATATCATGGTCGACCATGTGCGTGGGTTGACATGCTTTTAGTTTTGGATACCTATGATAGTATGAGCCATGTGAGGTTGGCTGACCTAGTACCTTTGGCGACTCAACCCTAGGAAGGGTCGTGTATGTTAGGGTGAAGGATAACTCCTTCATTGATGAGGTTAGTAAAGAACATGTAGAAACCCTATGGGCTTGTATGAGCATAGCATAGTATGCACCCATAGTACGTTAGTAGTGATGGCGGTAGGATAAAACCTAGGCCAGAAGGGCATGCTGGATAGCTTATGAGCTAGGCATAAAAGATCTATGGATAATCTTGAGTGAGCATAGGTTTAATCATACGTTTCACCCTGTAGGTGTATGCATGTGAGCTTGATCCACCTTAAAGAGAGAACCTCTAGTAGTGGGGTTGTTGTAGTATTAACTCTAGAGAGAGAAAGAGAGCTAGACCCGAGCAAGAAGGTTGGAAGCTTAGACTCCGGGATAGGAGGAACCCTGAGAAGTTGATTATGTTACGACCTAAGTGGATGGTTATGGTTGCCTCGTGCATGATCCTTGTGGTTTCTTAGTTGCTTTTAGAGGAACTAAACCCTAGAAGAAGGATGAGGCTGCTGGTACCTTTGTGCAGATGATATAGGTGCTTACCTTCTAGGGATAGGAAAAAGAGTTCCTTAAACCCTGAGGAGGCATAGTAACAAGGTGTGAGGCCTTATACCTAGTTGGTTGTCCTTGAGGAGGACTCGACTCTGAGGTGTTGTTCATATGGAAGAATTATAGAACGTGCATGTTATACCTCATACATGTTTGGTTCATGGTTGGAATGTTGAGCTTGCACTTAGACGATTGATGTATAAAAGTGAACCTAGGGTTCTTAGACCTATAAGAGGGGAAGTAGAAGTACCTGGTGCACCTGATGCTCATGACGAGATTTGGGTTTCTATAGATTCGAGCATGGCACTCCTCATGTTTAGAGGAAAGGGAGATCCCTAAGACTAAGTTCTATGTTTGATGAACCTCCTACATATAAATTGGTGACATGGGCATGTATGATGATGGTCCAATGTTGAGGAATGAGAACAAGTATGACCTATCAGGGAGACCTAGCATGGTTTAGTAGGTGGTCTGCTTGTTAGCTACGTGCCTTAGTAGCTTGCTAGGGCTAAGTGTGCTCATGTGGATGTAAATCATGGACATAGGGACGTTCGTGACCCTTGCTGCTATCAGGATATAGTTTCCTCCCATCCTGGGAGAGGGACCCTTCTGTAGGGTATGTACCCGCTTTTTTTGGGTTTGAGATAACCTAAAGAGGTCTCATAGGATCTTGAGAAGCTAAGTGGAGAGTACATAGTATGAGAATGAACATGTAGACCCATAGATTACCATCACTAAGTGCATGTGGATGTGTTACCATGAAGCTAACTAGTATGGGGCCTGACAGAGGCAGGTAGGCCGCCATGATCCCTATGAAAGGATGTAAGTCAGACCATGAATGATGAGAGAGATGATGGAGACTTGGGTAAGGTTTCAAGTTGGATATGTACAATGTTAGAATCCTAAGTTTATCATGGGGTCAGGTAGGGATGAGACCGATGGGAGTAGGAGTTGCCTAATTCCCTAGTTGCACATGACCATAGGGTCGGGAGGTAACAACTATCATTGTCTGAGGGCCATGGGTTAGGAGATTGATCACCTTCATGAACTCATGGGACCCAAAGGGCAAATGAGGAGGGCACTCTCTGATGCATAAGGGAAGAGGGATGACCCCAAAAGTACCGACACCCTACAAACCTAGAGGAGATGACCAAGGATAGTATGATGACCCAAGTGGGTTCGAGACCAGTTTTCCATGGAAGTAACCCTGATATCGAGATGTTCATGATGTAGAGACATGTGATGCACGTTTCAACCTAGATTTGAAGGTGTACTGGTAATGTGGGATGTACCATCTCTACTCTTGGAACGGGAAGAACTCTGTATTTGGACTGCAGTCAAATGCTTATTTCCTCTTGTTATGGGAGTGAGAGATAGGGCAATATGCATGCCATACACCAAGGATAAAGATGATGTGAGTGGAAATCATTTCTATGATGAATGAATAGAGACAGTAGCATACCCTTGTGGAGAGTATGATATGTGGATGGTTTACAAACACCAAGAGAAATAAGGTAGTCATCTTATGAGGATGTTCTTATCATGAGTTGTATGGAATTTATGAGTTATACAAGGTTGAGTTCGATAACCAAGAGGATGAGCCACTACTACAGAACCTACCTTTAGTGTCGGTTATTTAAAACCTTTAGTGTCAGTTTCTAAGCGACACCTATGTGGGCGACACTAAAAGTCCACCCATCAGGCGTCGGTTCCAAAACCGACACCCAAACTCTTCGTGTGCCACCGAAATCGCGCCATCATGGGACTATAAGCGTCGGTTATTAGTTAAAAACCGACGCCCAAACCCTTCGCGCCACAGAAAGGGTGCCATCTTGGGCACTATCAGTGTCGGTTATACGTAAAAAACCGACACCATATATCTTCGCCTTACGGCCGTGCTGTCCAACACGGCCGTGGTGTTAAGGACATAGACGTCGGTTTATTATAGGAACACCGACACTATATCATTATGTGTCGGTTATTTATAAATAACCAACGCCTATTGGTTTTTTTTTCCTGTCAGTCTGCAGACTTGCTGTGGCTGGTCGCAGGATGAGAAACCTGTTCAGTTCAGTTATGAACTGCAGGTTTTACGACATCCATTGATATCAGCCGACAACAGGCCGCAAACCTGCAAAATTAACAATAAAGAAGTAGCACATGCATTTAGCAATGCAACCTGCAGTTCCATTTTATTGTCACACATGTATAAACATTCACACATGCTAGCAATCTGTAGTTCCATTCATTCACATTCACACATGTAGAAACATTCATATAGCAACCAACACTTTCATTCATTTTCACTCAGACACATGTAGAAACATCCAGACATGTAGAAACATTCACACATATATTATAATTCAGAAATTCATTTACAAAGTATCATTGTTTAGTCATTATTCGCTATCAGGATCCCAATTATATTTTAAAGCCCCCACTAATTGTATGGTTGTTGCCCATTCTTCTCTTACTTCATTTAATTCTCCCATTGTATAGGGAGCATTAACATTTGGTAAGTCTTTTCTTGTAATGGGGTCAGCTTTAAACACCTGTAAAGAGCATGATGTATATATATAATTAATGAGCTATAAATAAGATTGATATATTTCGATCATATTATCTAATGAGACTATATAATACCTGAGCAATACATTCGATATCCAGTACGACATGTTTGATAATCATGTGCATATATCACATTACATAGTATCCACATGCCCATCCGTTGTCTTGTGTAGCATACTATAAATTCAAACATACAAAATATTAAAAAATACAACTAATTAAGCATTGTTCACATAAATAATATATACATATATTGCAGTCGGGAACTTACTTTCACGTTCTTCCAAATTATTGGCTGGTTCTTTTTCGTGGGGACCTTTCCTCCAGCCTTTTTGTACTCCTCAAAACCCCTATATGTTAATGTAACACAGAACATTGCAATTAAATAGTAATGTAATAACATATGTTAACGGATATCAAAAATGAAATATTTCTCACCGAAATATTGCCATTTTCATTATGTGTCCAAATCTTGTATTCAATTTACCCCCCTTAGGATCTAGATAATACACAGTGAACGTCTCGGGGGCAATAACCAATAACTCCCAATGCCTACCCCTAGAGGAAAAAAAGTTAAAAATTAATAACTCAAAATCCACAATAAAATGTAATTTTCTTAAGTCCAAATTATAATAAGCAAAGTAAACTTACTCTACATTGAATGGAGCCATTATCAGCATCTTCTTTTTTACAGCAAAATTTGAAAAAGACTCACAGCAGTATTGTTGAACTGATGTAGGGTCTTTAGCTACTAGACTAATCAAGGATGGAATTAAAAACCCTACATGTTCGAATCCAAAATCTGTACATATGTTGTCTAAGTAGCTGCAAAATATGTATTAATTACGCATGTATTAATAAATAAGAAACCAGATCACCAGATCATACACAAGGTATATGGATGTATAAAGAATATCTCACCTTATCCATAGCTCTATCACAGATGTATTTAGCCAATCATATCGAAACAACTCCAATATATCTTGTATAAATAGTTTTGTTTCGTATGACTGACCTGTAGAATCTGAATCAGAAGAAACAGTTATAGGGGAGTTTATATCATGTTCCCCTAACCATACTGCCATACCCCTACAGTTAGGACCTAACGGGACAGGTAGGTCATGTGGAACCCAACTAGGTAATGCAGGAGGTGGAAGTGGAGGCCTAGATGCTGTGGGTGTCTTCTTTTTAACCTGTATATATATATAATTTCAGATCAACTGTCAGCATATACACACACTAACAATTGAACGTAATGTAAATTTACCATACCTTATCAGTAAAGAAGACATCCGCTTTTAGCCACAATATCACTCCGCCTACTGCCTCACCAAGTGTTTCACAATCTGGGTGGGCATATGGCAGTGGAAGATCCATGCACTGGGGGAATATATGTATCAGGCTCACCCGAATCCAACCAGCTGGTACTGGAGACCCGTGACACGTTTCCCTTGGTAGGGATGGGTAAGCTGACGCCTCTGCCATGACATATTCTTTACTTTTTAGACGGCATGGCTTCAACCCCTACAAATTTTTGTGTAAAGAATGTTATATACATATATACATATCATCTTTTTTTGAAAAGACTACAATTTCATATATATATATGTATCATCTTGAATTACAAAACTAGTTACTATGTCATAAAAATACTTACAGTGGATGTGCTAGGTGGTGGTTCTATAGGATTACTCCCAACCTCTGTAGTAGGAGTAGGAGTAGAGTCTGCAGTAGGTATTGTCTGGTAAGTGGCAGTCTGAGATGCCTGTCACTTTTTCATTGCTTCTTCGAGTTTCCTGTCAAATAGCTTATCCACCTATACATGGATAAAAGAAACGTCAAATTCTAATTTTTGAATTCTCTTTTACAGTAACATTATAAAGAAAGAATATGTTACCTCTTCTTGTGAAAGTCTCGCTTTTGGGACATGTTTGCGCTGGGATGACCCAAAAAAAGATTTGATGCCCACACCACCGCCTGCAGCCCTAACACGTCCAGGATGCTCTGGGTTACCCAGAGCATTGTCAATTCATCCTTTGTTCCCTCAGGGATGAACTTTCCTTGTTTCCTCAGCTCGTGCAGCTCCCACTAATCGCCAAAACAAAAATTTGTACTTAAGTAAACAACACAAATAATCAATATTTGAATGATTGTTGTAAGAGTTGTATTTTACCATTTTTGCAGCCGCCTCAGCAGTTGCGGCCTTAGTTATTTCTCCCTTCTTATTTTGCCTCCCAGCTATCCAGACATCATGGCGAGGCAGAGGTGTGCTACCTATGGTAGAGGACTCCTGAGTAGCAGCAGACTGAGCAGCAGTAGCCTCAGCCTGTAGTCTTTGGCGAACGCCTGCATACCCCTTTGGACCCATTCTGTGGTCATGCACATTCAGTGCACGCCTTGATCTTTGTGCCTCCCTGAGGTCCAAGTTAGTATGCAAATTAATGATTTGGTTAGTAACACTAAATGTTAATCTTGAATAAGTGAATACAACATATATTAATTAATGAGATTGAGACTGACGCCTAATACCTTGAATTCATCAGTTTGTCTTGAAGTGACAAACGCGTCCCATTCTTCTTTGTCCAGGAAGTTCCACTGTTCAGTGGTTGTATTCTTCCTCTTGTCGGCTTCTTTTATGTATTCTCTGGTGAGATTTGTCCTATAGTTCCTTAGGACTCTCCCACAGCGTTGCATCACGCATTTACGATGCAACTTTTCATCTAATTCAAATATACTCTGCAAAATAGAATTGTTATTAACTAGTATCCAAAAAATTAGTAATCTACAAAATAGAATTGCAAATTAATAATAACTCATGCATAAATCCCTCCATATTAAATCTTTCTTCTCCTTAGAAACTGTATGCCAAGAATCTAAGCGACAACCGCAATGGCTGCGAGTAACAAACCCAAGATATGAAATAAATGAATTACAATTCACACCACATGCATTTCCTGCATTATCAAAATCCACAACAAGTTTGGGTCCATTGCCCTTTTGCGCAATTAACTTCTTCATCATAGTGATGCCCCTTCTCTTGTCAACTTTTTGGTGTTGTTGATCAAGTACCTCAAGTGCTTCAGATGGTACATGTGCATCATCAACCTAAAATTTGACAAAATAATTCACATTTACAAGATATAACTATAAATGGACATATAGATATAAATATATGATATATTTTTAAAACTTACATTGTGAGGCGGCGCATTGATGTCCTCACCCTCACGGTAGTCATCAGAACGGTCATCAGGAGAATGGTCAGCCATATGCAAATTCACATTCAAATTGTAAAGTTCACATTGTAAAGTAGTAATTCAAAGTGTAAAGCTCACATTGTAAAGTTCACATTATTACAACAAAGTATATATCACAACAAAATTGTAAAGCTCTATGATCAAAGAGAAAACAAGTATATATTACAACAAGATTAGGGTCTAGGGTTAACAAATACCTGTGATGTCATTCTTATATATAATAAATGTACATATACCACCTATCCCATCCTTGAACACCTAATCTCACTAGTAAGTGTATAATGTGTATTGGGTTTTCAAGAAAATTTCGGCAGTATTTCCCCGCTGTTCTCCAAGTACATATGTACTTAGAGAACAAACGGGGAAATGCTGCCGAAATTTTCTTGAAAACCCAATACACATTATACACTTACATCCTAAGCGAAATTAGGTGTTCAAGAACAGTCCCAAACCGGGGACTATCCAAGATTTACTCCTAATGAGTAAATCTTGGACGGGTTTCTTGGCCAACAAATAATGTGTTGTCATTCTTATACCTAAAATCCTAGTTCTTCAAGTTAGGGTGATTATTGATGTCTTTAAAAGCATGATTGGCAATTTAGGGAAAAGTTCATCATTTACATTCCAAGCATGTCACATGTGTGCATTACAGTTCATCATTAAGCAAGAAGGGTGATTAGGATTCTCAATATACTCAACAATGAAACAAGTTAAACATGTGTGCATTACAGTTCATCATTTATATTCCAAGCATGTCACATGTGTGCATTACAGTTCATCATCAAGATATCTATAACTTACTTCAACATTCAATTATGAAGTAAATATACACTTAATTCAGAATAGCATGACGCACAAATAAGTAGATGAAAAATACAAATAAATAGATTCGGGTCTGGGCCTGAAGGCCGAACTCAAGGCTGTGATTTTCGTGGTGTTTCCCGGGCAGAACTGCCCCTGGTTCAGACCTGCTTCATGCACAGGTGGAAAGGGCTCAGCTAGAAACGCAGCTAGGTGCTGCTCGTGACTGAGGGGGCTGCGGAATCAAGTTTAGGACTCTTAGTCAGAGTCAAGGGCAGCATTTGGTAGTGTTTGTCATGCCCAGCTACTCCTGGACGGCGTCGCTACAGCTGCAGCTGCTACTTCTGGCCACCGGCGCTGCTCTATAGGTCGGGCGTTGCTAGGGTGAGGTAGAGGAAGAAGAAGGGCGGAGGAAGGAAAAGAGAGGAAGGCGGCGCCGCTGGAAGGAGAAGAGAGGAAGGCGGCGCCGGTGTGGATGTTGGTGCTGCCGTTGGGGATTGGGCGAAAGTGGTGGCCGTCAGGGAAAAGCAAGGCGGAGGAGAAAAGGGTTACCTTGCAGAGGAAGCTGGCGGAGTAGAGCAGGAAGCCCGGGCGGCGATGAGAGGACAGGAGCACGGACCGGCGGCAGCACCGAGCTGCGATGAGAGGATAGGAGCACGGATGGCAGGGAGCAGTGGCAGGGAGCGGCGGCGGCGGAGCAGCGGGGGCGAGCAAGAAATCACCGGACCTAACTGAAATCGGGAATGAAACAGGGAAAGGGGAAGAGCCGCTTGCGCTGGTGAGCTATGAAGTTGACCATAAGCGTCGGTTATTCAACAAAACCGACAACTAAATCAACTGTGTCGGTTCTTTTCCAAAAACCGGCACCTATACTAGATTATAGTCGTCGGTTTTTAACTAAAAGACAACCGACAACTATTCCGAATACCTTTAGTCGTCGGTGTTTTATTTATGAACCGACGCCATATGTCAAATTTTGGAGGTAATTTTTTTGCTGGAATTTTAGTTTTGGCGGTTGATTTTAGGTGTCGGTTTTTTATTAACTAACCGACACTTAATAAAAGCGGTACCCGTGTCTGGTGGCCCTTCATAGAGTGGATGTCGGTTTATGTTATAAACTGACACTGTAGAGTTTAGGTGTCGGTTTATGTATACAACCGACACCTTGAAAAGTGACTTTATAAGTCATTTCTGTAGTAGTGAGCCCAGAAGATAGACTTAGAGTCTGAGATGAGATAATAAGTGGAATACATGGAGGTGTATGTCTTAAACATTACCTAACACAAAAAGATGAAAGGAGGTAATGGTTGCTCTTGTTGAGATGTAGTTGCCTAGTTTAGGTAGTTAGGTGAACCCGAAGTGGTGAGATATGATTGGCTAACACTCCGATATAATGAGATGATCTGTTGATCGAGTTAGTGGTTGCTTGGTTAGCCAGCCTAGGGCCTGTTGTGATAGAAGGATGGTTATAGAACCTCAGATGCACTTCTCTGGAAAAGAAGGTGATGAAAACCAAGGCTAGAGTGTTTTAGGGTTTCTGAGGAATCAACCTTGAGAAATCATGACATACAGGAGATCATGATTTTAAGTTCATCATACACCGTGGTACTACTAAGATAGTAAGTTACAGTAGTACTTTTGATGTCTAAGATGAAGAAGTGTACAGAGTTGCATGTGGCTTGTCGTCATTCATGCCCCGAGGTGAAGGACAAACACCAGTATCCATTGAGTCGATATAGAGGATAAAGAGTCCCCGGAGGGGAATGGGAGTTCATCACTATGGACGTTGTGGTAAGTCTCCCATGGACCGAAGAAGGTCAAGATACATTATGGGTTATGGTAGATCGCCTTACCTAGATGACATACTCTAAGAGAAAGAGAGAGTACTGTCAAGGGACAAATCTAGTTGAACTACATGTAAGAGAGAGAGAGATGGTTCAACTACACCATGATGCGAGTTTAAAGGTTCTTGAGTATGACCTAAAGATTCACCTCCATGAGGTGGAAGTAGATACATGAAGAACTCGATGTTAGTACAACTTATCACCCCTAACTGATGGTTAGTATGATCCATACTAGAGGGTCTGATGAGAGCATGTGTTCTCGTTCAGGGTGATATATTGGGACAGTTCTCGTCCTATGAAAGTTGTGATGATAGCCACCATAGCCAGTATCGGGATGTAAGAAGCTCAGTAAGGGAGGTTGTGTCGGTCACCGCTTCATGAAGATGATGTCGGTGGAAAGACCTTGTGTAGGCCAGAGAGACCACAGTGAGTGCAGATGAAGTCGCTTTGATCATGTGATGGCTGAGAATGCCCAAAGGCGACATGAGTCGTGAGCTGATGTGAAGCAGACTGACATGCAGTTCACTATGGGAGAATATGTGATATGATAATCTGACCCCTCTGAGCTATAACTGAGAAAGCTGAGTCCTTGATACATGGGTTCATTTGAGATGGAGTGGTGGAGTTGCTTGTGTGTAGCCTTACCCCTCAGGATAACATAATGTATGATGTGTTCCACGAGTCCGATCTTGAGCACTATGTGAGATACCCAAGCCATGTGCTGAAGCATGAACCTATTTAGCTTTGAGAGAATCTGAAATGTCCTGAGTCACCTATGAGGGTACGATATACCAAGGTGAGAGATAGCTCAGATGTAAGAATATGAGATGATGAAGGTTCTTGCGAAGCACCATGGAGAGGGTAAAGCCACTGGGAGCCAATGATGGACATGAGGAAGTCTTATCCTGCTTGTTTGTCTGTTTGATGGAATTTTGAGGGAAAAATTCCTATAAGAGGGGAAGGATGTTACAACCTCAATTTTGCATATGTTTTCATAATTGAAATGTAATGATTTTATGAATATGGACTTAATTGAAAAGGTTTTATGCTTTGCTTCAAAAGAATGGATTTCTTTGCAAATCTCCCTTTGGATAGGAATTTTGTGATTCCTACTGTTATGTTAATCCAATAATGGATATAAAAGAGAAGAAAAGGAGAAAAGTCCAAATATTAGAAAAATATACAAGAAAATGAATATTAAGCAAAGTATTGATGAAAATATATGGAAATCTCTAGAAAGTGGCATTAATGGCCACAATTGAGTAAATTTCGTTTATATGTGATTTATAATAAAAGAAATAGGAAAAAAGGAAAAAGGAAATAAAAGATAAAGAGAAATCCTTGCAAAAAAATCTTTTAATAAAGAAATAAGTAAGATAATGAGAAATGAAGAATGTACATGCATCTAGAAGGATAATAAGCATCCTTCAAAAAGGATTTTGAAATCTTAGGATTTCTTGGGGTCCAAGGAGTCCCAATGGAGAAGAAGAAAGAGAAAATACAAATAATACAAAAATATGAGGATAATGTGCTACATAGTTAATGACTTTTTGGTATTATCAAAAAGAGACACTTCTTACTATAAGAAAGTAAAATTTTGTGGCCAGTGGATTAAAAGCCAACACAAAGTAGATAAAGGAGATAAATTTCAGATTTCCTAATAACTAAGGAATATGGAGTATCAAGGAGATAATTAAAAGAGAGGTTACTTTGTAAGCAAGGAAAGTATGGTGACCATAGTTGAAGGGGGGACTTGCTTCCTCGTGGATAAGCATCCTAGGGCATTGCTATCCTCCCCTATATAAGGGTTGGACCATTATCGTGGAGCTCAAGAAGATCTCGAGTATCCCTCTCTCTTCTCCTTATTGTTTTCGTCCAAACCCTAACCAAGAGGGAATAGTGCTATCCCTGGATCAACGAGGAGTTGTGATGTGGTCTCGATGGAGGCATGAAGCTCCCACGACAACCCAAGAAGGATCAGTCATCTTCTCCATGCTCTCACCATCGCGCATCGCCTGCAGGAGGTCGACTCTTTGGCTGCGGGTTGCAGGCCTAGCGCCCTTGCACCTGGCCACCTTGGTCGCGAACTGGAGGTGCCCCTTGCATGGTGAAGGGCGGCAGAGGCAGGGCGGCGATCGCTGGTGCCCCTCGAGCCCTGTGGAGGAGGGAGCGGCCCCGCGATCAGCTACAAGTCGACGGCAGCTAGGGCGTCGTGAGGTAGGAGACGACCGGGCGGCGTTTGACAGGTTTTGCCCCTCTGGGGTACGAAGAGTTGGTAACTTACGTGAGGGCAATAGTGTCAATTGGTTATGTTCTCAGTCGAGCTACGTGTTGCATGGGATTGCTGATGTGTCAGCCTCCCATTGGTCCAAGTAAGTGATTTTTGTAAAAATTGTATCTAATTAATGGTAGCCCAGATGGATACATATAATATATGAATTTTTCTCAGAAAAATGTGAGGAATCCATTAAAAATAGATTTAGATCCTAATTCCTCTTGCCATTCTAAAAGTAGTTGAAGTTACCAACTTTAATGCATTAATGCTTAAGAAACCCTAATATATGATGATTAATAATTTGGGAACGGTTATATGGATGTTTAAAGTTGATATTAACATATTGATTACAAAAGGACACATTATATCTAAAGGATGATCTTTATGTATAGTTTAATTAATTTAAGGTTCCATATACACGAATATGCTTTAGTGGACCTTGAAATCCTAATTGAGCATATTGGGTGAGTTCATGTTACTTAATTGATGAAATTGAGCAATTGTAACATGTTGAACAGTTAATGATGAACTTTAACTTGATCTAGATGTTTCCTTGAATGATTTAGGGTTTTACACCATATATGAAGGATTAAGCACTTAGAAACCTTAATTTGGGAAAAAGGGGAAAAGATCACTTTTAATTTGATATATGTGATAATATGATGTTGGAAAGATGATCCTAACCCTGTTGAACGAAATAGGTTAGAATCATTAGGGTTTAAGAGAAAGTTTGCCTAACTAGGGTTTGTAGTGATAAAAGTACAAGAAAAACCCTAACTGCAATGGAAACCCTAAAAGTGGACTAGAAACCCTAGGAAGCAAGCTAGGTTTAATAGATCTTGATGACATGATTTATGATAGGAAACTATATGCATATTTCAGGATCTCTTTGTGTGCTTGCTTGCCTATTGGATTTATTGCATTGATTAGATTATTTCTGTACTCAAATCAGCCTGACAGGTTTGTGGTTATTTATGGTTAATCACTTTAGTTTCATGGAGATTGCTCGAGTGTTTAATCGAATTGAATGCAACCTATCTGTTTGGATGTTCATATATGCAAATCATAAAGACAATATGATTATCACAATTAAGATATAAGTGTGTATTCTCGCACCTACATGCCACCCTGATGTAAGATGCAATGAGGTCAAGCCCAAGAGAGAAGACCCATGGGCACCATGAGAGGTGACCCCAGGCACCAAGCTCAGGATAGAGAAGGTGGCCTTATGATATTACATGACTAATGGGCTCCAAGAAAGGTGACCCCAGGCACCAAGCTCAGGATGGAGAAGGTCACCTTAAGTCAGTGGAAATAGAGAAACCCTAAGGAGGGTATTCCAAGGTTAGGGAAAAAGCGGTGGAGAATGTCACATTGAAAGCGTAAATTGGCTTGTTAATTAACTTGATTGTGATATTTAGATTGTTAGTCATATATGTGAAGTTTTGGTTGTCCCCACATATCAACATATTCATTTATGCTGACCGACGTTTTGTTTGTCAGCGTTTTAGATACAATATTGAAAAGGACAAACAATAAAGTGGCATATTATGAAAATAAGAATTAAAGTTCAAGGAGGATTAGTTAGAATAGATTGAAATTGTGGATAGAAGTTAGATATCCAAATTTTTCAAAAGGTATGCAAAGTTTTCTTTTATTCAAGCTTTCAGTATAGTTTGGTAGAATTTTATAATTATTATTGATTATTTTTCGAACCTTTGATCCACTTTATTGAGATAACAGCTCTGACCTCTTGATCTTCCTTAATTGGGGGTTACCGGGAGGCGGGGTCATTACACTATGTCTCTATACATCAATGTCACCTTCATAAAGAAGATTATACCCCACTTCCTTTTCTATCTATCCAAAACATGTATCTGTCCCTGAGAATCTAAGGTATGGGACCGCCCTTCTATCAAGGGACAGAAGGCCTCGCACTTGTCAAAGGATACCCCACTAATCTTTAATAACTACCACCTCCGTATCTTGTTTCCTCCATCTCCTAAGCGCTTTGGCTGCGGAGTTTGCTTCTAGTGTGATCAGTGTATTAGAAAGCGGGAAGCAAGAGGTGTGCGGACAACATCCTGTAACCGATTAAGCAGTAGCAGGCTATTAAGCAGGCGATTTTTGAAAAAATAGGTGCCTAAATTCTATATTTTTTATACAAAATTACATGTATGTGTATATTAAATATATATTTCTAAGGTACTTTTATACATATCTATTCAACAAATTAGTAAAAGTATTCATCAACACTTTACTAAAAATCAGTATCTCTAATCAATAAAATAAGCAAGCAGATCAATAATTGTATATAACAAACTATGATTTATTGATTTAAAGTAATCAGTAAAGTAGTACTAGCCATAGTACCAATCATTAATCACTGAAAGCAGCAAGGAAACCAGTAAAACTAATCTTGAATTAGAAGTATAATAGAGTAATATGATATTTACTTAGATGCATTACAGCAGTAACATATTATTACACCTTACACACAAAGTATGCATTCTAAATTTGGACTAGCTATATCATAGAACATTTAATGTATACAAGTTTCATATATTATATTCGACACTACTTGGACTATGTAATTAACTAATGTTACATGCTTACATTAGCATTTTAAAAAAGGGCAAAAGGGGGAAAAAGGGGGGTGATTATGTTCAAAACGCTTAAGGGCACTCAGGGGCTAAATTATGCGGCTGAGGGTCTTGGCCGATTAAGCGGCCGCTTAAGCGGCCACCTAGGCCTTTTTTAATACACTGGGTGTGATGCAAAACCCAAAATTGATCTCTCCCCCGTCTGTGTTTTGATCTCCCTGAAGAACTGATCAAGTCTCCAATGATATGGAGCTGCCTCCTATGCTTCTGCAACTAGGGAAGGATTATCTATCTCCATGGACTTAAAGGTGACATTTTCATCATCACACACCTCAAGAGCCACGATCATGGCTTGTGCTCCTACTTCATCATGGTTATCCGCATTTATCCAAGTCCTAAACACCAGTACTAGTCCGCCTTCCCTGGTACAAACAATCCCAGCACACCACCATCTATGTCTCACCAAAATGTCATCATCCTTGCCAATGGCCAAGTTCAACTTTCTATTTTAGAAGTCCGGATGCTGCCATCTAACTAAATCCAACCTCCTGATCTTTATATTTGGTTCAGTAAATCCTTCTTGTAAGGCATGATAAAGGAAACCACCATCTATGATCCGTCTAAAGTGTTTCCCCTTAAGTTTTCCATATATAAAAAGTGCTTCTGTCCATAACCTCACCTCTGGCGTCTTCTTATCTTCATATTGCCGCCTGCATCTCTCTCTCTCTCTCTCGAAATGAGCCAAATGTAACCCCTAGGATGACTCCCAAACCGCTCATATCATATTAATTTGCTTCCACCCAAAAAGTATTAATTCACTCCATAATTGAGTTCGGTCGGCCTTGTATGTCACACATCAATATCTTCTCCTCACGAGACCATATCCCAAGAACTAGATCACTGTGAATGAGCAAATGGATACTAGTTTCCATTGGTGGCTCCTGATAGCACGTACACCTTGACGTCAATGGTATCCTACAGCTCCTAATATTACCATATGTTAGGATCACCATATTAAGTAATTTCCATAGCACGGTATTAGTGCGTGTGATGACATCCTTGTGCCAAAGGAACTTTTTGTGTAGCCCCAGAGAAGGTTGTGTCTCATGTAGCATCCCTTTTTCCAATCGAATCGAGAAGCATATGCTATGTGACGGGAACCAAATTGAGCTATCAGAAAGTCAAAATAGACATACTAAAGTGACTTCATCACCAAACAACTTCCTTAGTGAGTTCCATGGTGAGGGCACCCCAATCCCATCTTTCTTGTATCCAAAAGTCGGCTACCTGAAATCTATGGAAGGTCTCTCTAGGCCTTTTTGCATAGGCCACAAGAGTCTGAGAACACCATTTATCCCACCAAAATGACAAAGTTCCCTACCCAATTGTCCACCTGACTAACGGCCAGACCACCGAAAACACCTTCCACAATTTTCTCCAAAAAGGAGGAGCAGCCGATATTTGCACCATATATGGTAATTCAGAATTCTGGTGCCTTGTATGTCTATGATACTTAGCACGACAGAAGGTAGCCCATCTGGAGGACCCTTGTATCACTTCCCAATCTGATTTCATCATAAACGCCTTTGTTGTACACTTTCCCGACGTGATCCCCAAACCCCCTACTTTAATAGATTTTGCAATTGATGACCAGGCAACCTAGACTTGTCTTGACAAGCCGTCTCTAGCACTCCAAAGAAATCTTGAGAACATGCTTTCTGTGACGACCACTATCAAACTGACAATGACATCACACAAAACTATGCGGAAATAACCATTAGCGGTGGATTATCGAAAATTACTAAAAATTTAAAACCTTTTTACCAAGAGACCCACTACTGGGAAACTCTTTATAAAAAAAACCATGACCATATATACAACATGGTTTACCTCATACATACATTGTTCCATCACATCACAAGGATATGAGATATCAATTGTACCAAACCATATACAAAAGAAACATTTTACATTGAGTCGTTCTATCCAAAATCTCAGACTGATTATAAAACTATTTATGCATTATCTCCCAAAAGATCTGAGAGTACATGGACGACACATAGGACTCTATATCTACAACACATAACAACACACTCAACCTGAGTTGTTACTGGTGTCATTGCTGCTACTGCCCGCTCTCTGCTGCACGATCTCTACCTCCTCGTGAACATCCACCTAAAAATTTGTAGAACCCATGGGGGGAGACAAAAGTCCCAGTGGGAGATACAACTCTCCGCCAATAGTATCATTATCGCAAATGATTATTTATGAAAGAGATAAGAAACCTTTATTGAATTAATAGGTATAACTACTTGCTATATGCAGAGTAGAGCAACCTCATTATTTAGTAGTTCAGATATTTATGATTAAGCAGTGGATCATCTAATCACCTTTTAAGAGGAATATGAAGAACATGTATAACTGTTATAAAATAAATAGTATAAAAGCAAAGCAAGGCTTCAACTAATGTTTTTGTATTTGATCCTTAAACAAATACACTATACGGATGATTACATCTTTCAACAATCAATCTTATGCCCTACAAAGGTGGGAATATACCTTCCATGCTCCAATTGACCACTACAAAGTAAGCATCAATGGCATAAAGGACTTATGGAAGAGATGGAATCCACGACCTCACCCCCTCAGTCAGTATGAGAATGGCAGAGACATATGAGTCAATCTGCATTATAACTAGCCTGGCATATAGAGGCTCTTTTCTATAGAGATATAGTGTGTAGCATGTTATCTGTTCAAGGTATGCCCTTCAGTCAATCATGCACATGTATATTGAGTCATGGCTGCAACCATACTCTTCTTTGTTTTAGAACTACGACCTACAACCACACTCTTGTTTTTTAGGAAATGGCTCGAAGCCAATCCTAGGGTTTGAAGGAAGTAAGGAAATACTCATCTTGCACCCTCGCATATTCAAAAATATGTGGTCCGAGTAAAACTCGTCTAACTATCCAGCAAGTCCTGACACTGAATGGATCTATGGCCACGGCAACCTACATTTTTAGTTTCACTTGATACATTAAGTGCATTACAACATCTTTTAGCATCAATCAAGTTACAAGCATGAACTATAGATAAATACTACCAAGAAAAGCATAATACATGTTTCAAGAAATCTTGTATCAACCAAAACCAGCAAGGAAAAAAACTAGGATAATCCAAAAAGAAGAAGATATAGCCTGCCACTTCGTATCTTCTTCCCGAAGGTTAGAAACATCTGCCACAGGCGTGTTTGTGGGTGCTATTATTGGGCTTGTGTGATCTTTCTTCTCCTCTTCTTCTCTGTGTTCTTTGTTAGATCCTCCTTTCTCCCAGCTTTATCCAGCATGGAGTCTCTTTTCTATTTTGATCCTTTTGTCCCCTTGTGTGGGGATTTAAAGGATCTATTTGTTTCCCCAAGGGGCACTTATATACCCAAAGTTTTTGGTTATCTAGTAACACATTTTTTTGTCACCAAAAAAGAAATCTTGTATCAATTGAAACACATCTTGGTATACCCTTCCTGGAATTTCAATACCCTAAACATATTATTGGGAATCTTATCCCTTTAGTAATTTCATCATCATGATCACATCCTATGGGGTATCAAACCCTCAGTTCATCTTTGAAAATTATTACCTCTTACCATGCAACAATCATCTCTAGGTCATCAGACCCACATATATATATATATATATATATATATATATATATAGAGAGAGAGAGAGAGAGAGAGAGAGTCAGGCTAGAATACACTCGAGTGTACGGATCGCACGAATACACTCAAGTGTGTTTGCATATCAAGACTATTTTTTGCAAAATGTAAACCATTGATATTCACTGTCATACTATAACTAGGCTACATACAAATTTTGAGCACATTTGGATGAGTGTAAGTCACTCATCCAAGGGCAACAAAATCAACGCGCGAAACTAATTTGAAATGCATAATTTTTGCGGTCTTCATAACATGAGCTATACATATCCAAATGTGCTCAAATTTTGCGTATGAGTTGTTCACGAGATGTTTAAGAAGATCAACAGATTAGATTTTCAAAAAAAATATTGCATCATGGAAAACTACTTGAGTGTATTCCGCTCTGGATACACTCGAGTGTATTCTAGCCTGACTCTATATATATATATATATATATATATATATATATATATATATATATATATAGACACACACACACACACACATACACACACACACACACACACATATATATATACACACACACACACATATATATATACATCATACTTATTGTACAAGTATATTACATGGCTCACAAGGCCTATTTGATTTGTATCATGATAAATCATCATAACTCAAACATGGATATGCTCATCATCTCATAATACCTGCATGGTTAGGATTTCATTATAAAAGCAATATCAAGTTAATATCATCACCATGCCATAAAGAGAATCATTCAATTTGCAACCCTCTCATAATTAGGGTTAAGATTTTCCCCTTGTAATCGATTAGGGTATTCAAGTTTATATTTTTAACAACCCTAATTCACATCATAAGAGCTTATTTTATTGCCATAAGTATTCAGGCTTACTTAATTACTTCCATCAATTATCATCAATTGATTATCAACACGAAGATCTATCTTTCTCATATGAGTAGTACAAGTTTCTCTCTCATCCTTACTAGGATATTACATTAAATCAATCCTCTTTAGGGTTTATCACCCTACATAAAGTGTATCCATCTCATTACTTCATAGTATATCTATTGATTATATTCAAGATGTATCGGCCTATACTCATCAAAGTATATCGGCCTACACTCATCAAGGTGTATCGGCCTACACCCATTCAAGGTGTATTGACCTACACTCATTCAAGGTGTATCGAACTAGGTACATGTATTTGCGTCGGCCAAGGCACCATTGCTTGTGTCGGCCAAGGTACCATTGCTTGTGTTGGCTAATGCACATCAAGAGGTATCAGTTTAGAGGTGTTTAGGGGAGTATCATTTGTATGGTGCTTGAGGTATATCGGCAATAGTGTATGCTTGTGTGTCAGTCACACTATCATATTGTGTATCTGCCACCATGGTTTGGATTGTATCGGGTGAACCCTCATCACCACCTTAATTTCTTTCACCTATTGACCTCACCACTACTTGGTGTGTCGGCCAAGACCTCAAGGAATGTGTTACCCACACCTTCACATGGTGTGTCGGGCTAGAGGGATATTGTCTTATGAGTATATCGGATTACTAGGGTTAGGGTTAGCCATATCGGCCTCCATACTCAACTAAAGCATCATGATTTGATACTCCATCTTCACTATCTATTGGTCATGACGAGCTTGAGTCATTAAGGCATATCGTTTTAATGGTGTCAAACATATCAGCCTAACATCTTCTAGGTCATGACACATTAGCAACATATCGTTTTAGGCATCACAAGTCATGATGGCCATCCATATTATAGTGCAAGTGTGTGTTAACTTAGATAATTTTAAGATATCGACCTACCCTCATCTTTAGTCCTACACATGTAACAAACTGATAGGGATTCGGGAATTCATATGTATCTTTTTTCTTTCATTTACCCTTGTATCGGGTTAGGGTTTCCACAAACCGATATTAGTTTGTGCATAGAGTTTTCCATCATCTTCAAGCTCCAACCCTTCATCTATTAACACTCTAGTTCATGGACAACAGCCCCAAATATCCATTAGAACTCATAGAATCATTATTCAAACAAGAAAAGTCAAAGTAGAGAAGGAATCATCAAGTATTGCATGATAGAAGGTGAATAATAATAAAGTTGAGTTCAAATTATATAACCCGCCTCAAGATCAACACGAGCTTCAAGCTTCAAAGCTCCACGTTCCCAAGGTTGAAGATGACTTATCAAAAGTCCAAGACTTGATCACAACACCTCTATACGAAAGGAGACACCATATAAGGAACTTGGTGAAGAAGGAAGGAAAGGAAAGAATCATGATCCGAGAAGCATAGTCTTTCTAAGGTAGAAGACAATCATGGCTTTACCTTGGGCAAGTTACTCAGCCTTCCCCTTGCTACTTGATCTCCTAGGGCTTTCCACCAAGAAAAGGATGATATGAAAGTCGAAAGTTTCACTTGTAGGTGAAAAGAGAGGTTTATATAGTTGAGGTTCAAGAGAGAGAGTGTATGTGAAGTGCCATCACCATATGCACCTTAGGTGACACGTGTCCATGATGGTGACTCCATGCAACCATAATTATCTCATCATTCAAAACTCTTGAGGATGATCCAAAGGTAATATATCGGCCATTGGGTATCTTTCTTGACAAGATATCACAACCCAATATCACTTTATATGAAAACCGATACAACTTTTGCAAGGAACATGTAAATTGATCTGTTTTACCGACTTGAGGTGCTTAGCCCATTATGAACACTTTCAAAGGTTACCAAACCATTATGGGACATCCTCTATGGCTTCCAAGCCGATAGGCACTTCCATATACACTTCATAACTCGACACAAACCCATCTAGGGTTCAAGATACTCAACATTTTTTTGGTTCTTTCACCATCAAGAGTGCTATCACTCAACCAAGACTAAAACAAGACTCAAACAAGACTCCCCCTCCTTTTTTACTCCTCTAGATGATGCTAAGAGAGAGAAGGGATACTCTAGATGTGGTAATTTGCACATCAACCCCTTATTTTGGGTTAATTGCAATTTGCACCAAAACTATCATATAAAGCAAAAACTATTTGCAAACGAGCTCAAACTTGAGAATTAAACTTTCCATAAGTCTTAATTATTTATTAAAGGATTAAGACAAGGTTCTAAGTAACGTACTTAGGCAAAGATTCTTGGGTTATCCCAAAATCTAAGTCAGGGGTGGTACACTTTCAATATCCCTTAGTACCCTCACTGGAATTGACATGCAGCTAAGGTGTAAACCTATATAGTTGCCAACATGTGTTTAATCAGAGTGAGATGTCCAACGAAGGATAAGAACCTTGTTTTCTATGAGGCCATCTTAATATGTATCCTTTCTTTTATATAATCAAAATGAGCCACCTTCAACTTATATTTCAAGATAGGAACCCTAAGGTACATAAAAGTATCTCCATCATAGATCTCCCCAAAATTCTGTATATCCAACTCCACACTCTAATCATTGGCTCCTCCATCAAGAACCCCAAATTCCTTCTGTTTATCCTCTGCCCTGATATTCTTTCATACCGCTCCAAAATGTTGACAATGGACTAGATGTCATTTCTAGAGGAAGAAGAGAAAAGAACTATATCATTCACATACATGAGGATGGGAGGGCTCAGCATATCCCCTAGTCCTATAATGTGGAAGAAGATTTGAGTGTGTCTCCTCCTTAACCACTCTGCATAGAGTTTCTTGATCTAGAATGAACATAGATGGTGACAAGGGGTTTCCTTGCTTCAATCCTTTTTTCACGAGAAAAAAATTTATAGAGACTCCATTTAGCATGACCTACATCCACGATCCTTCAAAGAAATCCATACATAGGTCCAAAGTTTCATCCAACATCCCATATATTTTTAAAACTCAACAATGAAAGGTCCAATTGACCATATCATATGCTTTTTTGATATCCAACTTTATCTTCAAATTTGCATATGTACCTTCCACAACCAAGTCATGTACTATCTCATTTGTTAATTTGATTTTTGCTATATCCCTGCCATGTACAGACATGCCTTGCTCCATGGACACCATCTTAGGAAGGAGATCGGAAATTCTATTGTTAAGAATACGAGCCAGGAGGCGCATGGACACATTTTCCACTTAGATCGGATGAAAATCTGATGAGAGAAATTGCACCTTTTCTACTTTTGGTATCAAACACACATTATTGCATTTCAGGTTGCGGTGACAAATCTTACTTGTGAAAAACATCTTTGCGAGTTTTATGAAGTCCTTCACTATCTCCCAAGCCGCAATATAGAACGCCACCATAAACCCGTCTGGCCTAGGCATACTACACTTGTCCATGTGTTGTAATGTTCTGTGAATCTCTTCTTCTCCCGGGAGGGTCAATCAACATAAGGTTACCATCACCTGAGAGGTTAGAAGGAATACCTTCAAGGAAAGGTGCATTCTCCTCATGGCAATCATCTGCGTGTTATAAAAGTTTTCAAAGAAACGTGCTGCTTCTGTGCTGATCTGATCCTCAGCCTCAACCAGTGTACCATCCTCTAATACTAACTTCTAAATCTTATTTCTCTTCATTCCACTTTGAACCACAACTTGGTATAATTGTGTTCCGCTTACCATCCTGCAACTATTAAATTTTCTATTTTACTTTCCACATCAATTCCTCCTTATTAAGTATATCTTCTAGTTCTTGTTCAGTTTCTCATTAAAGGCTTTCAAGAATCATAGAAAGTCTCTGATAAAAAAAGATCTGCAAATTGTGTATAACATCCTCTAGATCAGTCTTTTTATGTGACAAACACCCAAAACCTCCTTATTTCGTGACTTTAGGCGGCGTCTCAAATTTGACAGCTTTGCATAAAACATAAAGAATGGATCACCCCACCCCTCAGCATGCCATCCTCACGTTATAGAGGGGAAACAATCTGGATGCTGCAAAAAACAACAAGAAAGGAGAAAGAGGCCAAGGTCGTCTTAGAGACAGACTCTCTAATGGTGACTAGAAGAGGGCAGTGGTTGAAGGATCTTCTACGTGTTATATGCTTTATAGTTGCTTCCATCGTCATTGCCAACCAATCCCGATTAACAAAGACCCTATCTAGCTTTTCCCAGACAGTCAGAAACATAAACTACTTATCCACCCAAGTAAAAGCACTCCGTGTAAAGTCTAACTCTTTCACATCCACATCGACAATCTAGTTGTTAAAGTCTTGCATGCCCACTCCATCAAGGACCAAAAAATACCTCTCTGTTTGTTGGGATCCCTCGCGATGTTAAAATTTCCTATCACCATTCATGGGTTGTCCCCCACTGCCTTTTCAATATCTGATAATTCTCCCTATAGAATCCTCCTTCCAAAAGTAGTACACACCGCATATACATCTGTGATAAAGAAGGTCTTCCCATTGGCATCTATAAATCTGAGAGAGATACATTGTCTATGCAATCTAAAAATAGAGGGGAACAAATATGGGTCAACAAAGACCCAGATTTTCCCAGCCTCATTTTGGTTGGGTGCACACCAGTCTAGCCTGACAATATCACAAAGTTATTACGCCCTCTCTGCCGGAATCATCGACTCCATCATTGCAACAAAAATCAGTTTATGATGTCTACACATACGCCCAAGCACTCTTCTAATATTATTGTTCATCTCACCCTTGATGTTCCATACAAGGAAACTATGCATAAACAACAACAAAACCATCATCTCTGTGGACTCACCATCCTTCACCTGTAAAACCCTTCCTCTTATGGTTCCTCAAACCCTCAATCGAATCTTCAAGGTCACCAAAATATTCGCCTCGAATGTTGAACACCTCATAGGACTATCTATTGAGCCTGGCAAGTTATCTCTATCACAGATTCTTCATAATATGTCACTACACATGTATCTCCACTGTCTCAATCTCGGCGAATCGAATGATCCACAAAAACTTTCAATGTCGGTGGTGGCGATGATCAAAGTACTCTTGCTGGTCATGGACCCACCTTCATGATATTGGTGTATCCCGGTTACGTCCCCTCACCTCTGTTTCCCCCTCATTGAGACTCATTGCCGGCCTCTCTTCTCCATCATAGACCAGTGCCAAGAAAAATTCTCATGATCCCTGGGATGTGTACAAGCAAAAAGGCAATAATGGGAATCTTCAATCTGTTCGCCATCAGCGTGAGAATGACTGGATTCTCAGAATTCTCCATCATGGCCACTTTAGACAGTTTGGCACAGAAACTAACATTGTCCATCGTAACATATAAAAACTAAGGGAAATCCTCATCAAAGGCCTCAACTAGCACTAACACCCCAGAAGCATCATCCTCAGATCTCTGCCATCTAGAAATGCCCAACGTGTTCCTAAAGGACTTTACCATCTCCTTGATAGACTGATCATCTTTGAAAGGTAGTGGGACGTCTTTAACCAGAACCACATCCTGGACTTTTACGAACACATAGCCAGGCCATCTTTACTTGAGGATGCAACAGTCACATCGAGAGTCTAGGGAGGGGAAGACGACGCAGTTGTAGCTTCTTCTTTGGAGGAAAAGAGAACCAAGGCTTTACAGTTCTCCACCCTGATTATCTTTGATGCCTTTAACCATTCTTCATGAAGGCTATCTTTAATCTGAGTCCACGAAGCATCATTTTTTCAGTCCACCTGAATACCATATCGCAACTTTTCCACGGCCTGGGTTCTAGTCTCATCTCGCTCCTTCAAGGACACAACCACTCTCTTTGGCATATGAAGGATAGTAGGAAGTTGTCCATGTGATCCCAACCCCCCGCCAACTGAAGAAATTCATGCTGGTTATTGTTGAGAATAAGATTATATTGAATGCATGGGATTAATACAAGATTGTATTCCCTCTCCTTTATATAGGAGAGGGTAGACACCCTAAGATTTAAGATGCAAGTAATCTAAACGGGCTGAGATACAAAATCCCACTAACTAATTAACCTATTAACTAAATAGGCTAATATATACTCTTTAACACTCCACCTCAAGCTGGAGCATGGGTGAAACACATGTCCAAAGCTTGGAGGTTACAAGACTCGACAAAATGATAAAAGAAATGATAAATGAAAGATAAAAGATAAATATCACTCCCCATACAAAATAAACACTCCCCCTTAAACAATACTCCCCCCGAATCATATGACGACGATGCCTCTCTTCTTTCAAATTGTATTCTACATGCTGGAGATCCTCGAGCTTTGATGAAGGTCTTTTGGAGTACATCTGGAATGAAAAACATCTGAAATGGGACCTGAATACTGTAGTAGTAATTCACCACTTGGAGCAGACGATCCTCAATACCATGACTACATCATCTTCACTGGAATACATACTTAACGCGGAACGAACGCGGATCTCCAATGTCAATGTAGCAGTAGCAGAATCTCCAAATTGTAAGAGAAGACGTGCATAATGTGGCACGAACACGAACGGACGATATGCTGGTGATATGATGCAGGCACCATAACTTTGTCGCACGAACCTTGGGGGCTTGATAGGAAAGGAGATATCATCCATCAAGGAAAGTCCCCAGAAGATCAGCAACATGTGATGTCGAAATAGCATATGCGACTCAGAGAAGACGTGATGAAGCAGCTCGGTGAAGATAAACTGGATGAATCAACCTTGTAGAAGTAGATTAGCGGGCTTGCTGAGCTTTTGAAAATCTGAACCACCCTTTGTCTCATGTGAATGAAACTGAAGTATACCATCAACACCTGATGTACATAATGTGGTACGAACGCGGATAGCTCGGTGTTGATGTTGAATGAAGGTCCTTCATTGTTGTCTAGAAGTAGAGAACGGATGTGTTGAACAATGCGAAGCTCCATGAAGATAATAGCCTGGAACATATATAGCCTGAATACATATATCACTCTTCTCATACTCTCTCTCTCATACATATTCTCTCTCTCTCTTCTCATCTCTTCCTCTCCTCTCTACCCCCCCCCCCCCGCACACCAAATACGAGAGCTAGGAAGCACAGATACTCCAAAATAGGTGTCGTACCCGTATCTGATATGTATCGGATACCAATACTCAATGGATACACCTAAATACATATTGGATACCTTTCCAGCCGTATCCCCTTTTTTTCTACTTTTTTGGGCATGGATACAACATGGATACGTTTTGGATACGGCCATGCCCATTTAAGCCTTTTTTTTACTTCTCATTTTTAAGACCTTTTAACAGATTTACCTACATCGTTACTGATTCTCTGTGCAAATTAGTAAAATGGCTCCTTTGGCTTGTGCAATACATTTTGAAGCTTGGTTTTGCTTCAGTGCACACCATATTTCTATTGTTGTGTGGCTTGTACCTCATCTTCTCCAATGGGCTATTGGTGGTTAACGTACAACCTTTGTGTCTCATCTTCTCCAAAGGGATTTAATTTTCTATTGGTGGTTATAGCCTCTAGCCTCTGGATTTCTACCTTAACTCTTTTCGGAATTCTATTTTGGCATTGTCTTTGTTCATCCCTTTTGAACATAACTCGCACTAGCTTTCTCTAATTTTGTTGTTTAGTAGTTCTGATTTTCTCACTGTGTCTTTCTGTTAATATACCTACTTGTCTAATTAATTGCCTCTGTTGTTTCATATTTCAGTTCATTTTTTAAATTTTGGAATTTGGATATACTTCTTGTCTACATGAATATTTAATTACTTCTTATAGATGAAAGAAGATGGTTTGGTGTCACATATGACATGACACACTTTACAACACAAAATTAAATGATACGTGAAATGTGAATGGTTTAGAATATGATTTTGTGACGTTTTTTTGTAACTTCTATCTGACATTAATATGAATGAAAGACCCCTTTTTATATCATTGTTCGATACTGTGGAATTGGTTTCCATTTTCTTTAGATATATTGTGATTTATAAATGAAATTTGGCTGCCTTCATCTATTTTTAGAATAAATATACTATTTATTTTTGAAAATATTTAAATAAATATTAAAAAAATTGTCGTATCCATGTCGTACATGTATCCTATATTCTCAAAATATTTCATATCCATGTACCCGTACTCGTACCCATACCCGTACCCGCATCTGAAACGTATCAGTATCCATGCTTCCTAGGATGCGCTAGGACGAGAGTGAGTATTTGGCGTAGAGAAATGGATATATGACCCCCCGCACTGTGGAAAGGGATACACACATGATATGGGTGGGTGGGAAAGGAATCGGCAGATTTGAGAGGATTTTGTGACATGGAGATGTGTAATATGTGGAGAATGAAATCGATAACCAGAGAGAATATGCTAAATGGGTCAATGTAAGATCTGGGTAGAAAATTAAATGGATCTAATCCCGAATATCAACAGGCATCTGGTATATGGGGCTGTAGATAGGGTTATTTGGTAGCGGTGGCGAGTGATGGGTGACCGTGCTTCAGCCAAGGATAGGCAAAAATGTTGGGGCAACAAAGATGAGATGGAGAGCAGCAGTGGAGTAGTGACTAGGGGTATGGATGACGGCGGCAGCTGAATGGTGTGATCGGTGGATGGGGATATGGTTGCTGGATGATATGGCAGCCACATAGCAGCAGGATAAATGATGATGATTGTGTCACTCGACTGATGTAGCACTTGGCCAAAGAAAAAGAGATGATATTGGTCTCCTGTACGGCTCCAGAGATATTGCATGCCATGAGGTTTCATGCGGAGTCAAGTGTGGAGCCTCTCCTTATGAGACGATGAAGGCTGGAGCTGAGGACATCAGGGTGATGCAGTGGTAGATGGGTGCTGAATAATGTGAGTGTGATGGCATCGACGGATGTGGATGGAGGCTACTTCTGGGTGCGTGGTGATGGTGATGGTTGCTCCTACTTTTGTGGTCGGCCACAACACTCTTACTGGTTGTCGTCGGCTTGTTGGTCACCGTCGGCTTGCTGGATGGATTCAGCGGCGGATGGAGATCTTTTTTGGGCGTTGCTTGCTGCTATTGTTGGCCGATAATGTCCTGGCAGGCTATGGTTGCGGCTACGATTAGTAACCGGTAACGGCTTGACGATGGTTTTTGATTTCACCAGGACAAAGATGTCCAGTGTACAAAAAGAAAAATTAAATCTTTAAGAAAGAGAAGGAGAAGCCATGGAGGACGGGAGATGTATGGCGGGCAGTCAGCCTAAGCCATGGCAACGACGGCAGCCGCCCACAGGCGGGGGTTCTTCCCCTCGGTTTCTCTCTGGAAAAGACGAGCGGCGGTGGCTAGGGCTGCGTGTGTGTCAGAAACGAGAGGGAGGAGGGGTGGCATCTAGGTTTCCCTCAAGAGAGAACAAACTCTGTTTACACAGGAATTACTATTCACTCTGATGTATTGTTTACGCCGGAGTTACTGTTCACCACCGGAGTTACTGTTCACCACTCTAATACCATGTTGAAAAATAAGATTATATTGAATGCATGGGATGAATACAAGACTGGACGCCCTCTCCTTTATATAGGAGAGGGGAGACTCCCTAACACTTAAGACGCAAGTAATCTAAACGGGCTGAGATACAAAAACCCACTAACTAATTAACTAATTAACTTATTAACTAAATATGATAATATATACTCTTTAATGGTTATGAATGTTTGGAGGGCCATGGGGTGGGAATTGATAGGTACATTGTCTGATCAAGTGGCCCAATTTACGACATCAGTAGCACACCTTTGGAGAGGAACATTGCATCTTCTAGTGATCTGCCTTCATACACTTAAAGTAGATATTTTTGGGGATGTTATAGAACGTTCTCAGCCTGATGTTCGCCTACTCTCATTGAGATGTAGGTTGACGCCTCTTGCGGTTACGAACTGGATTGAAGCCTTCATCACTCTCCTCTTGGTTCAGTACCTCCGCTTGAGGGGTATCCGGGATTACGATGTCCATGCTTCTATAAATCTCTTCGTCCTGACCCTCGTCGAACAGTTGTGAAGCATCATGCACCGCCACCTCTGGATTCACTATAGGGTATGCCAATCTCTGATTAACCATAATGATCCACACCACCTGACTTCTCGGGCAATCACGATAAGGTCCCTCATCTTGCGGTGGGAACTATAGCGACGTCGATGCCATATTGCCTAACTTCCACGATCAAAAAACCCCCTTTTTAAAAAGAAACTAGCCCCTGACCAGAGGCAGAGGCACTTCCCTAAGACTGCCTGATGTGATTAGGTGTTTGATTACCTACCTTGTCTGGACTCAAGCTAGAGTATCAATATCCAAAACCCACCACACCACATAGGCTTTTGCGATGATATGTCAGCACCTACCTTGTCTGATATTCGCTGAAGTATCAGTGCCCAAACACCGCAATCACCTCCCTGGTCTTTCAGGACACCTGTAGCCCTTGGAAATGGGTGGAAGGAGGTCGACGGTAAACCCCGTTCGGTGGAGTACCGTGACGGAGGAGACACAGGGCACCCCCGACAAATCCTCCTTATCGCTTCTTTGCCCGGCATAGCCCTAGATTGGGTGTCAAATCGGT
Organism: Alisma plantago-aquatica; assembly: GCA_963693085.1. NCBI lineage: Eukaryota > Viridiplantae > Streptophyta > Magnoliopsida > Alismatales > Alismataceae > Alisma > Alisma plantago-aquatica. The sequence goes on from OY856411.1 coordinate 1,415,621,006, forward strand.
CTACTAGGAAAATATCTCCGAACCATCTATCCTCCCTAAAAGAGATGATGTTGCCATATCCCAAGTGATTGGTGGTTTAGGTTGGGTGATGGCAATCCATGTTGGTGAAACTCTTCTGTTTGATTCGATCCACATATAAGGAATGCATTTCTATTGTGGAATATTGATGAAGAATCAACTATAACGGATTTAACCAGCATAATCATTTCCCAAAAAGAGCTAGGTAGAATTTAGATAAAGGAGTGACATTGGCACCGGGCTTCTTGTTGGGCCTTGTTGATACCTTATAAAACTCTCCCCTTTGCAAAAGAAATATTTTCTAGTCCCAGGCTCCCAGCCACTCTGTTGATGATACCCAAAGTTGATTTTAAGGCTGTCGTAGCATAAGTAGCCAATACATCCATAATGGATATAATAAAAACTTCATGTACCTCCCAAGGAGAGAGTGCTCCCATACCCACTAGGTTGAGGTTGAAAACTATCACTAGAACTCCCAACCTGATATGTTAAGTCTTGAAGGAAAAAAGGTCATCCCCATGTAAAACATGGGTACCACATAGGTGAAATGTGGTATGTGGGAGTACATGTGATTTGGAATTTTATTAATTGAACATATGTAGTCATGAAATCATACATTGAGGGAGAGGCGGAATGATGTCGCGGGGGAGAGGCAGAAGAGGGTGAGAGCGAGGGCGAGGGCGAACTCCTAATGCGAGAGGGGGAAGGGGCACTCTACTGCTGAGCATTCACATGCTCCTCCTCTCCGCCAATCAGAGGTTGATGGAGAAGGAAGTAGATCCAACCTGAATCCTCTGCAATCACCTAGGGCAAATGATAGTGTCGTCGCCAGTTACTCTAAGACAATTCCAAGCAAATCCGCAAAGGTTTCGAGCCCTATCCATCTTACCAACTGGTTCACCGCTAGTAGGCAGGGCAGGGCCAAACTCAAAGTGGAGATCGACTACATCGAGCCAAGATTACGCGACGGTGAGAAGTGTGCTACAATTTCTAGTCAGGATTTCTCAATTCCGAATTGGAATGAGTATCTCTCGGTTAGATTTGTGGGCAGGAAACCATTTAGCGACCAATTAAATAGATGGATGTGAAGACTCTGGCGTCCTAGTGGCCCAGTTGAAGTAATCGCCGAGGAACGAGATGGCTTCATCATCAAAATGTCGATTGAAAGTGAGAAGGAGCGGGTGCTTGATGAAGCTCAGTGGTTCATGGACGGATCATTGATCATCGTCCACTCGTGGAAGCCTGGAACACCTCTCCATCCCCTCTCCTTTCCGCAGGTTCCAATCTGGTTTAAGATTGAGAACCCCAGTTTGTTGTTGACCAGACGACATGTCTCTTGTGTCGCCAACACCATTGGCATCCTAGTCGACATCGAAGAGCAGTCCATCACCGCCAGATGCCTTGGAAATAGGGATGTCAATGGGTAAGGGTAAACCCGTTTACCCTTTACCCATACCCTATAGGGGAAGGGTAAGGGTAAAGGATTTTCTTACCCTTTACCCGCTTACCCGCTACCCTCTAACCCACTACCTTAGTGGGTAAGGGTAAGGGTAAGACATTACACATACCCTCTAACCCTCTACCCGCCAATATTTATGTATACTATATTAAATGTATGGTCATATGTTGTTTGAATCTATGCAATATTTAATATTATGGGGTCATCATTTTAAATAATACATGATATTCTTTTTGACTTCTTATATAGTTAACTTGGTTGTGTATGCAACACTATTTTGGAGGTGCAAGACACATGTATATAAGTAGTCTATGTTCCATTAAATAATTTGTGGTGTAATGCAACCATGTATATAATAACAAGATTTAATCTTTAATGTATCATTTGATACATATGTGAGGTGATGTTATCTATTTTATTTGTGTTTTATATTTTTGGATGCAACAACATTTTAGAGGGTGTAATATATGCATGCTTCTAAGAATAACTTTCTATGACATATTGTCCTTTAATATCATTTTAACATAGAAGTCTTAACCTACTAGGAATAATTTATTTTTTCACACACCAATGTTAGGGTACTACCATTTGTACATGCATTCAATACAACACTTGTAGAATATTACTTAGAAACATTTTGGATATTTAAATTCCATTATGGAACATCTTGATATTTCACTCAAATATATGACTGTACTAGCTAGACCATTATTGTTAATATTATCACAAATTTGAAGATGACATATAAATTCCCCACTTCACCCTTACCCTCCCCATTTACCCTGTGGGTAAGAGGGTAAGGGTAAGGGGAGGGTAAGGATATTGGTGGAGTGGGGAATTACCCATACCCTTACCCGCCAGACTTGGTGGGTAAGGGTAAGGGTAAGACCTTACCCTCCCCATACCCTCCCCGTTGATATCCCTACTTGGAGATGCACTTGCCTGCATCAAAGTCACCTGTGAAGTCAGGCTCCCCAGAGCCACGAAGGTGGAAGTAGATTCATCACCGAAGACCCTGAAGGTGGAGTCGGTTGTATGCCTTGTGATCTACCCCAGCTGCAAGGCCTTCGGGCATAGGGGGATTTTGTGTCCCCTGAAGACAAGGAAGCCTCCACCTGAGAAGGATATTCATGTCAAGCTTGGCAAACCAGTCATTCGACACAATGCCAAGGGATCTAACAAGCCTGTGAGGATGGATCATGAGAAGCCATCGAGCAAGGACTGTGATAATCACTCAGATGTGGATGACAACCTGCGAGACCTGATCTTCCAATAAGTTAAAGACACTATCATTAATAGTGAACGTGAGTTCCGCCAAGCCCATTCCTCAACTACTAACATTCAAATGGAGGAGCCTAACATGTTCGAGGGTATGCCATTTTGTAATGCAGGTAGCTTGAACTTTGATTGGGAGTTGGAAATCACTGGAAGAGGTGATAAAGCCTCTAGATCTGACTCTTGGAAGCTGAATAAGATCTGGAGCAATTGTGGCTTCTCGAGCCAATACCAGGATAGTAAGGATAATCTATTTGAGGAAGATGAGGCCTCCAATGGCTCTGATTTTGAATCTGAGAAATGGGACTCATACTCGATGGATTATGACCAAACCTGGTCAAAGAGGAAGAAGAAGCAAGGTAGGAAAAAGCTGGATGGGGGTTAGCTTGCTCACCCTTTCAGCCGGCTTGAGTCACTTGTTTATATGATGGATGAAGACTAATTCCAGAAAGGCTCCTAAGGTGGGTGTGATCTCGGCTGATGAAGATGATTGGTAGCTTCCCTTAAATCCATTCTTTTAGTGGTTGAGCAGAATGCATATGGAGGATAGGGTGGTCTCCTCTCCATGGCTGTTTGTCATGGCCATTGGAAGTGCCTCTATGGATATGTTTTTTTTGCCGATTGGTTGCTTTCCTGGTTTGGTAGAAACGAGTTTTTTGATGGTTTTTCCCCTTGATGGTGCTATATTCCTACATAGTCTATGGGTGTTTCAGAAGGCATGATGTCACACCTTGAAGGTGCTCACGTTGTCAGCTGATTATTATGTTTTCTGTACGCAGTTCAGCAATTGTGTGGTAGTCGCTAGCATAGGATAGTTGGAATCCTCATCTCTACCTCTTTCTGCTTCTCGGGAGGACCTTAGCTAAGTCCTCTTTTAATTGTCTGGATTTTATATCCTGGTTGTAAGGGGTGCATATACGCACCTAAAGTTTTTGGATTCATTTAATAGTAACATGATTTTTTACCGACCAAAAAAAAAGAAATCATACATTTCGCTTGTAACAAAATGTATTTAAAATTTTAGAATATGCAACTTATATATTTATTGTTGATTTATTTACATTTATTATTTGTTTATATATGTATATCATAGTTGTCTAGGTGGTGGCCTCGGATACTAGGGAGCCTAGCTTCCACTGCCTAGGTGGTCCATTATTTTTTTGAATTTTGTATATGTTTGTATCAATATATCACTAGGTAAGTTTTCTTTCAACTTAACCAAACTTAAATTTACCTAAACAACACTTAAAAATGATCTAAACTGGAACTAACTTGACAAAATTTGACCAAGTGAATCCTAAATTCATCTAATTTGACCCAAATCAAACACATAATAACCTACTTCGACTCTAAAATGAGCTTGTGTAGCCTAAGTTGCACTAATTCAACATGCAACAACCTAAGTTGACACAAAAATGACCTAAACTAGACCTTAATGCCCACCCAATCCATTTGTGGCATTGGCACCTAGGAAGCACAGACACTTTTTGGAGGTTGACGTGTCCGTTTCCGACGTGTGTTCAACCTAGACACGCGGTGGACACTCCTATAGTGTGTCCAATTTTATTTTATTTTATTTGCAAGTTGGACACGACGTTGACACATCTAGAACACTTAGTGGACATAGCCAACCCAACCCACATAAGATCTAACTAAAAAGAAAAGAGAAAATAAGATCCAACCCCATAGAATCATCAACCAAACCCCAACTCCTCACCGAAACCCTCATCCCTTCCCTTGAGAGGTGACTAACAAGACTCACCTCTAATTGTTGTTGTTCCCATAGAGAACGTGTGCAAACGCCTCTTGTAGCAGTTGCTGCAACTAGCAGTTAGGTCCTGAAGTTGCTGCAAGCAACCACCATAAAGAGATGGAGCTGCTACAAGCAGCCTTTGCATCAACAACCACTACGAGTTAAAGCTACCATAAGCAGCAATCATTTACGACAGCCATTTACAGCGGGAGCTGCCAACACCTAGAGCAGCCATAAGAAGCAACTTCATTCCCTTTCAAGGAACTCATTCCCTCTTCTTCCTCTTGATTTTCTTATCTATTCCCTTTTCTCCTCTTCTTCCTACTTTTTTGGTCCTCTAATGTGTCCACTGCTCCACCCACCTCCTCTTCATACTCTATCAAAACCTCTCCTTCCCTCCTTTTCATCTACTAACATGCAGTCATGTTTTGCTTTTGTCTCTTCCTTCTACCCTTCACTCCTACATTACTACTAAATGTGTTCTCCTCTTACTTCACCACCATCATCACCACCCATACACATCTCCCCTGAATCACTACAACTTCCCCTCCTCTTCCCCATACTCCACACCTCCATTAGTATTGTAACTGTTAAATTGTTGTGTATAATTAATTTCAAATCATTTTCTTGTAGTTCATCATTCTTGGATATTAGAATAATTTAATATATCATTTTGTTTGCTAAATTTTATGTCGATCAACATAGTGGGTTTGAATACAAATGTGAATATAAAGTCGATATCATGGTGATCGTTGTTATTCTTGTTGTTCAGAATTATGGAGCTTGTTGAGTTGTACAAATAAATTATATACACATGTATGTGTTTATATTGTATATATTTATGTAAATATATGTATGTACATATGTATATATGTAGAAATATTGTCGTGTCCAACGTTGTGTCTGTGCCCTATATTTTAAAAAATTGACGTCCCTCGTGTCTGTGTCTGTGTCTGTGTCCATATTTGTGTATGTGTTCATGTCCACACTTCTTAGCTTGGCACCCCTTTGAGAACCTATCTTGTCTAGGCATGCCTAGGTGGGAGTCTGGATAACTTTGATGTTATATATGTATATATATGTGTTTATGTAATATATGTACAAATATTGAAATTTATACTCAAAGATGTACTAATATATATGTAGAGTGTCTATTTAAGTGAACAAATCAACAAGTATACATAAATGTAGAAATATGTGTGTGGAATGAGTATGTATATGTAGGTATATTATATATGTTTGTATACATATGAACACATTAAAAGGTATATTACATAAACATACAAATGTGTGTGATGTGTGTATGTGTAGTTATATTATATATGTAGATACACTATACACATATACATATGATATATCAACAAGTATACATATATACGTACAAAAATGTTTTTTTAATAATGCATGCAAGTATACATATGAATATATGACTAAATATTTAAATATAAAATTAAGTGCATATATATGTATGTATGTAAATATGGTTTAAGAAGTGGACTTTTATAAAAGTGGATTTTCATCGCTTGCTTAGTAGGCCAAGCGGGGGCATGACTAAGGACCACTTGACGGACCGATTAGCAATATGTGGTATGACAGGATGACCTGCCCAAGGATAAGTAGGAGTACATGCAACATGTACAGATTGATCTCTCAAACTATGTCGGAACCCTGTCTTTGAGCATCCCACTACCTACCATTTATCATCACTAATGCAAATTTAAACTTATACCTCTTTGTTAGAATAAGCAGGGAAGTGTCTATATTAAGCCTATACCTTTGAAGAGTAGAATGCAAAATTAGTTCATCACACTATCATCAACATTCTCTAAGAAGATGTAGGAAAGGGAAAGATGGTTTATTGCTTTATGATTGATAGTATATATGCTTTATTGTGTTATGCTATGTTATTTGTTTTGTTATGGGCTTTAGACTTGTCTTGTCTTTAGCTTTTCTTTTATCTCATATTGTCTAGTTATGTTTCTAACTTACTCTCCTATCATATAAAAGAGAGAGCATTGTATTTTTAGACACATCAAGTAAAGACTTTTTCTCTTCTATATGGTATCAGAGCCCTATGATCCTCCATAACCCCCTTCCTCCAGCCCTAATGCTTCCCTAGCCCTCCTCTAGCCGCCAACCCTCTCCATCCTCTCTCCCACCCCTGTGTCGCTACACCCCCCCAACTACTGCCACCGCCCCCTCTCCTCTCTAGCCACTAACTCGCCGCTGCCATCCCCCAGCCCCTCCACCTACTAGCCAACCGCAGCCAACCCCACCCACCTACCACAATCGTTCCTTCCCCCACCTAGCTACTGCCCACCGCCCTGCCCACCCCTCCTCTTCCCTCCTCCCCTTCCACCACCTGCCCCCTTGCCTCACCCCTCTAGCCTCCCTTATATCTTCTTCCTTGCTCTTACATGGCTCCTGACACTTTCTAAATATAGCACGTTGATGATCTAAAAAGGGCTACTTTGTTGCCTGCCTGCGCCTCATGGTGGAGTAGGTCTTTCTCTACTTTTCTACCCCTATGAAGTTTTCTCAGATTTGATGATTCAGATCCGTTGCTCCTGCCTACCGTCTCGTTGTGGGTTTCTTCAGATCTAGTGATCCAAACCTTCTACTGTCAATGAGATGGGTTATTATTACTATTGTTTCCTGCTACTACTATTTTTGCCCCTGAGTTGGGTCCCTTTTTTTTTAGCTACTTCTTCTTGGTGACGTATCTGTCATCTGACATATCTTTCTTATGGTTTCTGTCGAGTCGCTTCAGACACTATGTGTCACTATTGTCAAGTTGGATGGCTCCAACTATAACACTTGAGCTCTATGTTAAAGCTTATGGTCGTTACTTGCATCTTACTTCTGATGGTCTATTGTACCTGCTGAGAATGTTAATGATAAAACTAAACAAGCCTAAGATATATGGTCTAAGGAGGATTCTGATATCATGACTTGGATGGTCAATAGTGTTGAGCCCAAAATCATCCAGTCACTTGTTTGCATGTGGATGCCAAAGACATGTGGGACCAACTCTCACATGTTTACTCTCGCCATCAAAACCCGAAGATAGTGTTTGAAATTTTCAAACACCTGGATAAAAAGGAGTATTCTGCTACTGAATCGATGGAGGATTAATATAATCAATGCTACGCTCTCTGGGATGAGTTTGAGGTATATTACCCCTCTGCTGATATCATTGAAATACAATGTCAATGCAATGAACTTCAACTTGTGCATGTCCTTGCAGGCTTGCCCCACTCATTCTCTAGAGTGGTCGATTAGATCATGTCGAGCAGTCTATTACCTACTCTACGTGATGTCCTGAAAAGAGTCCAATGGCTCCCATCTGTCTCTCATTTATCACCTGACCACTCTGATGTTGTTGCTCTAGTTGTTCGCTTAAGAGACTCCTCCTATGGCTGTGGTCGTGGTCGAGGTAGATGTTGTGGTTTCTCTATTGTTGGGCCCGATTTTGGTTCTTCTTCATCTGGTCCTGACCCATCGTCTTCTGAACGGTGCTACTGTCACTTCTATAAATGCACAAACCATACTGAAGATCATTGTTGGATCAAGAATGGTAAGCCTGCATGGGTCAATCAGGTCATTACTAATCAACTTGATTCTGCACCATCCCCATCATCCCAACCATCTGTGGATTGGATTCACTCTTGAGTTCTAAAAGCTGCTTCAGGCCCATCTTGCTTCATTCACTACTAATGCCTATGTTGATGGTGCTTCTTCTCTCCTTGCCTCATCTCCATCTTATGGTAAAAATAAATGGATGATTGACTCTGGCGCTACCTCCCATATTTCTGGCATTTCTGCACTTTTTATTAACTATATAAAACTTCTGTTGTTCCACCTATTACTCGTACTGATGGCTCTCAAATTTTTTTTGTTCCACCTATTATTGACGATGGAATGATAACACAGAAATCTTTAAAAGAAAGTGTATATCATAATGTCAAATGCTGAAATTGTGGTGGTTAACATGAGACATTTTCATTTATAATTGAGGCTTGCGCCTCATCTAAGCCTCAAAGCCTTGAGTTAGGCTTCAGAACTTTTGAGGTGTAAGCCTCAGTACTATACATTAAGGGCTAAGCCTCAATGCACAAATAGGATAGCCTCGCCTGGATTCTTGAGCCTTTATAGACTCAAGGTGGGTTTTTTTAAAACCATGACTGAGATAGACATATTCTAGTAGAGGAATGTGATACTTCAATTCCCAGAGCACAATTTTCCTTAATCTTTAGTATTAAAGTGTTTGCTTAAATATTCCTTGGTAGCCTGAGTACCCTGATGGTCACTCCCAGACTAGATGATGTCATCCACATACACTATTAGAATAACTAGCCAAACATTGGTTGTTTTCACAAACATAGAATGATCAAAATGCGAGCATTTAAAATCAAACATAGCAAGGATCTGATTTAATTTATCAATCCACACTCTTGGGCTATGTTTTAGTCTAGAAATGGATTTCTTTAGGCAACAAACTTTAGAACACTCCCCATGAGCAACAAATCGGGGAGGTTGCTCCATATACACCTCCTCATATAGATTGTCATACAAGAAAGCATTTTTGACGTTGAATTGGAATAGAGGCCAACTCTTATTGATGACAACAGAGATAAGAATATGAACTGAGTTGAGATGAGAAACAAGAGAAAAAGTCTCAAAATAATCTACCCCATAAGTCTATGTATAGCCCTTAGCAACAAGACTTGTCTTAAGGCGTTCAACTATGATGTCAAGTTGATATCTAACAATAATGATCCAGTGACATCTTGCAGGAGAAACATGAGGAGGGGCATCCACCAAGTCTTGTCTATGTTGTGTATGAAAAGCTTCCATTTCCACCTCCATGGAAAGACGCTAGACATGATGTGTCCGGGCTTTAACTGCAGTTTTTGGAACAAAAATAGTGGAAATAATACCAGTAAAATTGGCAAAACTTTAAGATTAACATCTGAACATAAATTTCTTATAGGTTGAAAACTACAAGAGCACACCCATTTTGCATATGCTAATCGGAGTATCCAAGTCATAATACACTGATTGGTGTCGTGATCTACCCACAAAGATGGAGGATTGGCTGAGGGAGGGGTCATAGAGGGAATTGTAGTCTTATGGCTTCTTTGCTAAACCTTAACATGAACAATAAGTTTTGGAGATTTCAGCTCAACAAGATCACGAAATGGGGTTTTCAACTAGTAGTTCCTGAGATAGAGACGAACCCATATCAGAGAAGTATGACATTTCTTCCAAAAAACACTAGATCCACACTAACAAACTATTTGTTACTCACCGAGTCATAACATTTTCACCCTTTCTAAGTTCTAGAATGCCCTAAGAAGATGCATTTTGTAGATATCTAATCAAGTTTGGTTAACCTGATCTAAAGTTTCTTACAAAAAAAATATACTTCAAAAAATTCTTGGGGGTACAAAAAATAGAGGAGCTTTGAGGTACATAATTCTATACGAGGACTTGGTTGTTCAAGATAGGTGAGGGCATTCAATTTTAATAAAATAGGCAGTGGATATTCTTAGAAAGTAAAAGACGGCTATGAGTTTTATTGAATAGAAGAAACCCTGCTCCTATAAATAGGAGGACATGGAAGCGTATAAACATAAGACCAACCCTAATGGGCCAGAACATTTAGGGCCATATTACAAACTAATAATAAAAAACTAAGGGGCCATTTGGGTGGCCCCTTTTTAATCATTACAATAGTCCGCAAATTATGGGAGTTCAACTACCCAATTAACAAATACCAGAAATGTTGATTACATTGTTTGGATGATGTTGAACTTAAAATACAGTAACTATGTGAACCCATTTCCTCCTTATGATGATGACCTGATGTATCAATTGACGAAGAGCAGCGGCAACGAGGCATTGAGCACAGAGTTGAACACCCAGGTGCCACCTTTCAGCGAGGACAAAATTTGGAGCAATAGGACATCGACGTAGCACATCAGGTGGCAACCCAGAAGCCGCATCTGGCAGTTGAGCATGAAAGCACAACCTTGTAGGAAACCCAAGGCCATCCCAGAACCTGTATCCGTAGATGATGAGTATGGTCAACGGGATTGGCATAAAAAGAAATACTAGGAAAACTCGAGCCACAATAACCACATGAACACGAGCGTGGAGTGGTTGAACAACCACCTGATGGGGAGACCATGTCTGGGAAGAAGAGGAGCCAGCGGAAGGTCGTGGTTCCGTTTGCCTCCATAGCCATCGAGTGTCGCACATCTCGACCACCGAGGAGAGGAGGCGTAGGAAGAGGTTGGTGGAGACAATGGCCATGATTAGGGAGTGGACGGCCAGGACTAGGCCAAAAGGGATGGGGTTGCAGAGGTCTAGGAGGTGGCAGAGGATCAACTCCAGAGTCTCGCGAACCACCACGTCGAAACCCTAGTCATGAGATTGGGTACAGGGATAACGGATAGAGGCAAAGGGAGGAACAGTGGTGGCGACGGAGGAAGACGGGGAAGGAGGCGATGATGTGGAATATTATCACACTAACAAATTCACTCGAGGTTGAAATCCCAGAGTTTTTAACCAAAACTTGTGCAATAATACCACCCACAAGCGGACGGGTCTTATTGCAATACAGTTAAGGATCGAATCCCAAGGGACAATGTTTTCAAGAATCATTGCTGGTCTAGTCCAGTTCAAGTAAGGCTAATATTTAGAATAAAGTTTGATTTGATTTTAATTAAACTAATTGCAAGAAAGTAAAGAGTATACTTAAAGTTGAATCTCAATTAATGATGGAGATCACTGGGGTGGTTCCGGGTTTCACCACCACTACACATGCAAACATATCCAATCACAAACATCCAGGGAAAATCTAACTATCCAAATAGAACTGTTGTGAACCCTCCCTGAGGGATGTTTAGGTTCGCTTAAGCATCACCTTAGGCATCATATTTCTCATCACCATCCGGATCATGCACTTAAGGTTCTGAAGATACAGATATCCAACTGAAGTTGTGTCCCTCCCTTAGGGATGTTTAGGCATACAGAAGCGTCACCATGGGCTAGATGGCTCATCCCCTCACGGATCATGCACTTATGATCTCAAGGAATCCCTTTCTATTTCTAGTCAGGGAGTCAGCTGCGTTAATTGACATTCTATCATACATATTGAAGTTCTCGCAACATAGGAAAGAACAAGATAAAAGCAAGTAGGTGATCAATCTACAAGCAAACATCGACGACTAACAACAAAATGAAAAGTTATATACATGCCATGGAATGTTTAACAAAAGAACATGTAAGCATGGGCAGCGGGGCTAGTCCCCACACCCCAGTGAAAAGGAACTACTCGCTCATGATGTGAGGAACAAAAAGAATAAGAGAGAGGGAAGATTCTGCCATGAGCATGATGCAGAAGGTGGTCATAGCTCGGTGAAGATACAGTCTTCTATGCCGTGTCGGAGCAGATCTGGATGAGGAGTGAGGGACACCAAGATAAATAGGGCAGTCTTTCTCTCTCCACCTTCCTTCTCTTCTGGTTGTTCTTGCCTGCAGAAAAAGGAGCAGGTTGTGGATGCGTAGGTGGAATGGATGACGGGCGGATGTGCAAGCCTGCCGCTCAGCTTGGTTGTGGAGATCGTCCTCCACCAGGGGTCGAGTGCTTCTTGGGCACATCCTGGTGGTGGAGTGGAGGATGAGGAGATACGTAGGCAGAGGATTTGCCCATGGGTTGAGCATGCAAAGGAGCATCATGGTGATGGAGTTGTTGTAGATCGGAGGGAGCAGGGGTCGAGCTCGCAAAGGAGCAGCCTGGCGGCGTCCCGGATCCAATGCCCAAATGAGGACCCTTGTGGTTCTATTTATAGGCATGGGTCAGGTTCTGAATGGTTTGGCATTGGTCTGGTTCTTCTCACAGTCTAGGAGAGACCTGATAAAACCTCACGGTTTGGGATCGTGAGTCCTCTTAATAGTTTGGAAACCGTTTAAGTTGCCTTCACGGTTTGGAAACCGCTAAGTGGTCTTTACGTTCTTTAGAACCGCTAGGGTTCACACGGTTTGGAGACCACAAGGTCTTCTTCTTTGTTTTGGAAACCAATCAGTTGTCCTCACGATTTTGGAGTCTTCACGGTCTTGGTCTTGTCTTCTCACGATCTGCCTTCACGGTTTGGAAACCGCTAGGCTTCCTCTCGGTTTGGAAATCGAACACATCCCTAGCGGTCTTGCAGGTGCGTGCAGGGTGCAGATGCAATGGTCTTGGAGCCATGGCTCTGTCGTCGATGGTGAGGAAGGCAAATCCAAAGAGGAGGTCATGGAGGTGCTTGTAGGCGCAGTAGGGTTACAGGTGATTGCCGCTCCTTGCGGTCTTGAAGTCCTTGTGGTTTGAGGCCGAGCACCGCCTCACGGTCCGGAGACCATGAGGGTCTTCATGGTCTGATGCCTTAGCAGTCTGCCTTCACAGTCTTAGGTTTTCTTCTCACGGTCATGAGTATCGGTGCTTCCCTCACGGTCTTGGGACCGTTACGCTCCATGCGGTCTTGAAACCATATGGAGGGGGGGACCGTATGGATGCAAATCGATAATGGGTGAAACCGAATGGAGGAGGATCGTATAGGTGTAACCGTTAGGAGAAAGAAGAGCAAAACTGTATGGGTGCAAACCGAATGGAACAAGACCATTTGGTTGGATGGAAAGGGGTTGTTGATCGATGATCGGGTGGATGGGAGAACTAAGACCAAATGAGAGTGAAACCAAATGGAGGCAAACTGCTAGGGCAATTGGTGATGGTGATGATGGTGGTTGAAGATGTTGATGAAGGTGGATTAGGGTTAAATGGAGGTGGGTTCCATTTGATGGTTCAACCTCACCTTGACCTACATGATCTGCATGAAATTCATATAAAATTATTTAATATCTTGATAATCTAATCAACTAAGCAAAATTGCACATTGTAAGATTTAAGGAGATGAAATCGAATGTATTTAGTCGAATTGGGCCCAAAATGGTGACTGAAAATCATGATGAATTTGGATTCATCAGAATAACCCAAACTTAAATGTTGCTCATCCTCGAGTAACACAAAATCTAAAATAGTCACCAAATGAATACTTTCAACTCATGTGATTGCCTCATCTTCACATCACGATTCTTTCCTTTCTGCTTCGTATGACTATGCATCCCAACTTTTTGAGATCACCGAACAAATCTTACCATATCTTCGTTCCTGAGTTTGTTTCCCAACATCACTTCCTCCTCACCTTTTCCGACAATAAGCATTTCTAGGAGTTTTTTAAGAATCCAGAGACACCCGCAGAACAACAAGTGTGCACCTAATATGACATTGGTGTTTTTCAGGATAGTGGAGGCATTCATTGTGCCTTTAGGTGGAAAAGGGAGTGAATGGTGGTATGGAAGGAAGAAATAAATATCTCCTCTATTCGACTCGAGATTTTTATTTTATGATTGCATTTTTTTGTGTGAATCTCTCCTCGATTCGACTCGAGATTGTATTTTCTTTTTGTGTGCACATTGGCATCTTTTGTTGGTGGTACGCCCCTATTTATTAGTGAGGGGTATGGAAGAAGTGGATATAGAGGGAGGTGATGTGCCACCCCGAACTTAGGGTTTGGTACTATTTTGGCTATCTTTGTTTCTTTTTTATGGATGGAGGGGTACAAAGATGATAGAAGAAGTGTAGAAGAGAGTTCAGATCAGAATGCAACTTGATTTACAATTCAGTGCACCGGGTCATTCTCTTTATCGTACTCTGCTCAAATAATGACTTGATGAGGATCCTGTGGGGATTCCATATTATTGTTCCACTTGTCAGTTAGGAAGCACGACGTGTTTGATCCCTATCAGTTCGACAGACACTTGCCATTTTTGTAGAAGGATCATGATGTTAGGATTTATAAGCTTCACAAGATGATTTCAATCAATAGGCTAGTTTCAAAAAGTGGTCCTTTTGAGGATTTTCTTCGAATAAAGAGGGTATAATGATTCAAAATGCATAGAGAGAGAAACTAGCCAGCTAGGTAATTTGAAATTTTTTGAAAATTTTGCTCAAAAATGCAATGATGAAATCTTAAGTCTGAAACAGATAGGAGTGGGTGGAAAGTAGAGTACGTACCACCCACCCTCCACCCTGAACTTAGAAATTTGCTCGTCCTGAGAAAACTCTAAATCTGAGATGGAGGGAAAAATTCATGCCGATTGGACCACCAGATGTGGTTGTGTTCCAATCAGCGTGCATCCTCCATCTGAAAATCTCAAAAATGAAGACTAGTCAAAACTTAAGATAGCATCTTGCGATGCTATTTTTATTTAGTGCAAAATTTTCTAAAAAGTAAAAACAAAATTAAGAAAATTTTCTATTCAAAATTAAAAGTAAAAAAAAAATTATTGATCGGGTTGCCTCCCGACAAGCGCCTTTGTTTTACGTCAATGGCTCGACATGAATCCTTCAATTTTCTAGTGGATATGCTGGATTGGTAAGATCCAGCATTGTTTCAGTGCCTATGTCAGATGAGGTGAAATATCTCTTCAAGCGCTGGTCATTAGCCACAAATTCACCTGATTGTTCATTCCATAGAACGAAAGTACCATGCGAGTAGATGCTCTTGAAAATGTAAGGTCCAGACCATCGAGAACAGAGTTTCCCTGGGAATAACTTCATTCTTGAGTTGAACAATAGAACTTGGTCTCCCACTTGTATGTCCTTTCTTTTCAGATGACCATCATGCCAAAGTTTGGTGAGTTTGTTGTAGATTCATGCATTCTCATAAGATGTCATCTAAAGTTCTTCCAGCTCCTGAAGTTGCAGAATCCTGGCTTGGCCAGCTTTCTTCATATCAAAATTCCATTGTTTAATTGCCCACCATGCTTTGTGTTCCAGTTCTACAGGTAGGTGGCATGACTTTCCATAGATCAATCAGAATGGTGTAGTTCCGAGAGGTGTCTTAAAAGCAGTTTGGTAGGCCCACAACGTGTCATTTATTTTCACTGACCAATCTTTTCAGTTGCGGCCTACTGTCTTTTCCAAGATAGTCTTGAGTTGACGGTTGGAAACCTCTACCTGCCCACTTGTTTTGGGATGGTAGGGTGATGCTACCTTGTGTGTTACACCATATTTCCTCATCAACGCTTCAAAACTTCTTTCTATAAAATGAGAACCTCCGTTGGATATCACAGTGTGTGGAACTTCGAAACGGGGAAAAATAATATCTTTGAACATCTTGATGACAGGTTTGGAATCACTAGTGACGGTCGACATGGCCTCTACCCATTTTGAGACATAGTCAACCGCAACTAGGATGTAAGAAAATCCATGTGAGGATGGGAATGGACCCATGTAATCTACTCCCCAAACATCAAATATCTCAACTTCTTGCCATAGTTTAAGCGGCATCTCATCTCTTTTCGTAATGTTACCAGTTCTTTGACATTTGTCACATGATAGAACAAAGTTGTAGGAATCTTTGGATATGGTTGGCCAAAAGAAACCACATTGCAAAACCTTCAAGGCGGTTTTCTTAGAACTCATATGGCCTCCAACTGGGCCTGAGTGACATTGCTCTAAAATAAGTTGGGCTTCTTCCTCAGCGATACAACATTTGTAGAGACCATCAGCACAGATCCTGAAGAGGTACGGTATCCCAGTGATATTGCTTCACATAATGCTTGAATTTCTTCAGTGCATTTCCGGTGCATTCAGGGTGGATGACACCAGTAGCGAGATACTTCACATAATCTGAGTACCAAGGGGTAGCTTCTGAAACCTTCATTAGTTGGTCATCTGGAAGAGAATCGTTAATCGGGATCTTCTCGGTTTCCAGAGTGTGAATACAAATGAGATGGTCAGCCACAACATTCTCTGTACCCTTCTTATCTCTTATCTCCAGATCAAATTTTTGCAAGAGGAGAATCTATCTAATCAACCTGGGCTTTGCATCTTTCTTCGCCAGGAGGTAACGGATAGCAACATGATCCGTATAGACAATGACTTTTGAACCAATGAGATAGGATATGAACTTGTCAAAGGCGTACATGACTGCAAGGAGTTCTTTTTTAGTAGTCGTGTAGTTCCTCTGAGCTTCATCGAGGGTCTTAGATGCATAGTAGATTACATAATGTTTCTTCTCTATACATTGGCCTAAAGCAGCACCCACAGTGTAATCATTGGCATCACACATAATTTCAAATGGGTGATCCCTATCAGGAGCTTTGATGATGGGTGTTGTTGTAAGGGAATGCTTCAAGTTGTTGAAACTCTTGACACATTTTTTG
Source organism: Alisma plantago-aquatica (assembly GCA_963693085.1). Classification (NCBI taxonomy): domain Eukaryota; kingdom Viridiplantae; phylum Streptophyta; class Magnoliopsida; order Alismatales; family Alismataceae; genus Alisma; species Alisma plantago-aquatica. The sequence goes on from OY856411.1 coordinate 1,415,637,787, forward strand.
TCAAAATGGAAATCAGTGTCCTTTAGCAACAAATTTGTCATCGGCTTAGTTATCTTGGAGAAATCCTTTATAAACCGTCTGTAAAAGCCTACATGACCAAGGAACGCACAAACCTCTCTTACATTTTTTGGGATAGCGAGTTTGGAAATTACTTCGATTTTTTCTCTATCTACTTCGATACCTCGGCTGCTGACTCTATGGCAAAAAACAATACCTTCCTTTACCATAAAGTGGCACTTCTCCCAATTTAACACAAGATGTGCTTCTTCACACCATTTAAGGAAAAGGGAGAGGTGCTTCAGACATGAATCGTATGAATCTCCATATATAGAAAAGTCATCCATAAAAACTTCCATGATAGTTTCAATGAGACCAGCGAATATAGCCGCCATGCAATGTTGGAAAGTTGCAGGCGCATTGTAGAGACTGAACGACATCCTTCTAAAAGCATATGTTCGAAACGGGCAAGTATAAGTTGTTTTCTCTTGGCCATCTGGATGTATAGGGATTTTATAGAATTCATAGTAACCATCGAGATAGAAGAAATATTCTTGGTGAGCCAACCGTTCTAAGACTTGGTCAAGAAAAGGCATCAGAAAATGATCCTTACATGTCGCTTTGTTCAACTTCCTGTAATCAATACACATCCTCCACCCGGTGAATGTTCGTGTGGGGATGAGTTCATTTTTTTCATTCCGTATAATAGTAGTGCCACCTTTCTTTGGGACAACATGTATCAGACTAACCCATGGCAAGTCAGATATAGGATAGATGATCCCTGTAGTAAGCTTTCATATTTGGATTAAGTTTCCTTTGATGTTCGACAATCATCTTGTGGTCTTCCATCATTGGGATTTTATGCATCAAAGAGCTTGACTGACCCCAGTGAGATCACTCATCTTGTAGTCGATAGCTTTTCGAGCTTGACTAACCCCAGTGAGATCACTCATCTTGTAGCCGATAGATTTTCTTCTTTCCCTTAATTCCCTGAGAAGTTTATCTTCTTGTTCTGTTGTTAGATCCGAATTTATGATAATTGGGCAGACCTTTAGGTCATCTAGAAACACATACTTCAATCCCTTGGTTAGGGGTTTCATTTCAGGAGCTTGTGGTTTCTCACATGTTTCTTCAGTAACATCTACAGCTTTAAGTTCCTCAATTTTGGCTTCAGGATCTTCTGTAGCAGTGTCGAGGTGGAGAACACAACTTTTCACTTGTTTGTCAACTAAACTCTCTGCATTTGGATTGGTCAGAGCCACTCCTAAAGGATCTTCTTGTTCATAATCCTCTTGCGTGAGTAGTGACATCTTCTCTATGCATTCAATCAAGTAGCCTTCTTGCATGCTTGGTCTTCGCATACTTTCAAAAACTTTGAACTCGAGAGTTTATTTTCCTAGTCGGAGAAGCAAGGTGCCTGCTTCAACATCAATGAGAGCTCTTGCAGTGGCAAGAAACGGATGACCAAAAATGAGAGGGTATCTGGCATCTTCTTTTATGTCCATGATGACAAAGTCACATGGAACATAGGAGTCTTTGTCTACTTTGACAGGGACATCTTCAATGATACCCAAGGGAAGAGTCACGGTGTTATCTACAAGTTGTATGGTCATTCCAGTTGGAATAAGTTCTGCATAACCTAACCTCTTGCAAAGCTAAGTGGCATGATGGAGATGCTAGCACCAAGGACATCCAATCCCTTTTTACATGAAGAGTCGCCAATATGGCACGAAATTCCAAATGATCCTCGGTCTTTCTGCTTCTTGGGCATCTTGCTTTGTATGATATCAGAAGTGGTTGTTGCTAACTTAACTGTCTCATATTCTTCGGTTATATACTTCCTTGTAAGGAGAGACTTTAAGTACTTTGTCCATGCTGGTATTTTAGCCAGCACATCAAGAAAGGGTATATCAACATGAAGTTTCTTCATAGCTTCTTTGAATTTGTTGAATCGTGTGTCAAGCTTTGTCTGCCTCAAATGAGCTGGGAAAGGAGGGTGAGGCTTGTACACTGGCACATCTGGTTCAGGTGTTTCTTCAGCTTCTATAATGGTAGGTTCTTCAGAACTTGCCTTGTCCGTTTTATCAGCAATTACTGACTCATTTAGTTGAGACTCAGGTGTTGTAGAGTCTTGGACTACCGCAGAGTCATCCTTGTCAGTAATAATCACATGTGTCTTGATAGGAGGATCGGAATAATCTTTTCCAAACCTGGTGGTGATAGCCTTCAGTTGCTCTGGGTGTTTAGTATTGTTCTCTGGTTGGCCAGCAAAGGTTCCAGCAGGTGGCTTCATGCTAGCTGCAAGTTGAGCTAGTTGAGTTTCAATTGCCTTCTGATGGGCTTGCTGGTTAGCTATCATAGTCTGTTGTGACTGTAACATCTTCTCAATGGTTGTTAGCTTGTCATTCGGAGAGATGGGGCTGGCTTGTTGTCCTTGTTGTTGTTATTGGTAAGGGATTTGGTTGGGATTATGGAACTGAGAATTGTTCTGGTAATTGTTGTAGTTCCTATTTTGGAAGTTACTTCTAAAATTCCCTATATTTCTGAAGTTCTGATGTTGATTGTACTGGAATCCTGGCAGAACTCATTGTTGGTTGTTTGAACCAAGTTGTTGGGAGTTTTCCACTCCTGAAAGATTTCCATATTGAAAACTAGGATGGTTCCTGTTTTGATTCAGATTGTAATATCCTTGACCAGGGATGGTGTTGACAGCATTAAGATTTTCCATTTGACCATTATCTCCTTAGCCATAAACATTGCTCAGAACAACATCATAGAGAACATTGCATGCTAGCATAGAATGATCAATGCCTTTACATGCTTCACAGAACAATGAAGTTGACTTGATCTATTCTTGTTGTTGTGGGAGTGAGTGTCTTCTTTCATAGGAAGCAAGGGATGATTCGATATGGTCTTGCTTGGCAACTAAGAGTTTGAGGGTTGCAGCGATAGACTTGTACTCATGGATAGCTTCAGCCATAGCCACCTTCAATACTCCTTTGCCTACAGATCTACTCCAATTAGCTTGATTTTCAGCTCCAAGGGTGACAACCTTCCATGCGTTGTCATAACTCTATCGCATGAAGTTTCCTCTGGATGAGGAGTCTAAGAACCTCTTGATATCGTCATCCACACCCCTATAGAAGATCTCAATGAGTTGATTCTTAGGAATGCCATGGTGTGGGCTCTTGTGTAGAAGCTCTTTGTATTGTTCTCATGCTTTAGCAAGGGATTCTCCAGGGACCTGAGTAAACATTGTTATTCGACCCCTAATTTTATAGGTAAGAGAAGGAGGGTAGAATTTTTCCAGAAAGAAATTTTGAAGTTGTTCCCAAGTGGTGATGGGTTCACATTGCAAAGAATTGTACCAACTCATGGCTCTGTCAGCAAGAGAGTATTTGAAAAGATAGAGTCTAATGGCATCATATGTGACTCCATTTTGCTTTGTCATACCACATAGATAAATAAACCTCAGAAGGTGACCCTGACTATCTTCTCCTTGCTTACCATATAATGGGTTATTTTGAAGCAAGGTGATCCAATGTGCCCTTATCTCAAAATTTGGAGCATTGATGGGAGGAGGTTGCACTGGGTGATGAACGTCAACAGCTTTAGGAATGGAGAACTCTCTAAGGTCTTTTTGCAGTTCTGCTGCTTGCACTACTGCTTGAGCTGCTCGGATCTCTATTTCAACTGCAGCTCTAGCTTCTTGCATAAGCCTATGTCTTTATGCAACAAGGGCTTGAGCAACTCTTCGGGCTATTTCCTCCTCTTGAGCCATCTTTGCTTGGTTCTCTCTGTTCTGACAACGAAAAGTTTTGTCTATCTCAGGATCAAAACTAGCAGTGAGATCGGGACTGTTTGAACGGTGCATGCACTAGTCTTTGTTGGCACCTGGGGTGGAAAGATTTTTCAGAAGTGAGATATAGGAGTAAAAACCAAATTCAAGTGAATAATCAATTGTATCAAAAGAAAAAGCAAAAACCTAGATTAGCCTTAATAGAACTAGATTTGACTAACTGATTCCGTTGTCCCCGGAAACGGTGCCAGAATTTGACGTGGAATATTATCGCACTAACAAATTTACTCGGGGTTGAAATCCCAGAGTTCTTAACCAAAACTTGTACAATAATACCACCCACAAGCGGACGGGTCTTATCGCAGTATAGTTAAGGATCGAATCCTAAGGGACAATGATTTTAAGAATCGTTTCTAGTCTAATCCAGTTCAAGTAAGGCTAATATTTAGAACAAAGATTGATTTGAGTTTAATTAAACTAATTGCAAGAAAGTAAAGAGCATACTTAAAGTTGAATCTAGATTAATGATGGAGATCACTAGGGTGGTCCCGGGTTTCACCACCACTACACATGCAAACATATCCCACCACAAACATCCAGGCAAGATCTAACTATCCAGATAGAACTGTTGCGAACCCTCCCTGAGGGATGTTTAGGTTCGCGTAAGCATCACCTTAGGCATCAGATTTCTTGTCGTCATCTGGATCATGCACTTATGGTTCCAAAAATATAGATATCCATCTGAAGTTGTGGCCCTCCCCGAGGGATGTTTAGACACACAGAAGCGTCACCGTGGGCTAGATGGCTCGTCCCCTCACGGATCATGCACTTACAACCACAAAGAATCCATTTTTATTGATAGTCAGGGAGTCAACCGTGTTAATCGAAATTCTATCATACATATTGAAGTTCTCGCAACATAGGAAAGAACAAGATAAAAGTAAGAAGGTGATCAATCTACAAGCAAACATCGATGACTAAAATAAAAATAAAATGTTATATACATGTCATGGTATGTTTAACAAAAGAATATGTAAGCATGGGCAGCGGGGCTAGTCCCTGCACCCCAGTGAAAAGGAACTACTCGCTCATGATGCGAGGAACAAAAAGAACAAGAGAGAGAGAAGATTCCGCCATGATCATGATGCAGAAGGTGGTCATAGCTCAGTGAAGATACGGTCTTCTATGCCACGTCGGAGCAGATCTGGACGAGGAGTGAGGGACACCAAGATAGACAGGGCAGTCTTTCTCTCTCCACCTTCCTTCTCATCTTGTTGTTCTTGCCCGCAGCAAAAGGAGCAGGTTGTGGATGCGTAGGTGGAATGGATGACGGACGGATGCACAAGCCTTCCGCTCAGCTTGGTTGTGGAGATCGTCCTCCACCAGGGGTCGAGTGCTTCTTGGGCACATCCTGGTGGTGGAGTGGAGGATGAGGAGATATGTAGGCAGAGGATTTGCCCAGGGGTTGAGCATGCAAAGGAGCATCATGGTGATGGAGTTGTTGTAGATCGGAGGGAGCAGGGGTCGAGCTCGCAAAGGAGCATCTGGCGGCGTCCCGGATCCAATGCCCAAATGAGGACCCTTGTGGTTCTATTTATAGGCATGGGTCAGGTTCTGAATGGTTTGGCATTGGTCTGGTTCTTCTCATAGTCTAGGAGAGATCTGATAAAACCTCACGGTTTGGGATCGTGAGTCCTCTTAACAGTTTTGAAACCGTTTAAGTTGCCTTCACGGTTTGGAAACCGCTAAGTGGTCTTTACGTTCTTTAGAACCGCTAGGGTCCACACGGTTTGGAGACCGCAAGGTCTTCTTCTTTGTTTTGGAAACCAATCAGTTGTCCTCACGGTTTTGGATTCTTCACGGTCTTAGTCTTGGCTTCTCACGATCTGCCTTCACGGTTTGGAAAACGCTAGGCTTCCTCTCAGTTTGGAAACCGAACATAGCCCTAGCGGTCTTGCAGGTGCATGCAGGGTGCAGATGCAATGGTCTTGGAGCCATGGCTCTACCGTCGATGGTGAGGAATGCAAAGCCAAAGAGGAGGTTGTGGAGGTGCTTGCAGGCATAGTAGGGTTATAGGTGATCGCCGCTCCTTGCGGTCTTGAAGTCCTCACAGTTTGAGGTCGAGCGCCACCTCACGGTCTGATTCCTTAGCGGTCTACCTTCACAGTCTTAGATTTTCTTCTCACGGTCTTGAGTATTGGTGCTTCCCTCACGGTCTTGGGACCATTACGCTCCATGCGGTCTTGAGACCGTATGGAGGGGGAGACCGTATGGATGCAAACCAATAATGGGTGAAACTGAATGGAGGAGGATCGTATAGGTGAAACTATTAGGAGAAAGAATAGCAAAATCATATGGGTGCAAACCGAATGGACCAAGACCGTTTGGTTGGATGGATAGAGGTCATTGATCAGTGATCGGGTGGATGGGAGAACCAGGACTGAATGAGAGTGAAACCAAATGGAGGCAAACCACTAGGGAAATTGGTGATGGTGATGATGGTGGTTGAAGATGTTGATGAAGGTGGATTAGGGTTAAATGGAGGTGGGTTCCGGTTGATGGTTCAACCTCACCTTGACATGCATGATCTACATGAAATTCATATAAAACTAGTTAATATCTTAATAATCTGATCAACCAAGCAAAATTGCACATTGTAAGATTTAAGGAGATGAAACTGAATGTATTTAGTCGAATTGGGCCCAAAATGGCGACAAAAAATCATGATGAATTTGGATTCATCAGGCGATCGCAGGAGGAGTCGGACATTGGGAGAAGAGAGGAATCGGGAGAGACGGAGGTATCGGGGGCAAGTCGGGTGGAGGATCCCTTCCGTAATGATTCCAAATAATGCCAATATTGACATACTTTGAAAGGACCATGGAATACACTTAGTTGGGAATACCGCATTCTGAAACTGACAGTCATAAAATCACGTGCAACGACCAAACGGTGACACATTAAATGTAGTAGTTAGAATACTAGATATAATTACAATACCGCTTCCAATTACTACACCCAAATGGCCCCTAACTAAATAGCTCTCAACACTCCCCCTCAAGCTGAAGTTGGGAGAATCCCAAATCAGCTTGCAAATAGAGAGATGGACTAAGAAAACAAAGAAATAGAATAAAATGATAAACCAAGACCGAACAAGATTTTTCTCCCCCTCAATATTACATTAAAGCACTCAAACATTAATATACTCCCCCTCAAGTAGATACTCCAAGCAAGCAGGCAAGTAGGTCACAGAAGCTTCTCGATCATCTGGGAGTAGAAATAAGCAACAACACAATCATCTAGAGAAAAAGATAAAATAGCTGATAGGCACCAAGGTCTTCATCAAAGTAGTCGTCGTAGTAGCCAGAGAGTGTTGGGTCATAGTAGCGGTAGTAGTCAACGTACAAATAAAGTACGGACAGGCCAACATGTGAAACAAGGCACGAACGAGCCAGAGAATGCTGGCACATAGAAGTAGAGAGTCGACGTGCAAACAAGGTACAGACATGTCAGAGAGTGTTGGCACACAACAACAAAAGTCGATGACATATGCAGATAGAAGACCAGTAGGCAGAGTAGCAAGCAAATAAATAACTCCAGTAGACGAAGCTCCTAGTAAAGTCAGCAACAAATGTCTTCATCATCTTCCCTCTTCATAAAGTATCCATCACGGTAGTAGACGTCAAAGTCCAGATAGTCCTGGGCCACAGAGTCCAGAGAGTGTTGGTCCACAGAAGAAATTCAACGTGCAAATAAAGCACAAACAGTAGAAATTCAACGTGCAAATAAAGCACGGACAGCAGAAAGTGCAAAAGCACAAAGCAGCAAACAGAATGTGCTAATCATAGCACAAGTAGTAAGAACGACGTCCGAATATGTAACTTCATAGCAGTAGTCGAGGTAGATGATGAATAAGCAATAATAGCAGTAGCAAGCATCACATAGCAGTAGAAGAAACCATATATCACCAGTAAATAGAACAGCAGAATAAAATTCTTCTTCTCTCCATCTCATCTCTTCCCTCGACTCTTCATCCTCTATTCTCCCCCTCACGCCAAGCACGGAAGAAGTCAAAGAGTTGTTGGCGTGGAGAGTTAAAACAATGGTAGAGGCAAGGTTTGTGTAGGCAAATATGCGGAGGAGGTAACCGATAACATGAGTCAAGGTAGAAAATGACCCAAATAGGCAGATCCGGATAGAAAAATAAATGGATATTTTTTTGACCCGAAAAGGGGATTTGTTTGTCAATCTGATTAGGCAAAATATTAGATCCGATCAGCACAAAATGTAGAGTGTGTATGAGGGGCAGCAAAAATATTGAGGGGAAATAAAACAAGTATGTGGGGCTGTTTGGTTTGCGGTGAAGAGCATTGGCTAGCCGCAGATGGGTGGGTAGTAGGACTCAACAATAGGGAAGCAACAAGGAGGCAATGGTGTGAAGGCATGGCAGCGGCTTTAGGAGAAGACATGAGCGACAGGAAAAAAAATATAAGGAACCCAGCGGGCTGTGAAGCACCTGACGGTTTATTGCAGTGTCGGTGGGAAAGCAGACCTTTGAAGGCGAAGATGACGGCTTATTGCAGTGGCAGCGGCAAGGTAGCAACATAGGTTGGTGGTAGCAGAAGTCATGTGGCGGCAGCTTCGGGCGGAGATCAGCAGCCGGACTGAGCCAACGACGACTACATTAAGAGAGTCGACTATGACTAGCAGTTACGAGCAGCAGTAGGGTGGCGTTCGGCAGTAGGTGGAGTTGGCAGTCGTGGTTTGTGGTGGGTAGCAGGAGAAAGGGGAAGCAACAGTAGCGGGTAGGTGATGAAAACAACATGACAGAGAGGAGTAGGTGCTTTTGGCGGCAGCAGAGCAATGGAGAAATTAGCAAGACTGGCGGTTGGGCATCATGTAGCTGCGGCAAGGGTTGGCTGAGAGTCAGGCAGAAATATATATGTTGTTGTGATAGGGATCATCGTTAGAAAGTTCCTTGTGGGCAGCCAAGAACCACAAAGGGTGGCAGCCGCCCACAAGGGGTTGTCTTCCTTTTCTTTCTCTCTCTCACTTAGGGCGGCACGGGATCGGTGGTTGCTCTGATACCATCTTAGAAAGTAAAAGACATCTATAAGTTTTATTAAATTGAAGAAACCATGCTCCTATAAATAGGAGGACAGGGAAGTGTACAAACATAAGACCAACCCTAAAGGGACAGAATACTTAGGCTCATATTACAAAATAATAATAAAACATTAACTAAATAACTCTCAACAGAGATAGCATTAGTCAGAAATGACTATGGGGCATGACATAGAAACATAATTGTCCTAGCAACATCAACAAGATGGTGATTCTTATGTTTGGAAATACCATTGTGTTGAGGAGTGTAGGAACATGACGTTTGATGAATGGTGACAAGCGTTTTACAAAAATCATTGACGGAATGCTACATGAATTCAAGGGCATTGTTTGTCTAAATTTTTCGGATGGACTTCTTAAATCGAATCTTCAATTCATCAAAGAAGGCAATAGTGTATCAAGAATATGTGTCTTGTCTTTAAGTAAAACAACCAAGTGGCCCAAAAGTAATCATCGATAAAGGTCATAAAGTAAAGGTATATCAACATGCACGATACCAAAAATAGATTTTGAGGACAGAGTAATTTTTTTGGAAAAAACACATCTAGTTTGTTTTCTTAACTGGCATGCTTAGTCTCAGATATAGAGGGAACTGAGTGCTTGATCTTGGAAGCTGACAGATGTCCACCACTGAAGTCCTGAAACATATGAAGATACTAGAGGAGCATGTGTTGTATTTGATCAGTTTGCATAAATTACTGATGACTTCTCAGTACTCATATTCAAAAATGAATAAGTTGGAGGTGTGTTGTAAAAGAGAAAAGGTGGTTGGTTGTCAGGTCTCGAGGTCGATGGCCTCCGAACTTGGATTTGATCTTGGCTACAGCCTTTCGGCCCTTTTGTCTCTAAAATCTGAGATCCTTTGTCTGGTGGCGGCTGCTTGATATTTATAGGAATAGACGTGAATTTGAGGAGTCAGTCTTGGGATTTAAAAAGTCACAACACTAAATGCAGTGGGACCATCAATGGATTGCAGATCGATGGCTGGATTCTGTCGACCGGGATGTCCACCAGTGTCTTCGACTGGGATGTTGACGACTTATGGTTACTGGTTGATATTCACATGCGCGTGAAGCAGTGGTCGATGCATGCATGGAGTTAACTGTCGATCGGAATTATTGATGGGTGGTCGTCGACCCAGACGTCGATAGATCTTGAATGGAACAGGTTGATGGTTCCCAAACTATTGGGTTACTTCTGGCTGTCGGCCAGTGGTGGCATGCATGATGGTCGATGGTCTCATACCAAACAGAAGTGTTGACAGTAGGGGTGAGCGTTCGGTTAATTCCGTCGGTTACGGTTAATTCGGTTAATTCATCTTTTAGTATTTAACCGTTAACCATTCCAGAATTCGGCGATTATTGTGGTTCGGTTAACCAAATATTTTGGGTCGGTTAATAAAAAATATCGGTAACCATAATTTCCACGCACAATTGCAAATAATATGCATGTTTATAGAAAATACAATCGATACATACAATGTTGTATATATTGATGTATAAACTTGTATGGCAAGTAACAAATTACAATCACCATGATAATAAACAAAACATAAGTTAATTGATGCTAGAATTACCATCACGACATCACATATATATGACCATCAAATAAAAAGGATTAACCATCTTAGAGGGGAGAGGACTGACAATGGAAACCGACTTCAATTACGAGACATGGACCATGTGGATGAAGCAATATGAAATAACAGGAGTCAACGTACAATAAAGATGTATGCTTTTATATTTCCATCAATAGACCGGACTCCAGAGTCATTGTCCGGTAAATTCTAATGTATAGACATGAGGAATAAAGATAAAGCAGATCAAGTGTATATACATGCACATTGAGTGACATATTTTGCTTCCGTAAGACTTACCATTGGCTTCTAAAACTATCATACGTAATGTATACTAGTACAAAGAAAAAGAAGTTATCTTTTTAGTAGGAACTAACGATGACAACAAACTTCAACTGTGCGGCCTGGTCATCGTATAAGAAGCAACATGAAGCAATTGTCGTTAATCGCTTTACAAGTAATTTGAAAGTTGCACCTTTTCATCAACAAGTAGCCTGGCAAATGGATAACAGAGAAAAGGCCCCGGAATTGGTATGGTCTACTTGAGTAGTTGCCAAACAGTCACAGTATTTCTGGAGACTTGATTGAGCCTTGTATCGTGTTGCACCGGCTTAATATTTAGTAGTATCTACTATATTACCATACTAAACACCACCACTTTTTCACTCGTTTCCGTCCTAGCATCTCTATTCATGACGGGCACGGGAGCGGCAGGACTAATTCCGATCAATACTTCAACCAAACATTTATTTGCGATAATTACAATTTTATTTCCTTAAGTCTCACGACATCTAAGCAATGAACTTGTCCCTTATCAGGACTCCTGTAACGAGGGTTTTCCATGATGCGTGACTGCTTGTACGGCTTATCATGGAAAAAACAGAGCACATCCACGAAATCGACAGTGAAGCTAAAGTGGCCGGATATTGTGCAACCCTTACACGGCGGCGTCAAAGATGGCCTCAAGAAACTAGCAAATGCGGGGTACGAGATCAGCGCAGCGCTGGGCGAAACGGCCCTTGTTCTTGCCGTCTTGCGGCAGCCTTTCTAACTAGCAATCAGGCTTCCTACATGGACAATGACCCCTGGCGTTCCAGTCTGGGTAAACCGTCACCATTACAAGGATGAAGGATGGTGGCTTTCCTATCCGTGCTAGCCTTTTTGCACTTGCTTCACCAAACGCACACCCTCATTAGCTAGCCAAATCCCTGGCACTCAAAGCCTCGATCGTCGCTTCATGGTTTTAGCCCGCCGGTTTTTGCTTTTTGCCAACACCACTGATTAGATGTAACCAGCGACGAGGGATCTTCATCCCAAACTAACCGTGACTTATCGTTTATTGCCAAAAACCAATCAGTTTACACGTACCATGTATGTACATCCTACTACTACTTTAATGCTTACTTGTAGTGCTTACAGATGGCAAATCTTGAGACAGATTTTCCTCTTGAGAATTTCAACGATGAGAATCAGCAACTTACATATCGTAGCTGCCCAATTAGAGTATTTGACAAGGATGATCCTCAACAACGACAACAGATGTGTGTTCTTCGTATGTCTGATCTTGCATTCGGCCATCTAAAGGAATGTGCTCTAGAAATGCCCCATGGAAGAAGTTCTGATATCATTCAAATTACCTCTTGTGGGACAAAAAACAAACGGAAAATCAGTGATACTTATTGCTCAAACTTGCCGCTTCTTATACCAATTTGGCCGTCTTGCTGAAATCATTCAGAAAACAAGTGAATATTGTTTGTTAATGCTGATAGCTGGATGTTACAATCTGGTATGTCATTGTATTATTATGTTCATAGATGAAATTAACAACCTATTCTCATCGTCTATCGATTTTATGTTCACAGTCAAAATTCCATGTATCTCGGAGTTTTTTTCTAATGGTATGACTCTCATGTACTTGTTCAGAATGTTGGAAACAAGAAAAAATGCATACTTCCCATGTCGTCTTTTAGTTGCGAGGTTAAAGGTTAGACGTATTTGCTCCTTTTATTGACCCTTTTTTTATAATATACCGTTTTTCCTCTTATTAGCATACTTTCTATTCATTTTTCCTGTCATGTCTTTTGAGCTTTGGTATATGTAATGATATAAAAATACACCGTCTAAGGAATGATGATGTTATGCATATAGGACAGAATGAGTCTCTCCCCAAATTATTTCATAAGATAATAGCACCATGTATGGTTTGTGTCTCAATATTAGTGGGGACAAGTGGAGGTTTTGGATTGAGCAATATCTTAGAATGAAAATTCATCAAGACCAATGCAAGGGTATGTGATAGTATACGTCATCAGAAAATTTCATAGCTATATATACATCTCTTCCCATTGGTAAAAATACAACTCAAGATTACAGCCATTAATCTTGGATCTTCTCAACTATAGACTAGGAACCTCATATAGAATTTTACATTAATATTCAACATTGGAATGAAGTTCAAGTGGTCCTATTTATAGTTGGGGATGACTCTTAGCCTTTGGAAACACGTAAGAACGAAAACTAGCCATTTTGTGGCTTGCAACATATATATTTTCGATTGTTACAACTCCACAACGGCTTGAAATACTTTTCTGTACAGTGCAATCGATCGAGTTTCTATAAAGATAACTCGATCGATCCTACTAAGTGACGAGACCAATTTAGGCCATCGGTTGAGTTTGTCCTGGAATAACTCGACCGATCCACTTAAATCAGTTTTGGTCTGTAGAGAGATCGGTTGAGTTCAGTGAAATGAAAACACGACCGATAAAAAGTCATTTTCAAGATCCAATCAGGATCGGTCGAGCTTTCAACTCAACCGATGAACAGTCTGATGTGAATTTTGAAAAATAGCTTTTGAGTGCTTAAATAGTCGATCTAAGAGCTCTTGATTTTTTCTAAGCTTAATTACAAGTCATACAATCATTACAAGTGATTTACAACATGATTTTAATGGATTTACACCATATTTCAAAAATGTGTACTTGTATTGACTTTGACTTGTCTTTTCTCTGAGTTGAGATGTGCAAGTTAGGGCATTTGGAGTGCGTCTATACATAATTTGAAATCACTCAAGTAGAGATATTAGATATAATTAATTGGAATGGTTTAGTCATCATCAAAATAAGGGTTTAGTCAATTTAGACTGTGAGTCAACACGCATCACAACATCAAGTGTATGTATGTGGCTCAAGAATGAACCTTTTATTATTTTATTATTAATAATATGTGTTCATGGATTTAGTATGCTAATTGAGACATGGAACCTTCTTACCCTAATAGAGGACCCCACCTAACTGAAGAGGAAGTTAGTTATATTCATGCTCTTTGCACACTTGGGAAATCTTTTCAATAAGGGTGAAATTGTCTATGAATGTTTTGCTTCCCCAAATATGCATGACCTATGTGGACAATGCTCACCTTGAAAGTGCATTGACCTTCTCCCTTACAACCAAAAACCATGGCTCCCAAACATTTCAATAAATGGTATTTCAATTTAATCGAATCTGATTGCCACTTTAGACGACACAAGTATTTTTTATCTATACCAAAATGAGAACATGGACATCATATTCATTTAATTTATGTAATTTGAAGGTGCATTTCTATTTTTGGACGAATCTTCTTCGATTTGACACTTCTTCCATAATGACATGTTTATCAACCAATGTTGTATGTTTTTACTTCAACAGAAAGTTGCCCTTTGGTATATAGCTAAGTAATCAACAATCCTACGAAAGTGCACTGACCTTCTCCCTTACAACCAACAAACATGGCTCCCAAACATTTCAATAAATGGTATTTCAATTTAATCAAATCCGATTGCCACTTTGGACGACACAAGTATTTTCTATCTATACCAAAATGAGAACATGGACATCATATTCATTTAATTTATGTAATTTGAAGGTGCATTTCTATTTTTGGATGAATCTTCTTCGATTTGACACTTCTTCCATAATGACATGTTTATCAACCAATGTTGTATATTTTTACTTCAACAGAAAGTTACCCTTTGTTATATACCTAAGTAATCAACAATCCTACGAAAGTACACTGACCTTCTCCCTTACAACCATCAAACATGGCTCCCAAACATTTCAATAAATGGTATTTCAATTTAATCGAATCTGATTGCCACTTTGGACGACACAAGAATTTTCTATCTATACCAAAATGAGAACATGGACATCATATTCATTTAATTTATATAATTTGAAGGTGCATTTCTATTTTTGGATGAATCTTCTTTGATTTGACACTTCTTCCATAATGACATGTTTATCAACCAATGTTGTATATTTTTACTTCAATAGAAAGTTACCCTTTGTTATATACCTAAGTAATCAACAATCCTACGAAAGTGCATTGACCTTCTCCCTTACAACCAACAAACATGGCTCCCAAATATTTCAATAAATGGTATTTCAATTTAAGCGAATCTGATTGCCACTTTGGACGACACATGTATTTTCTATCTATACCAAAATGAGAACATGGACATCATACTCATTTCATTTATGTAATTTGAAGGTGCATTTCTATTTTTGGATGAATCTTCTTTGATTTGACACTTCTTCCATAATGACATGTTTATCAACCAATGTTGTATATTTTTACTTCAACAAAAAGTTACCCTTTGGTATATACCTAAGTAATCAACAATCCTATGAAAGTGCACTAACCATCTCCACAACCAACAAACATGGCTCCCAAACATTTCAATAAATGGTATTTCAATTTAATCGAATCGGATTGCCACTTTGGACGATACAAGTATTTTCTATCTATCCCAAAATGAGAACATGGACATCATATTCATTTAATTTATGTAATTTGAAGGTGCATTTCTATTTTTGGATGAATCTTCTTTGATTTGACACTTCTTCCATAATGACATGTTTATCAACCAATGTTGTATATTTTTAGTTCAACAGAAAGTTACCCTTTGGTATATACCTAAGTAATCAATAATCCTACACAGCCAGAGTCCCTTTTTGGATTTATGTCGGTGTTCTTGGTATAATTGTGGCCCTCGATGGTATGAATATTGGTAATTGGAAATCTAATCTTGTTTAGAAAATTGCACAATAAATGAATTGAATCAATATTGTCAATCCTAGATATTTGTAATCAAATCAATCAAAATAATGTTTCATATATGGTTGTGAAGAAATTCAATCTAAAGAACCCTTTATAGATTAATTTAATAATAGAAATTTAATATTTTGTTTTAAGTAGATAAAATTTATTTAGAGGCTTGTAATGAAAGTCATATCAAGTTAAACATGTAATTGGCCTAATATCTGTGACGACACCATCACAAACAATTTCCAAAAATAATAGACGTCCACAAGTATTTACTTGGACTATATGTTTGTAAGTTCTAACTATTTGTTATTGAAGTAACATTTCTGATTGTATCTATGCAAGAAGAAACATCACATGTGTCTATTGGACGTCCTTATTTATTTTGTTTTTAAATATATTCTTAGTTTATTCTAATAGATTTTAAAACAATAACAATTTTTTATGAGAAAATGTAAATAATTTGAGAAGAATATCTAAATAGTTTGCTTTCTAGGGTGGCATATATTGTGACAAAGTAGTACATGACCATGTTATATGATTTAATCCTACTTATCTCACACTGAGTACACATATAATATATACTAACAAACAATCTAACTTGAATACAATTAATGCATATTTGCACCAATGTAGCACATTGAAACATTATTCTAATTGGGCCTTAGATTGCTGTTATCAAGTTATTATTGACGGCAACATAACAATATAATATGATCTTAAATAGGTTGCAAAAATTTTCACAGTCACCAATCTATTATATTGATATAATAGTTTAATTTATTGAGATACTATTAAGAATATAAATCATTCACTTTGTAATAAAAAGGGAAACTAACTAAGTTTACGATCCCCCAAAATGAATGGTATTCATATATTTTGACTTTTTCATTTGACGTATTCCATGCATGAAGAGATGGTGTGATCCTCTTTTATCTCAATAAAAAACACCCATTATATTGCATTCCAATAATGTAGAAAAATATTTTCCAACTATTTGATAAGTTCATGTATACTCCATATAATAATCATAACATGATAAACTTATCTTAGTATCTAAAAGATGCTTCAGGTGACACTAACAACTAATTCATTGGTTCATAAAACTACTACATGCAACATCTAGAATCACCTGGCCTAAAACTTGTTCTTTCTTACAACAACCAGTCTTTGTCATAAGGTTGAATCCTTTATGGTGTGTTCTCTTGGAGTAATTTAAATTATGTCATATATGAAGTTTCAACTACAATCATAGTGCTATTTTATGTATATCTATAAATAAATAGCAAACATCATTCTGTGAAAATATGAATGTTTCAAGTAAACAAAGACCTCATATCTATCATATATTGGAAGTAATGAAATATGTAGTTATATAGAAACTCTTTGTTCCATTTAGGTAATGTAGAAATCCATCTAGAATTCAAGTGTTTGTTGTAATGTGTTTTTAATAAATTTTAAATGAGTGAAATAGTGGAGTTAATTATGATCATAAGTTTATGTTACTATAATAAAAAAGTACGAGCAAACACACTACGAACATTAACCTATGTTCTCCTTTTTAATTAACGATTCATTAAATCTTAACGTGTTGTATGGGGACAATTTAAAATCAATTATACATATTTGTATGGCTTTATATGACTTAGGTACAAAAGAAAAAAGTATACTTTATGCCACAAAGAGGACATTTTGTGTAGATTTCTATAGGATTTTGTTAATGTTGTGCATCATATTTTTCCTAATTTATTGTATGCTTCGTTGTACTTTCTCTTTTACAACATCATATTTTATGAAATATATTTTTTAATCAAATAAGATTTTCTGAATCGCCATATTTAATTTGATAGTTTTTACTTTGCATAATGCATGCACATAAAACACATACTTGCATTTCATATGCTTATAATCCGTATATAATAGTATAGCAACCATGTATGAAGAAATCCTCTAGATAAAATGTATCTCATACTTTTAATGATGAAAATGGAAACAGTAATATGATTTTATAATTTCATTATTATTTTATTGTATTGCAACACAACTTGAAATTTGTGAGTCACTTGCAATAATATATGTCTCTAACAAGTTTTTACAAATTTTATTATATCCCCAAAATGAATTTATAGCTACTTTATTTTGGTAGCAATCTTATTTCAAGTTAGGATCTAGCATTCATCAAATATAGAACTATCTATTGATAGGCGATAGTTTAATTTTTAAGAGAATGTAACATAAAAAAAGGTTGAAAACAAGTTTAAATTTTAAAAACTAAAAACATTTCAATTTTAAATCAATATATTTTAGCCTTTTATTTCTTCCTATTTAAATATGGTTACTTTCATTTTCATATTAAAGCCATGGACTATAAATTTTGACTAACATGAGTATATTAAAAGGTGATCACGTATTATGTATGAAGATTATGGACCTTTGCAGCAATGTTATCATGAAACAATGGATAGTTCAAACATTCAATGGAAGACAAATTGGAGTGCATTTATTCATTTTTAGCTTTATGATGATGATATTGTTGAAAAAATTATTTATACTTATTATTTTCAAGGTCATGAGGGAGAGGTACAACCCTATAACAACATGAAATATAGCCTTTAGATTCTGCTATAAACTTTCCTCTTTTATCTGGGTCATGCGACTTGGTATTGAACCTGCAACCTATGACTCACAAACCAAACAGGGTTATAATTTGAACCAGCTGAAAATTACAGTCTAATCAATAATTTGATAAGGATGTAGTCACTTCTGGATCTATAGATTTTAGGTCCATACATATCCATATGATAAGGAATATCTAATATATAAATGGATTTACATCTATCGTTAGAAATTGGCACATTCCATCATATATAGACTATCAAGTTGAAGTTAAAACATTGTTACAATTTTATTATGCTAATAGGTTATTCATTGTAGATTTTTCCTTTTGGTTCCATGAGGTAATAAATGAATTTCAAAGTGTTACATGACTTGTAATAAATAATCATCATTACTTAAGGTCTAATTCAATTGTTTTGGCTAATAGATAATATAAGAGTGCAAACATGTAAACAAACTGGTGTTACTCACTAAGACTTATGATACTTCTTGTTAAGACTTCACATTCTATATAATATAATATTTTATATGATATAATATTTGTTAGTTTAGACTTATGAAAAATGTGAGTCTGTATGATATATGATGATCATCATATCTTGATACATGCAAAATATATTCTTAACTTATATTATTAATATCAATCCTAAGTTCACTAATAGAAACGTGCAATGCACGTGCACTTACTAGTATAATATAAAATGGTAGTATGCAACATTTCGGTTAATCGGTCAACCGATCTGTAAATTTTTCTGACCGAATCGTTCACTGAATAGCCGGTGTGACCAAATTCTTATAACCGAATTAACCATTTTGGTCGAATTAACTGTGCCGAACTAGCCTAATCTAGAAAAACCATTCGGTTATTCGGTTTTAACCATAATCTGCTCACCCCTAGTTGACAGCAGTGTGGCCTGTCGAGCTATATGTACGACGGAGGTTCATGTCGAGCAAAAGGTCGATCCTTGACCCTCCAACATGTGGTGGTGATGCGGAAGTGCGCTCGATAGCTGTAAATGACTTGATAATGCCGCTTTGAAAGAACTTGTGGCTTCCGGTAACAAACCCTTGGTGATTAATTTTTACCATTGCCAATTGTTTTTTCCTCGATAGTTTTGATAGGTATCTCGATAGTCAAGGTTTTCTTTTTCTTTTCTTTTCTTTTTTTGAGGTAAATGTCATAGCATATATTTAAAGCACTACAAAGCAAGAAAACACCTGCTTTAATGAGTTCATACAGGACACCTGCTTTAGTGAAGGAAATGGAGATGTTTTAATTGTTTGGGGAGGCACCCCTTAACCAGCCTCAGAAAGCATAATTTTAAACAATCCTAGGAAACGATATCAGCTCCTGGTCAGATGGAATCATTGATGGTGTTGCAGCAAATTGACACATGTTTCATCATCTACCATGGCTTTTAAGTCGCAGAGAAAATGGGCTTCCGATTCACCTTCATCAGAGTCACTTTTCCTGTCATGGGCCTGCTTACGTGCACATTGTTATGTATATCACCTTCATCGATAGTCAAGGTTTTCACCTTGCCAAAACGAGACTTTACTTGGTCTTCGCCACTGCTTTATTGCCTTGATTAAATCACCAATTCCTTGCCTCCATAGCCTCGCATTAAGTGGACACACTTTCCCATTATCTAACTGTCATTTTCTCTCTAATCACAAACATGATCATGAAACACCTGATTGCCACGAGTTCTACATGTCATAACGTCACATGCCTTGATATGTTGACTCAACAACTTGATTGTGGACCGGTGGATTTAATAAAATACCAAACCAATTAAGGAAAGACAAATCTCAATTATACATTTGATTAAGGCACAATTTCTTCTACGTTGGTTTTTGGTATTTATTGTCCAAGAGGCTCGGTCAAAACAGTAACTTCTTTGGCGCCTAGTCAAAGAAATGTCACTCATTTCGGTCAAATAATTCAATGAGTTTCCAAACCATCTAAACAATGTAAAATTGTTGGCTTATTTCCTTTGCCTACAAGTCAGAAAATACATTAATTAAACAATTAAACTAGAAAAGGGGCGCATTACGAAAAGACTAAGAATTAAACAATTAAAGGCACATCATGGCTAATAAAGATATAAAATGTAAGGTAAAATACATAGAAATATTGTACAAATTTGGATGTTATGAACTACTCCAAGCTTATAACTTGTTTGTCCTCAAGCTAGACTCAAACTCTAAAATCCTAAAATTATATCCAAAATGAGCATGACAATAAAAGCTAGATCAAGGCTACAACTACATATATATGAACTAGTAATAGATGATATCACAAGTTAAGACTACTAGTAGGGTCTTGATCTTATAAAAAGTTGCACAAACTTAAAGAGTAAGCTATGAGTAGATGTAGATATATATCTAAATAAAGAGATGTGCAATTTTAGAAGCAAGAAAGGATATTTCTCACTATCAAATATGCATCATTACCAAAAGATGATTACCACTAAGAACCTCAAGGTTGTATCAAAACAAGATATACAACTAGATAAATGTTTTGAAATTATAATCAGACCAGATTCCATATTACATTTCCAAGTGATATTAAGGATCACTAGTATTTTTCTTAGATTTCATGTCCATCATTTTCTAATTATTCGAGGTTAACTAACCCTAAAATGGAGCATTATCATCTATATTAGAAACAACCACATAATATTATTTGAAAGCCATATCTAGGGATCCAGTATTAAGGTGGACATTTGTTTTGAATCTAGGGGTATTGTTGGTGAATTTATTGGCCAAGGAATCTATTTTTATATGGTTTTTGTAAGATAAAAGGTATTAACATGGATTTAATTGGAAAATACCTCTAAGAGTAGAAACGGGGCCGCTATATTGTCCCTCTAAGCACCCTATATGGCCACCACCTAGTCTCTATTATTCCTTAAACTGGTTGATCCTAACTAGACTCTGCTTGCTGAGCCAGTTGGCTAGGATTGGACCGATTGGTTGACTCCTCCTTCACTTGATCTCACTCTCGTGGGGTGTCTGGTTCTATGCTACTTGCCAAAGACGTCAATGCACGTAGCACTCCTGTGTGAGATAGGTGAGGATCGTAGTCTCTCAACGCCTGTATATGGTGGGTTCTTCCACATTGGAATGCATAGCATGCCTTTAGCCACTTCATCGTCATCACAGGGGGGAGCCATGACACTTGTGCACTACATCCAGACAATCGTAGAAAACTAGAAAACCTCTAGATTCAACAGAGATGGCAGAAAAACTCCCTCCAACTCCACCTTTACCTCCGACATCCACCCTCCACACTAACCATAGTGGGTCTCGACTCCTTGGATCTGAGCACACTGAGGCAACGCCGGGGTATATGTTCCTCTACTCTATGACAAAGCCTTGCCTCTGGACCCTCCTCACTGCTCTTCATCAGTCGACCCACTACTGTGAGAAGGGGATATAGATGTGTTGATAAGTGGGGCTTAGTTCTCCCTTCCTACGCTGATTGAATGGGGTTTGGAGTAATGGCTAGGTCCGCGGATCGATTCCTCGGTCTAAACTCATGTTGACAGACATCCAAGGAGTCTTTCTATCTCTAGGATTGGCTACTGCCTGACAACAAAGGATAAAGGAGGAGGAGGAGAAGTTGGAGGCCGCAACTTTCCCTCACCTTGCCTCCACATCCCAGAAGCCTAGGGTCATTATGTACAACTCACTGCTATGAAGAAATCTAACCAGTTGGGGTGCTGACTTGGTTTATGAGATGGAAGTTAGTTGGCACGAGGAGCTCGCAACCTATATTGCATTTAGTTTTGTGGTAATAGGAAGTGGAAGAAAAAGTCTCCACCCCACAAAGTTTCAGATCTAAGTCACATGCAACCGTCAGTTATGGCCGTGACATGTATATAGAAACAAACTTAGGTCAAAACTCGACTCAATCCTTATTAATTAACCCAAGAATTCAAACCACATTTTATATCACATGGCTATGAAACTTCTATCCATGCCTTCATATCAATTTCTCTTTCTCTATGCATAGTTTGAGCCACAATTAACATCATTTGATCACTTAAATAAATTCTTCAAAAGGAATCATTTTGCTACTTATGTGGATCACTATATGATATATAACATCATAAATTCCCAATTCAACTAATGGAAGAAATTATTCATAAATGCACTCAATTAGGTATTATAATTGTCAATTGCATCTCTAAACACACTTTTAAGTGAAAACATATAAGATAGAATGAAGTTTACTAATGAACCTCAAGTTTTATAGGGTTTATCAAAATCTTAAAATTATGGGTCATCACATTCACCTTGTCTTATATGGATTTTTTTCCTCAAAATTCAACAAACCTCATAATCAAGGTGACAGCCAAGGTCAAACTCCATATAGATCATCACTTTTAGATGTCAATGCTATTATAGGTGTGAATGTATCCTGAGTTGTCATCTTAGGGTATTTAAGCATGTGGGCATACCCAACCCACCTTATATAAGTCGAAGCATCACATTTAAAACAAAGAGAAGAACATAAGCATCATTTAATGGCTTAGTCATAACATGATGTTCTTTTGTCTTAGTATTTATATCCTATACCTCTCTAAGAATTAGGGTTTAATCATACATATGGGTTGATTGGTTGAGAAGATATTATGTGAGGTCTAATCTTTATCCACACTAACTTGTACAAGGTGGTAGAAAGATTTCATGTCATTGTACAATAGAGTTAACAGACTAAACACCATTATTTCAGTTTGTGATCACACCATACTAGAATTTCATCATTAGAGAAGGGTTTTATTTTTCATTTTTACCGATTAGGGTTTCACCCTATTGTGTGAGAGTTATGCTCAAACTTAGAAGCATTAATTGAGAAGGATCAGTGTTAATAACTATATTTTGTGACCAGGTAAGATATGATCCAAAGATATCTTTTTTTAGCTCATGATTTCAAACTTATATCTTTCATGCATGATATAAAGGGAAAGAGAATATACTAAGCCAATATTATCATGATTTCAAACTTGGATATTACATGTATGTTATATGAAGGGAATTTAGAATAGGCCAAGCTTATACGAGTGACTCCTCATATATAAATCATCTATATATCTCAAGTGAGGCTTATAGTTTCATTTATAAAGAAAGAGAAGGGGAAGGACCAACATTTATGAGTATCTTATGCACAAGGCATGTTACTCTCAGAACCATAGTTCATATATCACCTCACTTGCAACTAATGATGAGATTCACAAACATATGCCACTCAAGCTAGGACCTAACTCAATCAAAAGGATTGACTTTCTCATTATGAGTCACCTACCCATCATTTGTTTCACCCAACTCTCACATATAGGATTGAATCATGCAAAAAGACTCAACCCATCTACTCAAGATTAACCCAATTCAGGACATATCATTTCATATATATCTCATATTTTTCATATATTGTAGGGTAAGTCCTATGACCCTCTCCTTTTAGGTTTCACTCTCTGGAGTTCACCACGTATCTTGTCCTAACACTGGAGGTCCTCCTTTGTAAAAGAGCTTGAGGGTCGTGCATATTCAACTTTATCTTAACTTAGCTCATCTTAAGTAAGAAAAATGAATATAATTTCATCATCAAGACTTAGCTTAGAATCTTCAAAAATGGATTCAGCTCATATACAACTTAAATCTTTATTACGCAATCAAGTCTATTGCTAAACTTAATAGCACTGACTAAATCTAAGTAGATCTTAAGTTCTTAGTGGTTGCTCGTCGCCATTGGCGCCAAAAGTTGATCGTTGTTTTTCGTGGGTCAAACGTGAAGACACGATTGCCCAGACAAAGATATCAAACTTTAAATTTATACCTGACTATAAGAGACATCTGCAACTCAATATAGTCTTTGTAGTAGTGTGGGGTCGAACACAGGGACAAGGAGAATAATAGAATAAGAACGGAGGATCTTGGCTTAGTTTAGTCAAATCAAACATGTGAATTTTGGTGTTCCAGTCAAGGAACAAATTAATCTAATTAAAGTTGTAAATCTAAGTTGTGAAAGATCAAAGTAATAAAGATAATTGAGAAATGATAAAGCAAAAACTTAGATTGGGTTTCACCAATCAAGCCAAGCACAACCATGTAAAACCTTCTCTTCCAATTTATATATATTCCCGACATGTTTTGCAAACAGCCATAAAAGACATTCACTCATCTCTCTCGAGTTCTAGGTAGATTTTTGTCCAAAGTTATCTCTCTCTCAAGACGATAACCAACGGAACAAGTATAACCGTATGACTTTTGTTATAGTAACTCCTCACTCTCGTGTCTCTTTACTAATCTATACTCCAGATCTAAATGAAATCATTCTCTCAAATAAATTCATATCAAACATCACAAGAAGGTAGCTAATCAACAAGCGACGCAGTAAAATAAAAGTATAGAAACAAAATTGTAAGAACATATGCAACAAATAAGAAGGAACAATTACATAGTTGGGATGGCCTAACAACTACTCCCAACCCAAGTTATGAGTCTAGCCTCTCATGGCACCAGAAGGAAATATGTTACAACTTGGACCAATCATGGTAAGAAAAGAAAAGAGAAAAGGTGGTTGGTTGCCAGGTCTAGAGGTCGATGACCTCTAGACTTGGCTTTGATCTCGGTTGCATCCTTTCGACCCTTTTGTCTCCAAAATCTGGGATCCTTTGTCTGGTGGTGGATGCTTGATATTTATAGGAATAGACGTGAAGTCGAGGACTCGGTCTTGGGATTTGAAAAGTCACAACACAATGCAGTGGGACCGTCAATGGATTGGAGGTCAATGATTAGGATTCTGTCGACCGGGACTGTCGTCGATCGGATGGTCGACTCATGTCGTCGAATGGGATGTGGATGACTAGTGGTTGCTGCTTGATATTCACATGTGTGTGAAGCAGTGGTCGATGCATGCATGGAGTTAACTGTCTACCAGAACTATCGATGGGTAGTTGTTGACCCGGATGGGTCTTGAATGGAATGGATTGATGGCTCCCAGACTGTCAGACTATTTCTGGCTGTCTGGCTGTCGAGCAGTGGTGGCATGCATGATGGTCGACAGCCTCGTACCAAACAAAAATGTCGACAATAGTGTGGCCTGTCAAGCTATATGTATGACGGAGGTTCATGTTGAGCAAAGGTCGATCCTTGACCCTCCAGCATGCGGTGGTGATGCGAAAGTGCGCTCAATAGCTGTAAATGACTTGATAATGCCACTTTGACAGAACTTGTGGCTTCCGGTAATAGGCCCTTGGTGAATTAATTTTACCATTGCCAATTGTTCTTTCCTTAATAGTCTCAATAGGTATCTCGATAGTCAAGGCTTTCCTTTTATTTCTTTTATTGCCTTGCCGAAACGGGACTTTACTTGGTCTTCGTCGCTGCTTTATTGCCTTGATTAAATCATCAATTCCTTGCCTCCATAGGCCCGCATTAAGTGGCCACACTTTCCAATTATCTAACTGCCATTTTCTCTCTAATCGCAAATGTGATCATGAAACACCTGATTGTCGTGAGTTCTACATGTCATAAAGTCAAATGCCATGACATGTTGACTTAACAACTTGATTGCGGACTAGTGGATTTAATAAAATACCAAACCAATTAAGGAAAGGAAATTCTCAATTATACATTTGATTAAGGCACAATTTCTTCCACGTTGATTTTTGGTATTTCTTGTCAAAGAGGCTCAGTCAAAATTGTAACTTCTTTGGCACCTGGTCAAAGAAATGTTATTTCGGTCAAATAATTCGATGAGTTTCCAAACCATCCGAGCAATGTAAAATTGTTGAATTATTTCCTTTGTCTGCGAGTCAGAAAATACATTAATTAAGCAATTAAACTATAAAAGGGACAAATTATGAAAAGACTAAGAATTAAACAATTAAAGACATATCATGGCTAATAAAGATATACAATCTAAGGTAAATACATAGTAATATTGCACAAATTTGGTAATATCAGCTCCACATGGCCCAAACCAATCCTCATCCTCATTCAGAGATCACGAAAGACACACTTACTAACAAAAAGTAGAATTAGAGGAAATCAAGGAACATATGAGAAAGATTTGAGCAAAACATTGTTCGACGCTCGAGTATTACCAACCCCATGTACTAGGGCTTGAGTGCCATCGACTATTGTCACAGAGGGAATAGTAGAAGTAGCAGTCATATTAGAAAAAGTTTAAAATTGCAAGATATATGAGTAGAAGCACCAAAGTCAATAACCCATTTGTTTTTACCATAGGGAGCCGAGGAAGCTAGAAAAGCAGAACCACCATTCGGGCGTGTAGCCATAGTCTGAGTCAAGAGTCTCTCTTGAAACAATTTTCAAATTTAGCTCAGAACCTGACCGTAGAAGTAGTGGAGGTTTGGGTAGGTTCTTTGTCGGTGTAGTCAGTAGAGGCCTGATTAGCCTATGTGTTGGGATAACTATGTTTCGCCCAACAACGATCTTCATTGTGATTATTTCACCCATAGAAGTTGCAGTGTCTTGATCCATGATGGGGGACTGTTGCTAGATCCAGTGGAGGGTTGACCACGTCCCGGTCCAGAAGAGGGTTGGCCACGTCCAGGTCCAAATGGTCAAACAGGACCACGACTAGAGTCACCAAAATGTACCGCGAGAGTTGACGCCTCGAAGAACCAACTAATGATGAAGACTATGATAGGAGGCACTGAACCCTCTTTAGAACATCATGTTGTTTAGGTAGGGTATCACTGGACAAGATTTGATCCATGATTGTCGCAAAGTAAGCAGACAGTCTAATAAGGAATTAAACAAGTTGTACTTTATTATTGTGGGTTTTAGTAATATTAGATGTCAGGGGATGGTAAACCTCAAACTCGTCCCAAAGAGCACAACATTGGTTATATTAATCTTCAAATAAGGTATCATTAAAGTTTTTTAGCCAGATTTTA
This sequence comes from Alisma plantago-aquatica, assembly GCA_963693085.1. Classification (NCBI taxonomy): domain Eukaryota; kingdom Viridiplantae; phylum Streptophyta; class Magnoliopsida; order Alismatales; family Alismataceae; genus Alisma; species Alisma plantago-aquatica. The sequence continues at coordinate 1,415,664,920 of OY856411.1, forward strand.
AAGATTGCAAACACCTTTGTAGGGTTTTGTTGATGTGAATAAACATGAGATAACTGATCTCACATGGCCTTAGCAGTTTGGAGTCTTAGGAGTGATTGACTGATTTCAGGTCAAAGTCTTAGGAGTGTTTGACTGATTTTAGGTTTTGTAATGTTAACCATCCAGGTTATTACTCTTGAGTCATCCTTGACCCACATGTCATGGGACATTATAGTTTTCTCATCAAAAGCCTAGACAGGAATAGTAGGTGCATTAGTAATAAGGTGAGAGTATCGGCCTCAGGGCTTCAGGTACAACTCAAAAGAAGCCGATCACATATTGTAGTTAAAACCATCCATGGTCACGCAAAGTGATCTTATGTTATCATTAGAGGCCATGATGGAATCTAGTTTGTGCTCAATCCACACAAGTTACCAGAAAGATGTTGTAAAGAAGTAGTTCAAATAAAGGGGTGTGAGGCATCACCCCAAATAACTACACTGGTGCTCAGAAACCCAATACACGAGCATTAAAAATAAGGAACCAATGCCACACCATCAATTAGACTGACATGTGATGAAGGTAGACAGGAGGGAGCAAATCCCTCCCAAAAATGGAAGCCTGGCCGAGTTAGAGGTTTTTCTATACCAGGAGCAGCCTGGAAGGGTGGATCAAAATGGGATCATAAATGGGAAATAAAGGTTGGTAGAGGGATGAGGATGTGGTGGATGGGATCTATACGTGGGATGGTGGATTGCGGGTGGAGAATGGATGGAGAGGGGATGGCAATGTGGAGGTGGGTGTAGCCGTGACCGGAGGATGGAAGTGTTGTTGCGGTGACAGGTGGAAGTGGGTGAAGTTGTGACCGGATGGAGGGGGGACTAGCGGCGGTGGGCTGGATGATATAGCGACGGTGGGCTGTAGGAGGGTTTGGAAGTGGCAACCTCTAGGGGGTTTGGTGGGAGGATTGCTGCCAGCGGCGAGTGCGGTTGGTTAGAGATAGGTTGGCGGGTGGGTGGAGAAGGTGCATGCAGTGATGTGGAGAGGGAAGAGGACTGCGGTGGGTGAGGAAGAGGAGAATAAAAAGGAATAAAGGTGGCTAGGTGGGAGAGGAGGGAAGCATTAGGGTAAAGAGAGGCTTATGAGGACCCAAACCTTTTTGATACCATATGAGATAATAAAAGGATTATGTCATTATGATAATGAAATCAAGCATAGACCATCTCCTTATATAGGATAGGAGGGGTCAACTAATACAGAGTTCATCATATTGGAATAAAAGATAAAATACTAAAGAGCACAAAATAAATAACATAAAGCTAAGTATATAAACAATTACATTCCAACACTGACAGGTGGTCACCAATGAGATAAACACCATCCTTAAGACTACAATACATAAACACAACTAATACATTATTTCTGCATTCCATAATGTTGCCAAAGATGCTTCTACTAAACTTCTGCGTAACCATATAGTTAAAATACTTGGAAAAAAACTCTCATACACCAAAAATTTCTTATTCTTTTGTCTTGCTCAGTATCATATGACAATTAGTAGCTTGACATGTCAAGCTTTCTATTCGATGAGGCTTTGACCATTACATCTTTGTCCTGCCTTGGTTATTTTCAATTAGTATGATCACGATAACCTAACTTTGGTTGTTATTTTGCATTACTAGAGATATATAATGATGAATAGACAAGTGATATGGTTGTCAGTCCATGTTATGTTATACTTAGTTAAGTTGAGCTCAACTTTCACTCACACAATCATGATTAGAAGTCAAATTAGTTTACTATATGTTCCACATGACTATATTAGATTTTATAGCTTAATGATAAAAAAATTAAAGAAATTTAGTTTAATTTATAGCTTGGACTGAGATAAAATTAGATTCATTTCTACAACAATCAGAAAAATGAAGAATCAATTCTTCCCTCTTCTTAACATGTTTCCTAGGTAAAGCTTCATTTAGATTCAGTTCTGCAACATTAGGGAAAGTAGATGATGCATTAGTTGCTTTTATCTATTTGTAACCTAAACTAGGCTTTGAACAATTTTTTTTCTAAAATAGGAGGAAAATGGATGGTGATTTAATGGTCCACACGTAATCAAATTTTGTTATCGTAGCTGCAAACAGCTTCAAGTGATGCTTCCTAATTCAGTAGTTCATATGTACATCTAGAAAAATGCATTTGGAATCAATGGTCCATCGATAATAAGGTGACCCATTCCAAGAGGTTATGAGCATGGAACAGGACTTCGACTTCGAATTGACTTTGACAGTTGTGGAAGTGGAAGTTTGTGGAAACATCGAGGAAACTTCGAGGATTTTTACAACCAAACTTTGACACATCTTTGACAAAAATTAAGCTCAAATAGTGATTTCATGATGAAATTTGATAGATTTCATCAAATCTATATCTTAAAAACTAAATATATGTTTGTATAGTCATCTATACATGTTTACATATAAAGAAAAACATAGTCACGTGCAAATGTAAAAGATGTCTTAGTGTCAACTTTGACAAGCAAGAAAGTGAAAGTTTGTGGAACATGTAAGGAAACTTTGAGGAAGTCTTGAACTAACACTTCAACGCAAAATAAGCTAAAAATAATGACATTGAGAGGGAATTCACTACTACAGAACCTACCTTTAGTGTCGGTTATTTAAAGCCTTTAGTGTCGGTTTCTAAGCGACACCTATGTGGGCGACACTAAAAGTCCACCCATCAGGCGTCGGTTCCAAAACCGACACCCAAACTCTTCGTGCGCCACCGAAAACGCGCCATCATGGGACTATAAGCGTCGATTATTAGTTAAAAACCGACGCCCAAACCCTTCGCGCCACATAAAGGGCGCCATCTTGGGAACTATCAGTGTCGGTTATAAGTAAAAAAAACTGACACCATATATCTTCGCCCCACGGCCGTGCTGTCCAGCACGGTCGTGGTGTTAAGGACATAGACGTCTGTTTATTGTAGGAACACCGACACTATATCATTATGTGTCAGTTATTTACAAATAATCGACGCCTATTGGTTTTTTTTTCCTGTGAGTCTGCAGACCTGCTGTGGCTGGTCGCAGGATGAGAAACCTGTTCAGTTCAGTTATGAACTGCAGGTTTTACGACACCCATTGATATCAGCGACAACAGGCCGCAAACCTGCAAAATTAACAATAAAAAAGTAGCACATGCATTTAGAAATACAACCTGCAGTTCCATTTTATTTTCATACATTTATAAACATTCACACATGCTAGCAATTTGTAGTTCCATTCATTCACATTCACACATGTAGAAACATTCATATAGCAACCAACACTTTCATTCATTTTCACTCAGACACATGTAGAAACATCCAGACATGTAGAAACATTCACACATATATTATAATTCAGAAATTCATTTACAAAGTATCATTGTTTAGTCATTATTCGCTATCAGGATCCCAATTATATTTTAAAGCCCCCACTAATTGTATGGTTGTTGCCCATTCTTCTCTTACTTCATTTAATTCTCCCATTGTATAGGGAGCATTAACATTTGGTAAGTCCTTTCCTGTAATGGGGTCAGCTTTAAACACCTATAAAGAGAATGATGTATATATATAATTAATGAGATATATATAAGATTGATATATTTCGATCATATTATCTAATGAGACTATATAATACCTGAGCAATACAATCGATGTCCATTGCGGCATATTTGAAAAGCATGTGCATATATCGCATGACATAGTATCCACATGTCCATCCGTTGTCTTGTGTAGCACACTATAAATTCAAACATACAAAATATTAAAAAATACAACTAATTAAGCATTGTTCACATAAATAATATATACATATATTGCAGTCGGGAACTTACTTGCACGTTCTTCCAAATTATTGGCTAGTTCTTTTTCGTGGGGACCTTTCCTCCAGCCTTTTTGTACTCCTCAAAACCCCTACATGTTAATGTAACACAGAACATTGCAATTAAATAGTAATGTAATAACATATGTTAACGGATATGAAAAATAAAATATTTCTCACCGAAATATTGCCATTTTCATTATGTGTCCAAATCTTGTATTCAATTTACCCCCCTTAGGATCTAGATAATACACAGTGAACGTATCGGGGGAAATAACCAATAACTCCAATGCCTACCCCTAGAGGAAAAAAAGTTAAAAATTAATAACTCAAAATCCACAATAAAATGTAATTTTCTTAAGTCCAAATTATAATAAGCAAAGTAAACTTACTCTACATTGAATGGAGCCATTATCACCGTCTTCTTTTTTACAGCAAAATTTGAAAAAGACCCACAGCAGTATTGTTGAACTGATGTAGGGTCTTTAGCTACTAGACTAATCAAGGATGGAATCAAAAACCCTACATGTTCGAATCCAAAATCTGCACATATGTTGTCTAAGTAGCTGCAAAATATGTATTAATTATGCATGCATTAATAAATAAGAAACCAGATCACCAGATCATATACAAGGTATATGGATGTATAAAGAATATCTCACCTTATCCATAGCTCTATCACAGATGTATTTAGCCAATCATATCGAAACAACTCTAATATATCTTGTATAAATAGTTTTGTTTCGTATAACTGACCTGTAGAATCTGAATCAGAAGAAACACTTATAGGGGAGTTTATATCATGTTCCCCTAACCATACTGCCATACCCCTACAGTTAGGACCTAACGGGATAGGTAGGTCTTGTGGAACCCAACTAGGTAATGCAGGAGGTGGAAGTGGAGGCCTAGATGCTGTGGGTTGAAAAACACTAGAGGGGGGGTGAATAGAGTTTTTAAATATTTTAACAATTATTTAACTCAAAACAACCACAATTGAAAATGAAGAAGGAGACAGGTGTTTAGAGTGGTTCCAACTTTAGCAAATACTAAAGTTGTTAGTCCACTACCCGGTTGCTTACCCAACCGGGATTTTGAAAGTATTAATTTTATTACCTTCACAAGGATTTACACAAAATACAATACTTTCTTTACACCCCTTGAACAGCCTTCACTTGAAGTAGATGACCAACTTGAGGTAGCCTTCTTGAAGTAACTCCAAGCTCCCCCTTGAAGTAGCCTTCCTCTCTAGAAGTAACCTCATGTTGCACCAGCCTTCTTGAAGTAGCTCAAGGTCCCCTTCTTCACCAAGAAGATCTCCAACCTCTCCAATCCGCAGCCTCCAACCTAGGAGTAGCCAGGAGAGTACAAACAATAATAGAGAACAAGAAAGAAAAAAGGAAATTACAACTTATCCTTTTGTAGCACAAGGCTTGATTTGCCTAGATCAAGCGTGTAGATCTCCTAACCAAAGTGTATGGAATAATTATTGCAGTGGATAGGAGATGCTAGCCTATAGGACACGAAATTTGAGCTAAGAGAAGAAGTAGCCAATTGTCACTATGCTCAATTTGCTCACAAACAGGTTGCTCAAAGTATGCTCAAAGATTTCTCAAGTGTAACAAGTGAGTTTAGGTGTCCTAAGGCATGTCCTATTTATAGGAATGTCCTACAAGTGCTTAAGGACGTTCTAGACACCTTCTAGGGGTTTCTAAGTGCTTGACTAGCCGTTAGGTACAAGTTTGTTGCTTTAGCAACGGCTAATTAATTAATTCTGCAGTTGCTGTCAGAGTCCATCTCGGTCGAGAAATGGTCGACCGAGACACCTACTCGGTCGAACATTTTTCGAACGACAGGCTCTCTGAATCAAGTGTTTTGCAACGTTTTACCTGGGTCTTTCTCGGTCGAGAAAATTGTCGACCGAGAGTGTCTCGGTTGAGGAGTTAGTCGACCGAGATTGACCCTGTTTCAATTTTTCAATTAAAGCACTAAGTGTGTGTATGAGTGTGCATATGTGACACTATTGAAGGGGATGACCTATCTAAATGTGATGTTTAGCTAGGGAGAATCTAACGCTTGATTTACATGAAATCTAAGTACTTGTACATTATATATTTGTACAAGTTTTTACAAAGTGATTACATTTTATGAAAATATAAATATGTAAGCATATGGATTTCCCTAATTGCTTTGTCATCCACCTTATTCCTGCAACACTCAAGTAGCACGTTAGATTAACAGGAATGAAATATTTGTCATTATCAAAACAAAGGGATTTACAAATGTCCATTTAGCCAACAATCTCCCCCTTTTTGAAGATGACAAACATTTCCTAAATATAAAATAAGAAAGTATAAAACATGTGATTTTCATACCTGAAGATTACCTTTGTAAAGTTCTTCTCTTGTTTATAAAATGTGTGCTTATTATTCCCCATGAATTATGGAACATGAAATCCAATCCTTTAGGGAATATAGCAACTTTCAATGTAAAGCCAAGAGTTTATGAAACTCATTGATTGAGTTTTGCACAAATACTAAGTTTTATATTTATTTATTGTTTTGCACAAATACTAAGTTTTATATTAATTTATCCCCCTTTGTCATTTCAAAAAGATATCCGTTTAAGAATAAATATTGTATAAAAAGTGTTGCTCCCCCTTAAATACATATCCGTTTTAAATAGATGGTCAATTTAGCCACAATTTTTAAATTTCAGGTTTTGCAAAAATGTCATCCCTTTTTATTTTTGATATATTTATTACTCCCCTTACTTTGTATGCTCTACTAGAGTAGTCTTATAAGCCATATTCGAATGATGTCATAGAGGAATAACCAATTACTCAGTAAAGATAACCATTTCATGTAAAGATAACCATTTCATTGCAAAGATAACCATTTTATTTCAATCATGCAAAGATAATCATTACATTACAATCATGCAAAGATAATCATTACATTACAATCATGCAAAGATAATCATTTCATTAAAACTAATACAACGGTCACCCCAAATCTCACTGGAAAGACTTGAGTATTACATCAATACCAGGGTCTTTTCCAAGAAATGGCTCAGCTCCATAATATTGGACTAAAGTTTGCCACTCCAAAGCACCTGTCTTGGTTAAAGCATATGCTTCCAAGAAGGTAGGAACACAATCAAAATGGAAATGAGCAGCAATGTCTTGTAATTGTATTGAGGAGAACTGAGTATGTGTGAGATCTGTAGATGGTGGAGGTGGAGGTTGGTAGTAGTTGTAAGATGGATTATATGGGTTTAGCATGCCAGGATTTAACGAATAAGGATATTCATCTGGTTGATTTGGAGAGAGGGTTTGCATCCTTTGATTTAGGTAGGTCATGGCATGGTGGTTATAGTCTAGTTGTCTGCTTAGATGATATTGTGATCCAGCAACATAGGTTAAGGTGTTTTGGATAGGATCATAGGGTAGGTTGGTAGGAGGAGGTGGTGGTGGTATATCTTGAGTAGATGTCTCACCTTCCGTCCTAGCCCTCTTGTGACCAAAATCAATTCCCATTTTCTCTACTGTGTTTTTGCTTATTTTTTGTGGTCTTCTTTCCCATGTGTATCCCATATCCTCAATTTGTGTTTTAAGAAAGTGTTGAGTGATTTGGCATACAAAATCAGCATATGGGGGATTGCCAGAAAACTCAAGCATGTTCTTAAGGATTATGCGGATAAAATTTATGGGAATACGTTTGATAATGGCATAAATTAAACACATGCGAAAAATAGGAACTTCAGACTTGTTTGCTCTAGGATGTATGTTTATGGAAACAATAAGATTGACAATCCTAGCAGCAGGTTTGAGATTAATGGCATAGTAGGTACCCCTATCTTCGTGACACGTAGTATTAGATTGAAAAATGGCTCGTTCAATGTCACTGAGACTGACGGTATGATCACCTTGGGAAAATGTATTGAGTGGATTTCCAGTTGTGAGGTCAAGAGTGTCTTGATATTCATCTAAGTCGATGTTGAGCATGTCAAGAATATCCTCTTCAGTAAATCGAAAGCTATGCCCATTGACCATAGAGTAGAAGAAGGTATTGTCATTTTCGGAATGGGAGATTAGGTTTGCATAGAACTCATTTACCACTTTTGAAGAGTAGGAAGGGAAGGAAGGGTTAAGAAATTCTTTCAAATTTTGCACCTCAAAAAGATCTTCCAGGTCGACGATGCTGAGGAAGTCTAAGACGTCAACCGGTCGTCGTGGAAGAGGAGTCTTGGAGGAGAGCCTGAGATAGCGATCACCAGCATCTGCGACGACGAAGGGGATGTCGTTGATGATCGTCAATGGTGGAGTAGCCTCCCTTCCTTTCTTGCTAGCAACTTTCTTCTTTCCACGTGTAGAGGATGAAGCCATTTCTTTGTTTTAAGGTGGAGAAGAAGCAAGAAAGTTTTGGGGATGAGGAAGCTAAAGGATTGCACAAGAATACACTAGAGAGAAGCTATGGAAGTAAGAATATGAGAGTGTGCAACAATGACCCGTTTTTGGCCCTTTTTATAGCAAATCAGTGACCAGGTCGGTCGACAATTTGTCGACCGATCGACCGCAACGGTCATATTCCAGACGTGCCACTCGGTCATCCAACAGTCGACTGATAATGGTCGGCCGCTCAACGGTAACGGTTGGATTCCAACGGTCATATCCCAACGGTCAATTCTCGGTCGAACAATTGTCGACCGACACTAGCTCGATCGAACAATTGTCGATCGGAAGTGTGTCCGATGTTATTTCTGTCTGAAGTCTGTCGGTCGAAAGATATAGGCTGACCGAAAGGTTTTCGGTCGAAGAATTTGTCGACCGACAGTCTTACTGAGTATGAATTTTTAAACTGATTTTTAATGCAAATGATAGACTAAATTTGTAGAGCATATACACTTTCTAAGGGAGTAACATTGTGATTATTGTTACCAATATTTGGACAATTTTGTGATCATAAATTAATTGTTCTTTTAATCACAATTTTTATATAGAAAATGATATTCAAATAAGTATTGTGTCAAACTTATTTTAGGTCGACTTTGACTACGACCATAGTGCCCCTTGGTCAAATTTCATTTCAACCAAGAGGCAAATTTGCAGATTTCCAAAGTATAATATCTGCATATAATTTGATCAATTTGAAGCATAATACTCAATATGAAAACATTTGTCCTTGATTTTTCTTAGAATATAAACTTTGCTGCAGTTACATGAATATCAAATTTCACTTCTTCTTGTATCCTCATGAAAGTACGATTAATATCTTAGGTCTTTAAAGATACTAATTAAAAATTATCTTATGTGATGCAAGCATTTAAAACAACATATTACCAACAAATCATTTTGCTTGCCTATGTATCATCAAGAATGCAATAATCATTGTTCATGCAACAAGCATCAACGTTATGTATGAAATGTTGAGAGTATATCCATGATGTAATGATAAAACAGTAGCAACATGAAATTCAACATATGGTTTCTATGTGAGTAAATCAAAGAATACTTAGGACAGACCATGTAGTTAGTAATTTGACTTAAATCAATATGATCCATAGTTTTAACTAAAATTATTTAGAGAGTAAACCAAATTAATCTCATATAAGTTTTCAAAGATGATTTCCAGAATGTATACTTTGTTTTGCATGTACAACAAGTAGATAGCAACTTGAAAATCGAAAGTAGCAGATTTATTTCAGACTGGAAATCAGTGACCTGTTCGGTCGACAATTTCTCGACCGACAGTTCTCTCGGTCGACAATTTCTCGACCGACAAGATTTCTGAAATGTTTTCTGAACTGTTAATTGCTTCCAAGTAAAACACAATTATGCAAGTTAGATGTTTAGATACTGGAATTAATTTGATATCCCATTATGTTGAGTTGAGATAGACATAGAAATATACAACTTAGGTCTTTGGTCATATCTCAACTTAATTCCATTCATTTAGTTTGGAGGTTTTGGAACCCAAACTAACTCAACATCCTTTTTCTTATAAGGACATGAAAAAGAATAGTGACCAAGGCGCAAACAATAATGACAACATATAGAATCAACCTCATATCTTTTTCTATGATTTTGGTCTAGGTTGTTCTTAGGTATATTTGCATCTGTGCCTTTAGGTACATACATAGATTGATGTGCTTGTGTCTTTTTCCAACTAGGTTTATGATATGATTTTCCCTTAGGCTTGTAACCTAGTCCTCTCCTTCCAATTTGATGGTAAGGATCATTTAAGATTTGATCAAGAATGCCATCATTATTTAGACTACTAACTTTTTGTTGTAACTTAGCAATCTCATCCATTCTCTTCTTGATGTCTAGCTTTGCTTGATCTAGATTAGATGATAATGAATTTCTTTCTTTTATGATAGTATCATAATCTATATGTGAGCACAAAACATGTTGTTTTTGAAGATCATTCACTTGAGTCTGCAAATTAATCTTTTCTAGAGAAAGGAGATTACAATTTGCTTCTACAGATTTTAGCTTAATATCATGATCTTCAATAACCTTTTTGAGATCTTCATTTTCAGATGTAAGAGCAAGAAGCTTAGTATGTAATTCATCATTTGCTTTATTGGATTTCTTTAATTTCTTCTTGCACTCAATATATTTATGGTGTGTCTCTTCAAGAGAAGCAACTAGCTCTTCTTTAGATAAATCAAAAAGACTTACCTCTTCTTCTTCTTCACTTATTGTAGCAATAAGACATTCTTTATGTGTATCTTCCTTCTTTGACCTCCACGGGCAACCAAGTGTTGCATGTCTTGTTCCTAAGCACCAACTGCAACTTGTTGAAGGTTGCCCCATACTTTTCCTTTGTTTGCGGTTGTAGACACCACCACCCTTCATACTTCAAGACTCGATTAGAGCTCCTTGAAGCCTGCTCTGATACCAACTAAAAAACACTAGAGGGGGGTGAATAGAGTTTTTAAATATTTTAACAATTATTTAACTCAAAACAACCACAATTGAAAATGGAAGAAGGAGACAGGTGTTTAGAGTGGTTCCAACTTTAGCAAATACTAAAGTTGTCAGTCCACTACCCGGTTGCTTACTCAACCGGGATTTTGAAAGTATTAATTTTATTACCTTCACAAGGATTTACACAAAATACAATACTTTCTTTACACCCCTTGAACAGCCTTCACTTGAAGTAGATGCACCAACTTGAGGTAGCCTTCTTGAAGTAACTCCAAGCTCCCCCTTGAAGTAGCCTTCCTCTCTAGAAGTAACCTCCTGTTGCACCAGCCTTCTTGAAGTATCTCAAGGTCCCCTTCTTCACCAAGAAGATCTCCAACCTCTCCAATCTGCAGCCTCCAACCTAGGAGTAGCCAGGAGAGTACAAACAATAATAGAGAACAAGAAAGGAAAAAGGAAATTACAACTTATCCTTTTGTAGCACAAGGCTTGATTTGCCTAGATCAAGCGTGTAGATCTCCTAACCAAAGTGTATGGAATAGTAATTATAGTGGATAGGAGATGCTAGCCTATAGGACACGAAATTTGAGCTAAGAGAAGAAGTAGCCAATTGTCACTATTCTCAATTTGCTCACAAATAGGTTGCTCAAAGTATGCTCAAAGATTTCTCAAGTGTAACAAGTGAGTTTAGGTGTCCTAAGGCATGTCCTATTTATAGGAATGTCCTACAAGTGCTTAAGGATGTTCTAGACACCTTCTAGGGGTTTCTAAGTGCTTAACTAGCCGTTAGGTACAAGTTTGTTGCTTTAGCAACGGCTAATTAATTAATTTTGCAGTTGCTGTCAGAGTCCATCTCGGTCGAGAAATGGTCGACCGAGACACCTACTCGGTCGAACTTTTGTCGATCGACAGGCTCTCTGAATCAAGTGTTTTGCAACGTTTATCTCCAACTGCCAACTACCTTGTCTGATGTGTCTAACGTCTACCTGGGTCTTTCTCGGTCGAGAAAATTGTCGACCGAGAGTGTCTCGGTTGAGGAGTTAGTCGACCGAGATTGACCCTGTTTCAATTTTTCAATTAAAGCACTAAGTGTGTGTATGAGTGTGCATATGTGACACTATTGAAGGGGATGACCTATCTAAATGTGATGTTTAGCTAGGGAGAATCTAACGCTTGATTTACATGAAATCTAAGTACTTGTACATTATATATTTGTACAAGTTTTTACAAAGTGATTACATTTCATGAAAATATAAATATGTAAGCATATGGATTTCCCTAATTGCTTTGTCATCCACCTTATTCCTGCAACACTCAAGTAGCACGTTAGATTAACAGGAATGAAATGTTTGTCATTATCAAAACAAAGGGATTTACAAATGTCCATTTAGCCAACATGGGTGTCTTCTTTTTAACCTGTATATATATATAATTTCATATCAACTGCCAGCATATACACACACTAACAATTGAACGTAATGTAAATTTACCATACCTTATCAGTAAAGAAGACATCCGCTTTTAGCCACAATATCACTCCGCCTACTGCCTCACCAAGCGTTTCACAATCTGGGTGGGCATATGGCAGTGGAAGTTCCAGAAATTGGGGAATATATGTATCGGGCTCACCCGAATCCAACCAGCTGGTACTGGAGACCCGTGACACGTTTTCCCTGGTAGGGATGGGTAAGCCGACGCCTCTGCCACGACATATTCTTTACTTTTTAGACGGCATGGCTTCAACCCCTAAAAATGTTTGTGCAAAGAATGTTATATACATATATACATATCATCTTTTTTTGAAACGACTACAATTTCATATATATACGTATCATCTTGAATTAAAAAACTAGTTACTATGTCATAAAAATACTTACAGTAGATGTGCTAGGTGGTGGTTCTACAGGATTACTCCCAACCTCTGCAGTAGGAGTAGGAGTAGAGTCTGTAGTAGGTATTGTCTGGTAAGTGGCAGTCTGAGATGTTTGCCACTTTTTCATTGCTTCTTCGAGTTTCCTGTCAAATAGCTTATCCACCTATACATGGATAAAAGAAACGTCAAATTCTAATTTTTGAATTCTCTTTTACAGTAACATTATAAAGAAAGAATATGTTACCTCTTCTTGTGAAAGTCCCGCTTTTGGGACATGTTTGCGCTGGGATGACCCAAAAAAAGATTTGATGCCCATACCAGCGCCTGCAGCCCTAACAAGTCCAGGATGCTCTGGGTTACCCAGAGCAACTGTCAATTCATCCTTTGTTCCCTCAGGGATGAACTTTCCTTGTTTCCTCAGCTCGTGCAGCTCCCGCTAATCGCCAAAACAAAAATTTGTACTTAAGTAAACAACACAAATAATCAATATTCGAATGATTGCTGTAAGAGTTGTATTTTACCATTTTTGCAGCCGCCTCAGCAGTTGCGGCCTTAGTTATTTCTCCCTTCTTATTTTGCCTCCCATCTATCCAGACATCATGGCGAGGCAGAGGTGTGCTACCTATGGTAGAGGACTCCTGAGTAGCAGCAGACTGAGCAGCAGTAGCCTCAGCCTGTAGTCTTTGGCGAACACCTGCATACCCCTTTGGACCCATTCTGTGGTCATGCACATTCAGTGCACGCCTTGATCTTTGTGCCTCACTGAGGGCCTAGTTAGTATGCAAATTAATTATTTGGTTAGTAACACTAAATGTTAATCTTGAATAAGTGAATACAACATATATTAATTAATGAGATTGAGACTGATGCCTAATACCTTGAATTCATCAGTTTGTCTTGAAGCGACAAACGTGTCCCATTCTTCTTTGTCCAGGAAGTTCCACTATTCAGTGGCTGTCTTCTTCCTCTTGTCGGCTTCTTTTATGTATTCTCTGGTGAGATTTGTCCTATAGTTCCTTAGGACTCTCCCACAGCGTTGCATCACGCATTTACGATGCAGCTTTTCATCCAATTCAAATATACTCTGTAAAATAGAATTGTTATTAACTAGTATCCAAAAATTTAGTAATCTAAAAAATAGAATTGCAAATTAATAATAACTCACACATAAATCCCTCCATATTAAAATTTTCTTCTCCTTAGAAACTTTATGCCAAGAATCTAAGAGACAACCGCAATGGCTACGAGTAACAAACCCAAGATATGAAATAAATGAATTGTGATTCACACCACATGCATTTCCTACATTATCGAAATCCACAACAAGTTTGGGTCCATTGCCCTTTTGCGCAATTAACTTCTTCATCATAGTGATGCCCCTTCTCTTGTCAACTTTTTGGTGTTGTTGATCAAGTGCCTCAAGTGCTTCAGATGGTACCTGTGCATCATCAACCTAAAATTTGACAAAATAATTCACATTTACAAGATATAACTATAAATGGACATATAGATATAAATATATGATATATTTTTAAAACATACATTGTGAGGCGGCGCATTGATGTCCTCACCCTCACGGTAGTCATCAGCACGGTCATCAGGAGAATGGTCGGCCATCTGCAAATTCACATTCAAATTGTAAAGTTTGCATTGTAAAGTAGTAATTCAAAGTGTAAAGCTCACATTGTAAAGTTCACATTATTACAACAAAGTATATATCACAACAAAATTGTAAAGCTCTATGATCAAAGAGAAAACAAGTATATATTACAACAAGATTACGGTCTAGGGTTAACAAATACATGTGATGTCATTCTTATATATAATAAATGTACATGTACCACCTATCCCATCCTTGAACACCTAATCTCACTAGTAAGTGTATAATGTGTATTGGGTTTTCAAGAAAATTTCGGCAGCATTTCCCCGCTGTTCTCCAAGTACATATGTACTTAGAGAACAAACGGGGAAATGCTGCCGAAATTTTCTTGAAAACCCAATACACATTATACACTTACATCCTAAGCGAGATTAGGTGTTCAAGAACAGTCCCAAACCGGGGACTATCCAAGATTTACTCCTAATGAGTAAATCTTGGACAGATTTCTAGGCCAACAAATAATGTGTTGTCATTCTTATACCTAAAATCCTAGTTCTTCAAGTTAGGGTGATTATTGATGTCTTTAAAAGCATGATTGGCAATTTAGGGAAAAGTTCATCATTTACATTCCAAGCATGTCACATGTGTGCATTACAGTTCATCATTAAGCAAGAAGGGTGATTAGGATTCTCACCAAGAACGGGTTTTGATTTTCTATACAATTTTATAAAAAAATGCACATGTATGCATATATATATACTATACTTTTTGGAACCTTTATACATATCTGAACACCCTAAATAACCATACTAAACACCCAAATACTTTATAACACAACTATAAAACAATGATTATAGCTAAACTATTAAACAATAGACTTGTCACACATAAAACACCCTATACAACTATAAAACAAAAAAGTATTAAGATATGCATGATACAATAACTATTTTGCATCACATTACAGTAGACTTATCATTGATACCTTACTAACTTATTGCTATATTTACATATCATCACTTGATCAAAAATTACAGCAGTACATTTAACCAAAGTATGCATTCTAAAATCTAGCTATGTCATGATTAGTTACATGTAATTTACTTGGATATACAGCAGTACCTGATTACTATGTCTTACATACAAAGTATGCATATTAAATTAACTAAGGCTTATCATAGAACATGATTAGAACATTAAGTAGATGATTGATCATAACAAAATCAGTACATAAATAACCAACAACAACCACGGTCATGTGGGCTGGCACGGCCGTGGCTGTATTGGCCAACCACACGGCCGTGTTGGGTAGCACGGCCGTGTGGTCGGCCAACACAGCCACAGCCGTGCCAGCCCACACGACCGTGGTTGTTGTTGGTAAGGAGAGGGAGAAGGAAGAAGAAGAAGAAGAAAGGAGGCCTACTGTTGGTAGCAGCGTAGAGAAGGAGAGGCGCCGACGTCAAGCAGAGAAGGAGAGGGCGCCGGCAGAGCAGAGAAGGAGAGGGCGGCGGCGAGGAGCAGCGGCGAGAAACTACAGCAGCAGGCGGCGAGCGGCGCCGGCGAGGAACTGCAGCAGCAGGCGGTGGCGAGAAACTGCAGTAGCAGGCGGCGAGCGGCGCCGATGAGGAGCGTCGGCGGAAGGGAGAGCAGCAGGCGAGGAGTGGCACCGGGCGGAAGAGAAATCGTCGGAGGACCAAACCCTGAGCACGAGAATGAATGAAACAGAGAAAGGGGAAGAGTCGGGCTGATCTTTTGCGCGATTTAAGTTAACATTAAGTGTCGGTTTTTTAAAAACCGACACTAAATGTTTTTATTGTCGGTTTACAACAAAACACCGACACTAAAGGGAGGTGAAAATTTTCGCGGTTAATAGCACAAAAACACAACGGCGTCGGTTATTGTCACAAAACCGACGACTAAAATTGTACAAATTTTTGTCTCATAGAAAAGCTTTAGTTGTCGGTTCCTCCATTAAAAACCGACGCTGTATGTCAATTTTTGGAGGTAATTTTTTTCGCTGGAAATTTTATTTTTGGCGGTTACTTTTAGGTGTCGGTTTTTTAATAAGTAACCGACACTTAATAAAAGTGGTACCCGTGTCTGGTCGCCCTTCATAGATTGGATGTCGGTTTATGTTATCAACCGACACTGTAGAGTTTAGGTGTCGGTTTATGTTTACAACCGACACCTTGAAAAGTGACTTTATAAGCCATTTCTGTAGTAGTGATTTGACATAAAACATCAAATTTTTAGTAAACACATACTCCATCTATAATCTTCTATCTGAAATGTTTAGAACTTAGATTTGTTCTATATATGTGTTCTGTATGTACAAAAATCCCAATTGGATCACATTCTAGAATTAAAAAACATGAGCTTATTTTCAAATACATCAATTTGTCAAGAGGGGAAAAAGTAACAGAGGTGAAACTTTATTATTTCTACACCAAATTTTGCAAACCTTATGGAAATCTAACATAATGGTTTCAAGTTCTTTATGCCTTCACTATGTGTGCAACAATAAGAACTACAAAGATCATTGAAAAGATGGGAGGCTTTGAACTAGCTAAGTCAATTTCATCACCAAGTAGGTTGAACTCATTGACACATGTCAACAAGTAGGCAACATCGATATCGAGGAAGTTTATTATGTTTCGACGTCGACAGGCGTAGACATATGTAACATTGAGGATATATCGCCAGATGTCGAGGATGTTTAGTACCATGGTTATGAGTAATCGTCCATGTAGGATGTTTACCCGTACCAACTGATGGTTGCAATAAATTCTAGTGTAGCACTATGGTCCTCCCACCGTTGATTAGGTGAGGCCTAGTTTGGCCCGCAACTTTAAGAATACCAGTAGTACCAATTATCTGCAACATCTTTTTTGAGTTGGTGCTAGCTGGGAGGCAAGCATCTGTGGAAAGCAGTGGCTAGCTATTGTTGCTAACCTGCACGTCGAGTAATGTCAGCGCAAAAGACGACAGTCTCTAGTTGGGAAGCACCCCATTTTTTTGGGGGATTAGAATCCATATAAGATATGTCTAATATACTACTTACGGTGATGAGAGATTCTAAATTTTGGTCCTACACTATGATTTAGTACACCAACTACCAGCATTTAAGATGATTCTTCCCAAACAGAGCCTTAGACAGTGTTTGGGATAGGATCTGATCCGGATCAAGTTCTGTCCCTTTGAACTCATGTAGGTGTAAATCCCGACCAATTCAGTCAAGCTCCAGTATTGTGTTGTTTAGCAAAAACTTGGACTAACATGGCCTGTTTGGGATTCCGTAATCTTTTTATCCATACCAACTCAACCTTACTTTTAGCAGGATTAGAAATCCCAATCTGGATTTAGCTCAATCTTATATGATGTTTTGGTTTATATGCAGCATTAAACTAGTTAGTCCAATCTGGGTGCCAATTAGGTTGGCAAATAAAATCAATGTGGACTCAAATAAGATTAATCCATCTAGATATTTTGACTAACCCAACCCTGAGTACAGAATCCCAGTCTTGAACTGAACATGGGCTTAGACTTCCATACTTTGAAAAGGAAATGGATTTTATTTGCAGTTGATTAGGATCATGGAAAAAAGGCACGCCCTGAGGCGCTAGAGGTGTATGACTCGAGGCGAGGCGCACCCTAGGGCGCCTTGAGGCGTAAGCCTCACCTGTGATCCAAGAGGCGGACGCCTCATTTTTTGCAAGGCGCAAAGAGGCACAAAACGCGTTGAGGTGCAAGTGAGGCGCTAGCCTCAAGCTGCAACCCAAAATACAGGTTTCTTGGTTCATTTTAACTACATATGGGCATGGCCCAATGGTTTTTCCACTAGACCCTTTGATTCAAACGAAAAAACAAACAAATTGTATTTAAAATACTACTGTTTGGGTACAACTTGTACTGCTTTTATTTTCCAATTGTTTAAATTTAGATTATAAACAGGTAGTGTAATGTGATTTTGTTATGTAGGTGTCCAATTGTATTAACTTACATTGTATATATGTTTTCTTATATATATAAACATATTAATATATATAAATATATATAAATATAGGAACACATTGGTACATTTTGAGGCTTACGCCTCGACCGCCTCGAGGCTTACGCCTTGCCTCACTAAGACAAAAACGCCTCGTTATGCCTCACACCTTTTTCAACCTTGATTAGGATTCATACTTCCCTCAATATCTCACAAATGGTCCATAAAGGAACTTCTTGCTATTCCGAAGGTCACTAAAATGTCATGAGAAAATGGAGAAGCATATTTCTATTTCGGGTGAAGATGCCTGCAGACAAGAGATCTACGTCATCAACTACCTACTGGGTATAGTAGTTTAGGTTTCACTACAACATAATCTTTTACAGGATAACAGCCCTGGCTAGTTGGGTAACATATGTGAAGGCCTACCCCTGACTAATAAGTAGTCCGAACCTGACTAAAAATCCATATAAAAAGGTAACTAGGTTTTATATCGCTCTACAAAAACCTAACCTAATGCTTCTGTCGAGTGCGGCACAACTCTAGCCCCCTGTCGGTTCCTCTCCCATTCATTCTTCCTCTCCCCTATGCATGAGAATCCTTCTCGCCCATCAATGTTCCACCGCCAGCAACTTTCAGAATCGTGAGTAACCTGCGGCTGCTGGCTCCAGCTCCCTCTCCCATTATTCAGCTGCCATCTCTATTTTCTATTGTCACCTTCCCCCCACTTAGCATCTCCCTCCTGGCTCCACGCTACTCCTCCAGGAAATTCTAAACAAATGTCAGATGATTCGCGACGGTAATATTGGCTCTCTTGCTCACACAATTTTCCAATGGTTGATTGATGACTATACTATTTGAGATGATAATGAATATTTTATATACAAAATCAATGACTTGCAGGTCTCAGTGGTTGGTATTACCTAATCATCATGTACATGACTAATATGCACAAAGACAATCGTCTTTGCCAATCCGTAAAGTTCCTTTTCACTGATTCGTTGCTTACACCAATCGCGAGAAGATGAAATAGTGTAAGTATATTTGTTCTTGGAATAGTTTATAAATATAATTCACATTACAGTCGTCTGATTTCGTATTAGCGTGCCCTTTATACTACATTGCGTATAGTTGATTAGTTTGGGCCAATAGTTAATTAGTATCATACATATATACTCATAATATAATATTGTGACATGACTAACTCTGTATTTTGATGTATATTTGTTATTTGTTTTCATTCAGACAACGAACAAAAGACTTGGTCTTTGTTTAATTCCGGATTTTGATCATAGTGGGGATCTTTATAGAAAATATAAAGCTTGAAGTTGTTCGGATAATCATTAGAGGACAGTCGGTGAGTATGATAGTGTTTGTATTTGTTCTTATTAACATGTATGTTTACTTTTCTTCTAAAGATGGTGTTAATTATATCTTAATCAACTCTATAATGTAAACTATAAGAATATAATAAAAGTTGATTTTAATGCAGGGTTTTGAAAATACACACCAAGATAGAAGGATCGGTGAAGATACTAAAGATAGCCTACGGGGAAGAAGTAGCAAAAATTATCTCAGGAGAATATATGAAGCAAACTTGGTTGGGCAAAAGCTCTTTGTGAACTATTTGTAAAAGAAAACCACCAACACATCAACAAGTAAGAAATACATATAGTAAAAATTCTGATTTTTAAGAATGAATTAGTTTCATACTAAGTTTTCTTGGTACTTTGTCTTTCTCTAGCATGGAAATAATATGCAAAATGTTCAAGCTCCATATCTATATCCCTACAATGGATATCCATTCTCTCAAGCGGGATACATACCTCCTTTAAATCAGGTATTGAAATGTCATGTCGCAGACATATGTTGCAATAAGACGTGCTTATTAAATAATTATATGGACATGGTATCACGGTGATATTTAAAAAATAATTTGCGGCTACAGATCGGGAAGACGACCTGCTGGACCCACCCTCATACTATGTATATGATGAAAATACATGGTTTATATATGTGCATGTTTAGGAAGATGACCTGCTGGAAGAAATGTTTATTTAAAATATATGGTTACTGTTTATACTTTTTATACAGTTTATATATGTGCACATTCAACATACTATGTATATGATGAAAATATATGTCATGAGTCATGTGTACATGAATGAGAATTGTGCTTGATTACTTTTGTTTTATGCATTTTATAATGTTGATTCTTGTTTATGAACTTGTACATTGTTATGTATAGTTGATATAGTTTTATAATGCAGGATATTGAAAACACTCCACAAAGTATAAGGACTGATGCAAATGCTGGAGAAAGTCCCCATGGTGGAAGTTGCGGAAGTAACGCTAGGGAGAATGCATGAAGTTGACGATATGTACTTTTATTTTTGTTTGAAATAATTTTAAAACAATGTGAGATGTCATGTGGTGCATATGAATGATATTTCAAAGTCATATTAGAGGATGAGTTATCTTTTTGGGGAAAAACATGATACTCCAATCATGCTTTTTTGGATGTAGACATTACAATTGAAAATTGAATGCAATGATCCTTTTTACTATATTCAAGTTGTTGTCATATGATGCATAATAAATTAGTTATGTGTGATATTTTGAATGATATATATATATATATATATATATATATATATATATATATATATATATATATTCATGAATAGACATAAATATTATAGCTGCATACATTTTCACTAGTCAGAGATGTGCCTTGGATACAAAGAAATGGCCAAGGATAATGTCTTTTATCCATGTAATGGTTGCTCAGGGATTCCACCTCTGTTGGTCAGGGATAGGTCCTGACGAACTACCATTGGTCACCAAGCTTTTGGCGAGGGTATGTTGGTCAGGGATTTGCCCTGACCAAGGACTATTGGTCAAGGATTCACATGTATTGGTCAGGGATTTGGCCTTCGACTTTGACAGGATCTGTAGTAGTGTTTTAAGCCAAGTAAAGCTTTGGTAATATACAGAAATTGGAACAGAGAGAAATGGCGTGCTTGTTTCATTCATCCCGTCATTTGAGGTTCGAACTCATGACCCCTTGGTCATACAACATCACTTTTAACCACTTGGGTGCCACAACATTGGCAGAAATGTCGTGCTTGTTGTATTCACTATTATGGACCTGCACCTAATTTATACCAAGCTTGGACTGTTGTATAGAAAAACTGATAAATTGCCCTTCACAGATGCACTGGTTACAGGGACATTACAAGGTGTCTCACCTAACGTTAAACTGTTAAATTGCCTTTGGCCAAGATCATAACAACTTGGTCACTAGCACAACCTACCAAGAAAATAATTGATAATATTCAGATTCTCCAACGCTTGGCGTTGTCCCAATCCCTGCGTGTTTATTATCATAGATACAAACAGTTTGAAGAAGTGCATGCTTTCTATACCTGGTTCCTATATTATGTAAGTTTTGGTAATTCGAGGTAGACCTACAGCAATTAATCGTGGCGGTTTCTTTCTTCTGCTGGTAGAGAATGTGACTTGTGACTTGAGCAGATTATTCGTCTAAATATTAAGAGTACATCTAATGACTCGGGAAAGATGAAACGCAACCGAGGGGTGTGGATAAAAAGAAAAAAGGGAAAGGACACGCAGAGTCAAGAATCACTCACAATCTTCATTAATCAGATGTCAAGTGGTGCTCTCTTTATAAAAGACTGTTCTGGCCGCTTTTCTTTTATTAAACATGTGAAATTGCGACCTTTTGCTTCAGGTATAAAAATTAATAACACTTGTTGCTCAATAGCAACGTCAGTTGGTCCATAGACCGGATTGCCCTCAGAAAATAGTGCTCCAGCAATATAGTTGGTACTGAATTATTGAAGCTTGGTGTTCATCTGCCTGTTTTGGTTTTGGTATGGACTGAGTGATTCTAGCTTGGTGTTCAGGTGGCTAATATCCATTTAGTTGACTTATTGAATCAAAAGCTGCTATTACAAAACTTTTGCGACTGTTTTTGCTTCTTTACGAGACAATATAATAAGATGTTGAGTTGGTCAGATCGTTATGCATTTTTTATTTGTTCTTGTTTGACTAAATCAACAAATTGCAACTTGGTTAGACTAGCTAACAACCATGTGGTTCAAGACACTTGTATGATGACGGATGAGGTGTACATGTACACACAATTCATTACTAGCTAGTAAGTGGCTTCTAGGGGCCCCTCAGCCCACAGAGGAGTCAGGTCTTCCTTACTGACCGAAGCGGTAACCTTTAATGTAAACATGGAAACTTTAGGGTTGCTAGTTGTGTACATGGGAATGAAGGGTACAACGTCGAATGATGAGGTGTATGACGATGGAAACTGCACCACAGGTGGAGCTGGAGCCTGGATGCAGAGGCACCCACTCTCTTTCCTGACATAGACTCCAATGAATCCTGCAGTTAAGGTGGTTACAAAAGAAGCAACCGGAGAGCACATTAAAGCACGAGCAAGACACATTTAAAGATACGTGGTTTGGATCGTAAACTTCATTTACGAGATGATGGAGACCCAACTGGACCCTGAGGATATTAATTGGATATAACGTGCAAATGCTAGAGATATACATAGAACCAGTTCTAGAAGGTAATTTCATGAAGCCCCTGAAAGCAGTGTTTATGAAGCTAGTTGGCAGAAAGATTGGTTACTTAATGATGTGAAATTGCATTAAACTGTTTTGGAAATCCAAGGGAAGGTCTCGTATCTATGAATTAGAGAAGTAATACTATGCCCTATTGGCATTGCAAACAAATTTGAACCACTAAGAAGAGAAGCTTCAAGCATAATGGCTGCACTTCCCCAAATTAAGTTATCCTTCATCCCTCGCAAGAAGAATATGGTGGCAGACCATATTGCAAAACATACCTTGTATTCTTTCCTTTCCTATCACTTCACTAATGTAAAACCTTCCTGGCTGACGCTAGAATCTAATATTTCAATTTCCGCTCTGTTTGCCCGTAGTAGAGAATGGGATGAATAAAAGTTAGTCTCTATGATTTGGAAAAAAAAAAAGTAATACTATGTGGTGCAATTAACATGCAAGTACAACTTGGTCAAGCCCTAACATGCAGTGCAATTAACTGCTTCATGGCCTGGCCAGGCCATGGCACAGAGTTCTAGTCAAAGATATTTTGAAATATATCACATGGGTGAAGATCATTAATCTACATCTACATATGTATGCCCAAACCATATTTGGTATTGTTGGGGAGGTGTTAGGTCAATTATACAAGGGTGACCTTATAGGACGACCAAAAAGATAAGTTTGCTCGTATAGTGGCCAAAATGACATTTTCAAAATCAATATACTAGCTTTCTTGATTAATGGATACCAATATAAATTGGAGTATGGGTACCTCAATTGTGCGTTCTATGAAGAAAAATGGAGCATCTGACCAAGACTGTAGACCCATAGACAAATTTATAATTCAAATTGGATAGAGGAAGCAAGAAATTTAAAAACAGACTAATGACTTATTGAGGCGTGCAAAATGCACTGTCCTTAAGAGTATTTCCACCATATTTGACGATGAATGTCGGTGCAGTAGCACAGAGTGGCTACTCTCTCTGGATACAACAATGCTTGGAGCGGAGAACCGTACACTCACGAATCGCAGCGTCCGGACGAATGACACTTTATAGTTCTTCTAACGGTCACTCACGGAGGTGTAGGGAAAACGACAGTGGCATCAATGTAGGACACGTTTGGATTTTGGGATTAAGCATGATTATGATAAATTCTGCATTTAAGCAATCCATGTATATGAAAAAGGTTGTTTTTAAAACACATATAAAACAATAGTTTATGTTTAGAAATAGAAGGAGAGAAGTACGTATGGTGGTGTCAGATGGCTGTCGGTGCGCAGAAAAAGCACAACGCAATAGATAGAGAACGGCGTCCATCGCTTTTGAATTGGAGGCCGTTCTACCGTATTTCTTTTATGACGACTGTTAGATTTTGTGACTTTTCATATCCAACAAAGCAAACGTAAATTTCCAGCTGCCGAGTATAAAAATGCAATCCATTACAACAAAAAATAGCTAAACAAATGTCCCCATAGTGAGAAGAAAGAAAGCGAGAGAGTTTTCGATTATGGGATAAGCAGAATGACTTACATGCCTCTTTGTTTAATAAGAACGCAAATGCAAACAAAAGAATGTGAGCATTTGCGGTTGTCAAACAAAATAAATCATAAACTACAGTCTCAAAGAGATGCAACATATGTTAAAAATATTAAGTGGACCAAGTAGCAAAAGAAAGTTGGGGTTGCACCCACACAAGGAGCTCCAGGAGGCGGGATTTGTACCCCCTTGTACGGGACGTGACGTGCACTAACATGCTCGGTTAAAGGATTTTCTGACCAAGCCAGCCCAAACCCAGTTGCACCGCCCCACCGTGCGCGTGTGAAGCATGTCTCATTGTGATTTTTAAATATCCATTAAAGAAGAAATCATATACAAGGAGAGAAGTTCTAGAACTCCCTCATATGGGACTAAAGCTCTTCCTTTTGTATTTGAAACACCACAAAACATAACATCCCCCACGATTTCAAAATAAAATATTAAAACTTCGACAAAGAGCTCATTGGAAGAACTTAAATAAATGGCATGCATAAACCTTTAGTAGAATTAGGATCTTTGAACCAAAACATAGAGTAGATGTGCGTAATCTGTAGAGGGTTGAAAGAACTATGTTCTTAAATCCATTTCCCTTTTACCTGATTAGAGGCTCATTACTCATATGAAATTCATAAAATAAATTACCGTTCTTCGGGTTTGATGTTTTTAGGTCATGTGTCTACTGAGAATATTCATGAGTGGTCTAGAGATTTGTCCAAATCTTAACAGAAGCAGCCTCATGATGTGTGTTTACTACATGTCTGAAACTCAAGTATCGCAGTAATATAGGCTAAAAGAGGCCTGAATATCGAACACGGGGAAACATGAATCTAAAGACTACTACTAACTATGACTCGATCAATTAGACCTATTAAAAAGTGATTGAGTGTCTATTGACTAATTGCAAGAATTAAAACTAAATAACTGAGGTTGTGATCACATGTGAAATTGATTCCTTAAGAATACTTCTTCACCACAGTTTACACTGCACATGGCATTACTTATCAATATTTACTTCTCCTAACCCTGGACCAAGGGGCCTGTAGCAAGAATTACATGCTCTCGCAACGTAAAATACTACCTAATCTAATACAAACCCTACTCTTATAGCAATTTAATTATTAGTTAGGTGCTTTAACAAATCCTCTGGGTTCTACCCTTCATAGTTGTAATCCCTCTTGCGAGGCACAGTCTAAGCTATGTAAATCTACGACTTATCCAACCCTTAATCTCTCTCTCTAAGAAATTAACGATCTAAGAAATCAACTATGGTGATCAAGCATAGATAATTTGTTAATCAATCACAAATTTATGTCCAAAAATTAGGAGAAACATATATAATAATGCATAGTGTCAAATACAACAAAACATCAGGCGACTCCTGGGTCCTAAGGAATTAGGAGATTAGTCCCACGTGATTTCTATTGTCATACACATGGGAGAAGAGAAGTAAAACATGTGAAACATTAAAAATCTAAAGTAACCCCTGAAGAAGATGATCTGGATGACTACCTTTAATGAATGTGATGATTTGTTGTTCTTTGGCTACAAATATGTTCATCAGAGGTGTCTGAATCGTCCAGAATGTGCCTTTCTCCTCTCCTTTATTTTCTCTCGCCTCTCGGCTACCATGAAATGGAATAGAACATGATGGGTATGTCTGGATGAACTCCCTTAGGTCATAAAAGGGATTCTCGACTGTCATTATGTCATGGTCGTCAGATAAATCACAATCTTTAATCTCATTTGATCGTGCCAAGTCAGTACCACCGACGGGAAGTCGATGGCACCAAGTCCTCTTCTGGGCCATGACTCCATGTGAGTGTCGATACTACTGACTAAAGCATCGATAGCACCAAGTTGCTCCTTGACATCTCCTGACAACTTTTCTAGGTCTAAGTCAGTACCACCAATAGAAGGTTGGTGGCACTGAACGACTTTGATTGTGTTACCGTTCAATGAGTCGGTAGTAACGAACCTTTGGTTGGTACCGCTGAGTATCTTCGGCTCATGCCTATTCTTTTCTTCAATTGTCGGTAGCACCGAGTTGCACCATGCCTTGTCAAATTACCTAAAAATAAAAACAAAGAACATAAGTCCCATAAATTATAATCAATGAATATGAAACTACCAGAAATAGGTAATATTTGATGCAAACATAGATCATGAGCCAATAATGATAAACCATGCACAAATAATGTCAAAACAAACAAATATAAATGAAGTTCATAAAAATATAGTATGTAAAAAGTGAATAATATTCAGTGCATCACCCCACTCTACACTCATATAGTTGGATTTTCATCAAGTATAAATTGCAGTTATATACACCACCATCAATGGTTGTTAAATTCATTAAGAAAAATATTTTGACTTAACACTACAAATTATTATTTATATCATAAGAATGAGATACAAAATATTACAATTCATTGAGTATCTAGTGACTTAGTTTTTTCCCATTGAACCTCCTTCTCGGGATCACCGTTCATGAAGGTCGGGTGACCATCACTTTGACTTCTAATGTGGGTACAATCCCATTCTCCTCGATGTGTTGCTCACTAGTTTTTTACTTCATGGATTTGTTAGAGGATCGACTACATTTTATTCTGACTTCACATAATCCATTGAGATTATGCTATCACATATAAGCTACCTCACAATATGATAAGATAGACAAATATGTCTGCTATTTCCATTACAAACTTTGTTTTTTAGTTCCTATTATAGCAACTTGATTATCACAATATATAAACATTGGTGGAGAAGGTTTCTCCCAAATGGAAAGATCCATTAGAACCGGTCTTAGCCATTCACATTCAGTTTCATCCTTTTCTAAGATAATAAACTATGATTCTATAGTGGAATGAGTTCTACATATTTGTTTGATGGATTTCCAAGACACAACACCTCCACCCATGGTGAAGATGTGACCACTTGCATATTTTAATTTGTATGTATTAGACATCTAATTGGCACACAATATCATTCTAGCATAGTTGAAAAATAATAAAAATCAATCCATGATTAATTATGCCTTTTAGGTATATTAAAACCTTATGTAGAGCATCCCAATTAGAACTGTCAAACGGGTGGGTGGGTTGGGTTTGGGTTGGGTCATTGCGGGTTTGGGTCTCGCGGGTGCGGGTCAAAAAGACCCAATGTTAAACGGGTGGAGAATTCGGACACCCAAACCCGACCCAGCGGGTTGCGGGTCGCCCGCGGGTGCCCATATAATATGTGCACTGTGAAAAGATATTGCTAGTTTCTGCACTACGACAAAGAGTAGAATGATTCATTAATAATTTCAGTGTAAGCATAACAAAATGAGGGCAACCTTCCACTACTTTTTGTGTCAAACACAATGTAATATCTATTATGATGTTTTGAAATAAAATGTAAGAGACAAAATGAAAAACAACCATTTCTGCAATGTACAATAAAAAAAACTAAATGATATAGATGTTACAAATAGCATAACATATTACCATAACAACACTATATTTTGTCATCTTATGTTAAAAGTTCTTGATGTTTCATGTTCTTATAATTGTCCAATACATAAAGTGAACGAAAGAGAATATAATTGTTATGATTGAATATAAAACATGCATTACACTATATATTCATTAACATAAAAATAATATAGAAGTTAACGAATTTGTTTCCACTAGTGTAAACAATTAACAAAGGATATCAATAAAGAAAGTTAGAGTTTAACTCTTTATGTTGTATACATTACACGTCATCAATTTAGTTGATTGATAAATGTACATGTATTGCATGTCTTAAGAGTCATATAGATAATATATTTATATTATTATATTATTTAGTTAAATGGGCACCCGCGGGTGCCCGCGGATCACCCGTGAAACCCACTAAATAAATGGGTGGGTATGGGTTTGGGTGATTTCTAGCGGGTGGCAAATTTTGCCACCCAAACCCAACTTAAACGGGTCGACCCGTGGGCACCCGCAGATTTTGACCCAGTTTGACAGGTCTAATCCCAATGATCCTTGTTAGGATTTCGAGTATATCTACTCAATCACCTCATTGCATGTGCAAGATTTGGACGAGTACAATTCATTAAGTACACCAGGCTTCTAATACTTGTGCATATTTGACCTATTGAACACTAATATTTTTATTTTTCTTAACATTGTAATTAGAATTAAAAGGTGTGCTTACTTCTTTTTTTGAAGTCATCGCCTTTTCATTCATTCAAAAATCAAGGTACAAAAAATACATCATCTTCAGCTGTTATTTTCCATCTAACGGGCAGGGATGCCCGATAGATAATATGACCAGCTAAATGTATTGCATCTTGAGCAACCAGATGAGCCAAGGAGTTATATGCTCTTTTTACATGGACAAAGCATACGGAAAGAAAGGAAGAAGCAAGGTAGCAAATGTCTTCAACTATCAACCCCAAGTAGTTCGGTCTTTTTCTCATGTCCTTCAAGGCATTAATCACGTTCAAAGAGTCCGAGCATAACACCACTTTGCTTCCTTGGTCCAGCTTTGACATCGTGAACTGTAGTCCCTCCCTTGTGGCCATAGCTTCAGCTATATATGAGTTCCAATCCACCCGCACCCTCTTCTGGACAGCACCCAAGAAACATCCCCTTCCATCACGAACCACCGCCCCCAGCCCACAGCCTTCAATTCCCCTCACCGCCATGTCAACATGCACCCACCTCCAGCTTCCGTCCACACCTAGCTGGGTGATATCGCTCACCTTAGACACAGACAAGCCCGTGCTGACCGCCCGACCTGCTCTCCCGCTGCTGCTGTTTGCTACCTCCCTTCCTCCATTAGCCTTCCTATAATCCGATATCATGGCTCTGCGATTATGAAGAATGGGTCGGGGAAATGGTGCTTCATCATTGAAGATCTTATTGTTGCGACATGTCCAAATAGTTCACCAAAGCTCATCAAGTTCTTCCGCCGTGCAGCTTTCCCAAAGGGCCAGTAAGTCATCATGCAGATGGTTTCCAGCAGCCAAACACTTTGAACTATCCAACCAACTCACCTGTCTCACAATTTCCGCCCCCGAGCACTGCCCAAGTATATGAGGGATAGTTTCTTCATTAGTTGCACATATTGGGCATATTCCATCAGCCGTGGTATATCTTTCCCCCAACCTCCCTTTGGTTGCTAAGCTACCCGTTGCTAGTTGCCATAGAAAATGAGATAGCTTCGGGGGCCATTTCCTATCCCAGATAAATTTCCACAATTCATGGGGGACTTGTCCTTCCCGCCTCCTCGCGCCATTGCTTCCTAGAAATCCCAGCCAGTAAGCCGAACGAACAGTGAATATACCATCCTTGCCCGGCCACCAGAACACACTATCCACTATCTCCCTACTAGACAACGGGATAGTCATAATTTGCGATGCAATGTCTCTGGGAAAAATCTCAAGAAGCATGTCCACGTTCCACTCTCGACTATTGTCTCGCATCAAGTCGCTCACCATACTAGTATCCTAGCCCGCACCTACTCTAGTTGTATCCATGTCCGCCCAGTCGCCTTGAAACCATCTGTCATACCATATTTTTATGCTTTTTCTGTTACCAACTCGCCACATAATGCCCTCCTTAAATAGAGATTTCGCCCCCCATAGACTGTGCCAGTGTAGCTCGGGATTAGTCCAAGACATGCCTCTAAAATGGTGTTGTTCAGATAGTACTTTGCTTTCAAGAACCTTGCCGCCAAAGTCTCCGGTTTGGTATAAAGCCTCCATAATTGTCTAGCAAACAGCGCCTGGTTGAAGACCGACATATCTCTAAAACCCATACCTCCCTCTCTTTTAGACTTGCACAGGCCTACCCAACAAATCCAAGAAATTTTCCTCTCTCCCATCTTCTCTCCCCACCAAAAACGTGCCACCATAGAGTTAAGATCATCTATTAGTCCCGTCGGTAACTGGAATATGCTCATGACGTATGTAGGGATCGCCTGGACCACTGTTTTGATGAGGACTTCTTTGCCTGGCTTGGATAAAAGTTGCTCCTTCTAACCTTGAAGTTTGATGCTCACCCTTTCTCTTATGCAGTCGAACATCTTCTTCTTCGACCTCCCCATAGCCGTAGGGAGTCCCAAATAGGATGCCTGCCTATCTACCTCCTTCACTCCCAGGATATCTTGCAACTCGTCTCTTTTGCATCTTGGTATCTTTTTGCTAAAAGCGATCTCGGACTTGGAAAGATTGACTTTTTGACCTGATGCCTGGTCGTATTGGCTGACAATTTCAGCTATTTTTAGGCATTCGTTCCTTGTCCCTCTAGCAAAAAAAATACTATCATCTGCAAAAAATAGGTGTGAGATCCGGGCCCCCCAGCAAATGCTCATACCATGGATGATATTCGCATTGACCGCAAGGTTTAGGATTGTAGAAAAAGCATCAACACAAAGAATGAAAAGATAAGGGGATAGTGGGTCACCCTGTCATAGTCCTCATGAAGGCTGGAAGGTGTTTGATCTTTCCCCATTGGTTGTAAAAGTGTGAGAGACTAAGGATACACAATCTAACACCCTATTCCTCCATCTATCGCTAAACCCAAATTTTTCCATAACTTTTCCTAGAAAGGACCACTCAACTCTGTCATATGCTTTCATCATATCAAGCTTCAGCGCAACATGCCCATTTTGACCTCCTTTGCCTCCCTTCATGGCGTGAAAATACTCATATGCAATGAGAGCATTGTACGTTATCATTCTGCCTGGTACAAACACACTTTGATTTTCAGAAATGATTCTATCCATGAAAGGTTTCAATCTATTAGTCAACACCTTGGTAGCAATTTTATAAATGACATTGCATAAACTGATAGGCCTAAAATCAACAACTACTTTGGGCTTTTTTATCTTTGGAATCAGCACCACCATGGTATCGTAAAAACCTTGGAATGAGTACTCCCTTTTCCACCACCCTTTGATATAGCTGGCTATATCCCGTCCAATCACATGCCAGAATTTCTAGTAGAACATAAGCTTCAAACCATCCAGTCTTGGCGCCTTATTTGGGTGCATTTGAAACACTGCCGCCTTGATCTCATCCTCACACAGATCAGCCTCTAGAGCCACTGACATATAGGTACTAATCTTATTTTCTATTCCTGCCACAACCTCTTCTATCGGGTTATGACCACATCAGGTTGCTGACTGTGTTGGGTTGCAACCATGACGAGTGGGGATCGTGTCACGATATGACTTCTACATGATACGGCCATGTCAGGTTGCAACCATGTCGGGTTGTAGCCATGACGGGCATGGGGAATGTATTGGGTGGGCATTGTCTTGGCTCTTGGGTTCTTCGTGTCGGGTTGTTCTGTCCAGTCAGACCATCTCAAGTTTTAGCTCAGACAGAGTCCCCCATGCTCGGAGAAGCTTCAAGGGTTATTTTGTGTCGTCTGCTTCTACCATAATGTTCTTTAAGCGAACTCCTCCCATCCCTTTTGGGATGGGAGTATGCTCACCTAACTATCCCTTGGTGAACTCCTAGGGACTTTGCTCATTGCATCTCCACTCTAGGCATTTGCTTCCCAGGAAATCTGACCCATCCCATCGTAGGCCTATCACTGCTATTTATAGGTAGGAGGTTGGTGGAGGTTATGGCTTTATTGGTCCATGTGTCTGGGAAGTAATTGCTTTAGCTGGAGCTTTGAATGGGGTTGTCACGGGTTGTAGCCCGATATGTCGTGCAACGGAAGCAATTTAATACAAACCAAGAGATCCAAAGAGATCATCATCAAAACTTGCATAACAACTCAAGACAAGTAATGACAAGATATAGGGACACCACTTGTGGGATACCAACATATAACAAATCGAAAGATAGAGTTGTATGCAATATAGAAAATTTAAAGCATGACAATACACACATATAAAGGTACTAAAAGGAGTGCTAAAGAATAAGGCTATTGGTTGAGAAAGTCTAGTTGAGAGGAAATTTCTTATCCAAAAGGCCAATTGTATATTTTGTACACTATGTTGTCGATGGAGTTCTTTATTTTGGAAATTCGACCGATAACAGTTGTTGGTACCACCCATTGGTGTGTGTTGGTCGAATTTCTTATAGGATAAACTCGACCGATACAGGTGTTGTCAAGAAGCACGTATATTTTATAAAAGCATATTAAGAGGCATGCTAAAAATATAAATCCACATCCAAACATGTGTAAGCAAGTTAGTAATGCACTATGAAATCATTAGAGTTTTTTTTTTTTGAACAAGAGTGTGAAGAGAATTACAAAATACCAATTTTGACTAAAAACCACATGCATAGTGCACACTAACTTGACAGAAACAAGTTAATATTGGATATGAGAAAGAACAACATTACCTTTATTCTTATCATTTCTTTTCAACTTGTTGCTACCCCAAACACACTCACCTTTCTTCTTTTATCTGGATTGAAAAACCAATTTGCAAATCTATAGCTCAAGTCAATCTATTAGTAAGTGACATGAAAGAAGAAAGATGAAATGATCCCCAATCATAATTTTAGGTCCATAGGGGTTGACTTAGCAACCCAAGTCCTATTTATCTTGGGTGCTTTCCTAAAAGGGAAACATGCATCATAATGACCAATTTCATTGATATAATTACATGATCTCTTAGCCTTGGAACTAAAGGATTCTTCATTGAAGATTGAAGGTCCTTTGTCTTTGTTGTTCCTTTGGCTACTATCAAGTCCATGACCATATCTACCCATTTATTCGGTAATATGATCTAAGAATTTGATTAAGATTCATCTTATCATCTAAGAATATTTGCATAGAAGATCTTAAACTATGATCGTCCTGCATAAGAGAAGAAATCGTAGAAGACAAATGATTTATATTATCTCTATCATGCAAAAGATCATTTTCTAAGCACAGAGATTTAGTCATTTAAGAATATTTGTCAATATGAAGAGTAGAAACACTATTTTCTCTACTAGTAGAACTAGAACAAGATACGAGAACATTGATTTTAGCAAGCAAGGAAGCATTCTCATTTTCAAGCAAAGCAATCGTAGAGAGATAAATACTATTTCTAGATTCTAATCCTTGCGAAACAAAATCTTTCCTCATTTTTAGTTTTAAGAACAACAAAATTAAGCATGAGAGAATTCACAATATTAGTATGCTCTACATTAGAACTAGGCATTAGAGGTTGAGCTTCTAGAAATCTAATCATGTCAATAAAAGTAACATTTTTAAGTTTAAGAGAATCTACTTGACTAAGATAAGCATTGTTTTCATCAAGCAAGTAAATATTAGCATATTCAACTATTTCAAATTGCAAATTATCAACAATTCTAGAAAGCTTTTTCTTTTTTCTTTTTAGAAGACTTAAGAGAGGTACGAGTAGCATGAATAATAACAATTAAAGTTTATTTATCTAATTTATATTTACCTCATTTGAGTCTTCACTTCTTGAGGTCATAAGAGCAAAATGACATTCTCCTTCATCACTAGATCTTGATCTAGATCCTCCACTTGATTCTTCACTTGAGCTTGAGTTGGAGGAGTCACTTGATCTTGAGTTGGAGGAGTCACTTGAGCTTTTGTGCCATTTCTCCTTATTCTTGTACTTATCTTCTCTTCTCTCATGATGATGAGTCTTTTTGCCTTGGGGACAATCTTCCTTGAAGTGACCCTTATTTCCACACTTGAAGCATCAGATAGAGGAGGAAGACTTGACTTTGTGGAGTCTACACTTTGAGTACATGGCCTCTTATTGAACTTGAGAGGATGGAGATGCTTGACCAACAATTGCTTCAATGTGTACTTTGATTTCAGCCTTCTTCATTCTCTTGAGCTCTTTCTCTTCTTCTATTTCTTCTTCATCTTGCTTGTGAAGTTTGACTTCATGGGCTTGTAGATTTCCTATGAGCTCTTCAATGGGGATATCACCAAGAGACTTTACTTCTTCAATGGAAGTTATCTTGGTTTCCCACCTCTTGGGAAGAGTTCTAAGGATCTTTAAGTAGATTTCTCCTCTATCCATATGATGACCTAGGACGGCAAGACCATTTACAATGGTGTTGAGTTTTGAGTACATCTCATCCACCCTTTCTTTCTTTCCCATCTTGAAGTTCTCAAGAAGCCATTTGAGCATCTAGACTTTGCTTTCCTTCACTTGATTTGTCCCTTCATAAGTGATGCATAGCTTTCTCCATACCTCATAGTCCATCTCACAAGAGGAAGTTTGGTTGAACTCGGTGAGGGACATGGAGGCATAGAGAATGTTGATGGATCTTGCATTCAAGGTAGATTTCTTCAAGGTAGCTTCATCCCATTATTCTGTCTATCTCTGATAGCTTGTATGGACGGTCCACCATTTGACATAGCTCAAGACTTGATCCATAGATGTAGAATTGTAGCCTTCTTTTCTAATAAAGGAAATTTCTTCCATCTAAAATTTGAATAGTGATGAGTACCTCCCACCTTGATAGTCACCCATCTTCTCCTACTTGTGGAAGTATGCTTGGAGAAGACCCGCTCTGATACCACTTGTTAGATCTAGGATGGGTAATTTGCTCTAGAGGAGGGGGTGAATAGAGCTAAAAGCCACTTAAACAAAATTCATTAATCCTTCAAGATATATCACAAGATAAGGTTTCTAAATAGAAATTTGAGTGTAACTAAACATACATAACAAGGATGAGAGAGATTGAAACAAGAACAAGAACACAAGATATGTAGAGTGGTTCCAATCTTCAAACTAGGTGATTGTCAGTCCACTACCCATAGAGGTCAACCTATAGGATTTCTTAATCATGTCTACTCCTTATATTCACTTATAAGAGTTACAACATATGACCTTCCTTTTCCGGGTCAAGGATACACAACTTTCCCTTTGAAGGGAAGAGATCCAACAACCTACCAAAGGACTTACCTATCCAACCAAGAGTCTTATACCTCACCAAGGACTTACCCACCTTACAACAAGTCTTCTACATTCACCAAGGACTTATCTTCTCTTGTACAAGTCTTCAACCTTTGAGGAATTATCCACTCTTTTTGGTTCTTCTGCCTTTGACTTCACCTTTGCCAAGGAGAAGCTTCCACCAAGTACTTACCCACTTGAGCAAGGAGTCTTATTCCTTCAACAAGGGCTTACCCACCTCTTGCACCAAGCCTTCAGCCTTGAACTTCTTCACCTCTCTTAGCCAAGAGAGAGAACCTTTATTTTCATCTTCATCTTCATCTTCATGGTGGAAATGAGAGATTGGGAGGTAGAGAAAGTGATAAACTCACAAGATATACATGTAGGACTAGTTCTCTTACAAATCTCCTACTCACTATAATAGATGTAGCAAGTGATTAAGCTTAGAAAGAGAGAGAGGAGGTTGCAGGATGCACTCAACTATAAAATAGGGACCTTCACAATACTTGGATAACCATGGGATAAAGTCCAAGGGGTCAGATTTATAGTTGGGGATGTCCACTAGACATTAGGAACACTTAAGGATGAATACTAGCAATTTGGGGTCGCAACATTTTTTTTTAGTTTTGCAACACTTGAACGACTAGAAACACTTTTTCTACACCTTCCATATAGTGTGATCGGTCGAGTTTTGATAAAAGTAACTCAACCGATTGTATTATGCGACAAAACTAATTTGAAGTATCAGTCAAGTTTATCCTAGATGAAACTCGATCGAAGCACTTAAATTAGTTTTAGTCAGTGCAAGAATTGGTCGAGTTCTATGTAGTGACAACTTGAGCAAACCATGACATTCTCAAAATCCATAAAGGGATCGGTCGAGTTTGTAACTCGATCGAGAAACATCTTGTAATGAATTTGGAAAATGTCATTAGAGTACTTAAATATTCTATTTAAGTACTCTTGATTTTTTCTAAGCTTAATTACAAGGCATATAATCATTACAAGTGATTTAACACATAATTCTAATGGATTTACATCATATTCCACAAAAGTACACTTGTATTGATTTTGACTTGTCTTTTCTCCAAGTTAGGATGCACAAGTTAGGGCATTTTGAGTGTGTCTATACCTATTCTGAAACCACTCAAGTAGAAGCATTAGACAAAAATAAATGGAATGGTTAGTCATCATTAAAATAAGAGTTTAGTCAATTTAGACATTGAGTCAACAATGATGTTGTTGATTTAAACAACAAATGTCAAATATGTGTTGAAACTAAATCTATAAAGAAACTGTGTCCTCAAACTTTACACACAGATTTTAAATTGCTAGATTTAGTTCATACGGATCATGGAGATTTAAAAGAAAAAATTTCGAGAGTTGGAAAAAGATTATATATCATATTTGTAGATGATTTCTCATGCTTTGAAAAATTATACTTATTACATTCAAAAGATAAAGCTTTTGAGATGTTTGTTAAATATAAAATAGAAATAGAAAATAAACTTGATAGGAAAATAAAACATATTTTCCCATATAGGGATGGTGAATATGGTTGTTCTCTATTTTAATGATTTTTGTGTAACCCATATTATTATACATGAATACACTCCTCCGTATTTGCATCAATCAAATGAGATTGTTGGACGTAAAAATATAAGCTCTAAAAGAGACAAAAAAAATTATTTTAATTCGATCAGGAGAACCCAACAACTTGTGGGGGTAAATGATTTTATCATCCTATATTCTTCAAAATAGCATTTCTAGTAGGAAGACGAATAAGACTCCATATGAATTATGGAAATGATACATCCTAATTTGAAATATCTCAAAGTGTGGGAGCATTTAGCTAAAGTCTTATTAACTAGATCAAAGAAATGGAAATTAGGATCTGAACTCTAGATGGTATTTTTATAGGTTATGATAAAA
The DNA here is from genome assembly GCA_963693085.1 of Alisma plantago-aquatica. Lineage (NCBI taxonomy): Eukaryota > Viridiplantae > Streptophyta > Magnoliopsida > Alismatales > Alismataceae > Alisma > Alisma plantago-aquatica. Next base: position 1,415,702,105 of record OY856411.1, read on the forward strand.
ATAATACATCATATAGAATTTTGTTTCTTAGAAGTAGCAACAATGTTTTGGAACCTAATATTGTTGTTGAATCTAAAAATGCTGATTTTTTAGTAATCTTTCCTATGAAAACCAATATGAAAAAAGTGTCTAATTTTTCAAATAAAATTTTAAAGAATATACCAAGTACATGTAATATTAATTATATTTTATAACTTGATGATGTAGACCTAGAACATCCACTATGATGAGGAAGGAAAAGAATCTTGGTGATGAATAATATTCTTTTATTATACTAATGATCCTTAGTCTTACAATGATGTTCTTAATTCATTTGATTCTTCCTTCTGTAAGGAAGCAATTAGTAGTGATATTAAACATATATTATTTGACCTAGTAGATCTTCCATCATGTATCAAACCCATAAGATTTAAATAGATATTCAAAAGAAAGTTAAAAACGGATGCAACTGTAGATAAATACAAAGCTCGATTAGTTTCCAAGGGATATAAACAAAAGGATATTGACTATTTTGATATTGTTGCTCATGTAACTAGAACTTCTTTAATCACAATTTAAATTTCTTTGACATCTATTAAAAAATTAATTATATGTCAAATGGATGTCAAAACTACTTTCTTGAATGGAGATTTAAATGAATAAATTTATATAGATCAACCAGAAGGTTATGTTGCTCTAGAAAAGAACATATGGTATATAGACTAATAAAATCTCTCTACGACTTGAAACAACACCTAAACAATGTCATGAGAAATTTGATAAGTCATTCTACCATATGTAGTTCATATAAATGAAGGAACCACTTATGTATTCTAAAGTGGATAACCAAGGTTGTGTTATTATATGTATTTATGTAAAATGCTTGTTTTTTGCAATAATGCCAACATCATACATAGTAAAAAAGGTTTCTTGGCTTCTAATTTTGACATGAAAGGTATGGGAAAAGTAAATGTGATTTTGAGAATTTAATTTCTTAAAGTGATGATTGATTTCATCATGCTCTCTCAAGAACATTATGTTGAGAAAATCCTCAAATAATTTTTAATGTTTGATTGTATGCCAGTAAGCACACCAAAACTATGCTCTACCTTGCGCTCTCCCTAATCGTCACTGCGGCGGCACAAGTTGACAATTAGGTTTTTGAGGCATTGGTAGCCACCCCCCTAAGAGAGCGCGTCCCGTTTTCTTTCCTCTTGTAGGTCCAAGTGTTTTGTTGTGGGTATTTGATCTCACTCAGGCTACGCTCAGTATCTAGGATGGTGGAGTTCCTGGCCGAGCAGTGTGAGAGACTCAGGATAATATATGAAGAGCAGGAGGTGGCCGAGATTGAGGATGAGGAGGGACGGAAAGTTCCTGATCACGTGGAACTAGCTCTGATTGGTCGTATCCTTACAGATTGTTCATACAACTTTGGGGCAATGAAGAAAAACCTAGCGTAGGCATGGGGTTTGACGAGCGGGGTCATGTTCAGATCCATTGATGTTTCAATCTTTGTTATCCAATTTACTCACTGGAAGGACAAACAAAAAGTCATTGAAGGAGGCCCCTGGAACTTTGACAATAAGATCTTGCTTATCAAGGAGGTAGACCCGAAAAACCAGCCGGGGAAGATCCAGTTTCACGAGTGCCAAATCTGGGTGAGGTTGTATAATGTTCCGTTAGGGTTCCGCACGGAGACGAAGATCAGGAAGATGGCGGAGAAGATAGACAGAGTTATTATGTTGGACTGTGATGCTTTAGGTTGGGAAAAATCTGTAAGAGTCCATGTGGGAATAGATGTTACTAAGCCAATTAAACGATTCCAGTGAGTAAGAGGGTGCGACGGGGCTATCGTGGACGTTGAGTTGAAATATGAAAGACTGTTGTCTTTCTGTTACATCTGTGGTAGGATGGGGCACGTCGACAAGGATTGTATGGAGTTCGACGATGAAGGAGAGAACCAGTAGGGCTGGGGATCCTGGCTCAAGGCATCTCCATGGTGGCCAAGGATACCACTAGAGGAAGAGTTGATAGGAGGCACCAGGTTGAGGACCAAGAAGATTCTGTTCTTTCAAACTCGCAGTGGCCCATAGGCGACAGCATTCGATACAGCATCAGGAGTGAAGACGGCGGCAGGGACTGTTGAGGAGACTCAATCTACCAGTTGGGAAGGTGAACAAGGATACAGAGAGGGGATAGCGATGGACTCGACGCCAGCGCAGGGAGTGGTGCGTGAGGCTGAGATGAACATGAAGGATAAGCGAGCGGCGAGGGACCAACAGTTTCCTCATGTTCGAAGAAGAACATACAGCAACGAGGCTCTGATAAATCTTGACACCCAAGCGTCGGGGACTCAAAATCAAAGGGGGAGAGAACCAGAGGTGAAGGACTATACAGCGTTGAGTAAACAAGGTCATCAGGCCAAGGAGAATCTAAGTCAGGGTAAAGGTCCAGGTAGTATCGAGGTGGAAAGTAACAAAGGACAGCTACAGGTGGCGGCCGTTAATGGGGGTAGGGATGTCTCTGTTGAGGAGCAATGGGCATCAGTGGGGGACGAGAGGGTCGGCGGGGAAATTCCGATCATACCAGGCATGAAGGTGACCAAGATCGTTCTGCCCGATGATCTCCGGATGTTCCCAGGGAAGGAAGGAGGGTGCTAGAGAACCAATGGAGGAAAGCCAAAGAACAGAAGTTGTTGCGTCTCAAATCCAAGGGTGTAAAGAAGACAGTGGGTGAGCCTCTACCGTAAGATCAGTCTGTTTGCTCCAGAGGTCAGGTGACCACGAGGATGAGTGCTACAAAAATACATAGGGAATCAGAGGAAACGGGAAAACAAGATTTGATATTACCTAATACAGATGGACAGTACCAGGTAGAAGTGCAAACAAAAAAAATCAAGGAGGGGAAGTTTGAGCATCTCTGGTTCAGATGAGTCTTCGTTGGGTGTAAATCACCAAGTAGCGGGCGTTGGGTCAACCCAACCCCGTGAACAACAATGAAAATACTCAGTTGGAACTGCCAGGGTCTGGGTTGCCCGGCAGCAGTAGACGTACTCTGATCTCTGTGTTGGGGTGAGAGGCCCGACATATTATTCCTCATGGAAACTATGTTAGAAGACAAGTTACTGGAAAGAATAAAAAGAAGATGTGGCTTTGTAGATGGGCTTTACAATTTGGATTTGTACATCATTTGATTCTATAAGAGAAAATTTGCATTTGTCAAAAACTTTTGATTTAATTTGAAAATTTTGACAATATTAATTAGGTCTTTAATTATTATTTCTCTCACTATTTTAATTCAAATTGATAACCCTCACGTATCAATTTGGAATATTATAGAGTATAATATTCTAGTAGGCCAGATCTAAGATACTTCAATTGTGACCCTACCGACATCGCAAAACACAAACAATTACCAAGGTAGGAAACTTTTGCCAATTACAGCATATGCAATTCTGGATAGATGATATGTGTAACTCCTTGCTATACTCATCTGCATGCTTCTGAGCTTAGATGCTCTAAGAATCAGTAGTTTAAGCTTGACCCAACAGCCAACATGATATATATGCACCCTACAGAGACAAAATTTACATATCTATCAGCATACTTCCACGAGATAGATGGAGCACCACGAGGAGGCGTAACCTACGCTTGGTCGATCTAGCTTTTCATGTGGGTAGTTGTTAGAAAGCATCTAAGACTTAATATATTTTTTATTTTAGGGAGTTTGTATTTATAAACACATATACTTTATCCAACCACCATATATATAGTATGTATCATATACATGCTATATCCCAGAAAGAAAATATGCAATAAACAAAAGTGATGGTTATGGCTAGCCTAATGTAATTCCTTGGAGCCACAAGGAATTACCACGTACTAGGTCCGCATCACATGTAGAAACATGTTGTTGATGAAGATCTATGCTTGCCAATCCGGGTTGATTAGTTTAACCCTTAAACTGATTGGCTCATCTCTTGGCTAGTCATTTGGTCATCTCATCGGTCGTCTGGTTCTTCAGTCCACCATATGTTGTCTCCTCCAGCTGATCAGTCGGGTCCACCAAATGCTCAGTTCGGCTCATCCTTCTGGTCCTCCTCGGTCCTCTATCTGGTTGGCTCGTCTTCAGGGTGTCATCTTCTTCGTCATAATAGGAAAATAAACTATTCTACATTTACGTAATTATAGAGAAACCTCAAGTTACATTCGAGGGGAGTAAGGGTAGGAAAGAATTAACTTTATATTGGAAAGATAAGATAGAGGCTTGGTACACAGATCGAGATAAAAGGATCAACCAACCATACAACCATGCACAGATAATAGGGGTTATTGGCCACAACCATGCTACACATCCACCATCAAAATCGCTTTTAGGGTGACACATGTAAGTTTATATATATATATATATATATATATATATATATATATATATATATACATATATATGTATATACCTATATATATATATATGTGTGTGTGTGTATATATCTATATATAGGGTGTTCATTCATTTCCCGCACGGGTAGCCTGGAATTTCGCTACCCGACAGCCAAAAAAGTAACTCTTCTGGCCACAAAAGTAACTCTACTGTCAAAAAAGTAACTATGGTGATAAGAAAGTAACTACACGACTAAAAGAGTAACTCTGTATAAAATATATAGCAGATATATATAAGGACGGGTTTTTTATTTTGGTGGGGAAAATGATATTATTTTTGGATGAAATTTTTTAGGGAGCTAGATAAAATGATCCTCTGCAATTGCAAAAAAAAATATTTCAAAAAAAGTGGTCGGAAGGGTGGGCAGGTAGCTACCCACGCGGGCAATAAAGATTGGCCCATATATATATATATATATATATATATATATATATATATATATATATATATATATATATATATATATATATATATATATATATATATATATATAGAGAGAGAGAGAGAGAGAGAGAGAGAGAGAGTCAGGCTAGAATACACTCGAGTGTACAGATTACATGCTACACTCAAGTTGTGTTTGCATATCACGGCTATTTTTTTATAAAATGTAAACCATTGATCTTCATTTTCATACTATAAGTAGGCTACATAAGAATTTTGAGCCCATTTGGATGAGTGCAAGTCACTCATCCGAAGGCAACAAAATCAACACACTAAACTAATTTGAAATGCATAGTTTTTGTGGTCTTCATAACATGACCTATAAATGTCCAAATGAGCTCAAATTTTATATATGAGCTATTCACAAGATGTTTAAGAAGATCAATGGTTTAGAATTTTAAAAAAGATATTGCATCATGGAAAAGTACTTGAGTGTATTGTGCTCCAGATACACTCAAGGGTATTCTAGCCTGACTATATATATATATATATATATATATATATATATATATATATATATAGTTTGAGATTGTCGCGTTATTTTATAGGACATATATTATTTGCATCGCATATAATAATATAACGATAAAAAAAATATGATCATATTGATTATCCCATAATATAGTAAATTAATGTTGGCTCTAATACTACCGTGGGGAAATATGGCTACAGAATAGGCAGCGGAAACAAAAAATTTATCTACCATATTTTCCATAAGCGAGTATATCGCATCAATAACTATAATATGAGAAGGATCCTTTCAAGGATATACCTGGTCCTGGAGCAAGTCCAATGACATCTCCTCATTGTTGTATATTTACAACTATTGAATAGTTGCTCCTGGACGGTATCTATGCAACTCCTAATCTTCACCACAAATAGCAGATTGGAACAATATCTACAACGGCTCTTGCGGTCTCACCACAAACTGTAGGTTGAAGTTGTCCTCCTAGCAACAGCCAAAGGATTTCTGCCTCTAGAGAAGTCCACACGGACCTCCTAGAACTTCTTTCATCCTTCTAGAATGGATAGGAAGGAGTTGTCACTCTCATTGGCATACTAGTCACCAACTTGCTCTCTCACAACAATGATCCTCAGTTGTTCTCTCTTGTAGCTATCCCTCCCTAGTCAGGTAGGACTTTCCTAGGCTCTCTTGGTTACCATAACCTGAGAGGATAACAATTGTGAAAGCAACTAATTCTCAATTGTTTGTGTTATGTTTTGGGAATCCCCCAGTACCCCTCTATTTATAGGCAGGGTTTGGGTCAGGGGTCCCAATCGATGCGGGAGAGGAAAGAACTAAAAGATCTCGAATTTTCACAACCTGTAACCACCCAAACGGCTGTCTGGTGATCTAGATGGTCGTCTGGCACGTGAGACGGTCGTCTCGCACTACTAAACATTAATTTCCCAATCACATAAAAAATTGGCAATTTGTTTCTGATTAATACTAAACATTAATTTTATGGTGATCCATCCGAATAAAACATCATTAACTAAGCAGAAGTGATCATTAACAGCGGATTACTAAAAATCACTAAAAATTAAAACCATTTTCAAAGATATCCAAACACAGGAAAACTCTTTTATCAAGAACCAATGTACTTTATTTACATCCTGGTTCATAAGTACATATCTTGTATCATCCCTTCTCGAGGATTACAAGCATCAACTGCTCTGTTAAAACTATACACAGGCAGTATAAGAACCTCAAGGCATCAAGCCAAAATCTTAGATCGATTCATTAAAAGTACTAACTACTAACTCTGAGGACATGAGAGTACAGAGATGACACATAGGACTCTCTAAATAGAATATGACAGCCAGTGCCTCCACTTGGAATGTCACTATTGTCCCTATTGTTGCTACTGCTGCTCTTCCCCTGTTGTAGGGTTTTTGTCTCTTCGTCCTCATCCACCTAAAAAAGTTGGATCCCACGGGGGTGAGACAGTTGAAATTGTCTCAACGGGAGATATAACTCTCTTCCAGAAACATTATTATTGTAGTTTAATAGAATAAAACTGAGCAGAGGATTCATATATATTCCACCATAGATAAATCAATGTCTAAATAGATTAGAGCAATATTCTTATTCAAAGCATTTCAGCTATAACTTGATAAAGCAGCATGTCACTTATCCAATAAGGAATTGAAGAACATGTATAACATCTATCCATCTAGGATATGATAAGCAAGGTAACATCAGCCATTGATTCTCATGTTTCAACCTTAAGCAAATACGCTACACGGCAGATTATATTTTACAACCATACTTAAGCCCTGAGGAGATGAGGTATACCACTCATACTCCAACTGACCATTACGAAATCGAAATCGGTACCATACATAGGTTAAGGAAGAGTCGGATTTCCATAACCTCCTGTATCTCAGTCAGTACGAGATCTTATGCAGGACATCTTGTGTCTCTACTAAATAGCTTTCCAGGGTATACTGGTAACTTCACTATAGAGTTATAGCCTATAGCATATACTCTCTTCAGGATATGACCCTTAGCCAATTCCTGGTATTGTGGAGTTATGACCCATAGCCATACTCTTATTGGGATATGGTCCATAACCATTCATGTGCATAGGATATGGCCCGTAGTCATTCCTATGAGGCGTAAGGATATTTTCACCCATTACCCCCACATATTCAAAAATATGCATTCTAGGAATTTCCATAGGAAAACCTATTTCTCCATCACCAATTATTGACGATGATGGATCTATGGTCGGGGCTCTACATGATAAGATTTCACTTGATTGATTAAGTGTATTACATATTCTTTTAGCATCATACAAGTTTCCAACATCAATTATAATGACAAAAGCTACAAAGAATGTGTAATACTTCTATCAAGTACTTTTCAAAACGTTATAGAACATTCAGATCTCAATCCTTTACCTCATCATGGGCATTCTCATTACTTAACATCTCATCATCATGATTATTAAATATGGGTATTCAAACCCTCAGTTCATCAAAGAACACTTGTTACCACTTATCAGATAACTAAACACCTTCAGGTCATCTGACCAAGGTAAACACGATACTTGCTACACAAGCATATCACATGGATTTCAAAGCCCATTTAATCTCTTGTTACCTCTTACTAGGCAACAAAGCATAAAATGGCTCACAAGGCCCATAAAACATTTTAAGCAAATAACACATCATAGCTCATACCTGGATATGCTCATCATTTCATGATATCTGCAGGGTTAGTACACATGATAACAGTTATATCAATTACATATCAGCACTATGCAATGTAAAAGTAGCATCACTATTCCCTTATTAGGGTTAGGATTTCCAAATTTCATATCAATTAGGGATGCTCATCCCATTACCCAAAATTAGGGTTATGGCTTATCATCATATTGCCCAAGATTAGGGCTTCATGCACTATAACCCAAAATTAGGGTTTCACATACCTTCACCCTATATTAGGGTTAGGGTTTCATATAGCATCAGAAGCATCACCCTAGATTAGGGTTTCACATGGCATCAGAAGCATCACCCTAGATTAGGGTTTCACATGGCATCAGAAGCATCACCCTAGATTAGGGTTTCACATATCATTATCTTGAATTAAGGTTCCTTATAACTTTTCCCAAATTAGGGTTTCATGTAGCTTTACCCAAAATTAGGGTTTCATGAAACATCCTCTTAAATTAGGGATTTTCATTATATTACCCTGAATTGGGATTTCTCATATCATCACCCTAAATTAGGGTTACACCATTACCCTAGATTAGGGTTTCATGTAGTATTGCCCTAAATTAGGGTTAGGGTTCATCAACCTTCTCAATTAGGGTTTCATGATCTCTTTATCAAGGATCATACCCTAATTACATATTATATTCATGTTGAGAGTGTTGAGGTTTAACCACTACATGATTATTATGCATGTATGAATTCTTGTCTCTCTCATCCTCTCTAGGATGTTGATTACTTCAAGCTTGATTAGATTAGGTCAACCCTTCATTCAAGTACATACATCTATGGTTATCATTGTGTATTGAGTTACTTCTTTCATAAGCATCAAAGGTTAACCACTCAAAAGGTACTAATCACTTAAGTACCATAAAGGTACAACCATATCTTTGATATACATCATTAACAATCATGGGGTTAATTGTACTTACATGGTTTGAATCAATTAGACCTTCAAACGGTCTTGAGGTACTAGACCCTATAACGGTCTTGAAGTATTTTGACCTTCAAACGGTCTTTGTCCAAAACTCCAATCAGTCTGAGACCGTTTAGACCTTCAAACAGTCTGGAGACCATTAGACCTTAAATGGTCTTGGTCCCAAAACCTTCAATCGGTCGTAAGACCGTTAGACCATCAAACGGTCTTAATGTCAAAATCTCTAAACAGTTTGAAACTGTTTGAATTAAATATTAATTAACCCCAAATGGTTTGAAACAAAATGGCCCTCAAACGGTCTAAGAGCGAATGTTCCTCAAATGGTCTAAGACCAATGTCTCAATCAGCTTGAAACTATTTAACCCTAAATTAGGATTTCTACAATCAATCAATTTAGGGTTTGCTTCATTGAATCATCCATCAATTAGACCATTGAAAATACATCCAATTATAACCCTTAGATCTCCAACCATCCATCACAGCCCTTGACCTCCAAATGGTCTTGAGACCGTTTGGTCTCAAACGGTCTTGAGACCGATTGCCCTCAAACGGTCTTGAGACTGATTGGGCCAATCAACATAAAATTGATTCAATCAATTTAAGGTTTCAACCAATCAATACAATTAGGGTTTGTAATCAATGGATCATCCCGTCTTGAAACCATTATAATCAAACCAATTGGAACCATTGGGTCTTCATCCAACTACAACAGCAATTACCCCAAACGGTCTTGAGACCGCTTGACCTCAAACGATCTTGAGACCGTTTGGTTATCAAGTTGAAACCGTTTGCACATTATTTTTCTTGAGGTGTGTGCTAAGATGACATCATAATCTTCAAGATAAAAACCTTCTAAATTTTCTATGATCTTTGTGGTGATTTCAACAATTAATTAAAAGGAATATTCAGGAAAGAAAAGAAATCAATCACATGATGAAGAAATGAAATCAATAATAACATTTAAGGGTTCAAGTTATATAACCCACCTTCAAAGTTGAATACAAGCTTCAAGATTCACGTCCTTAATGGTGATTGAACCTTACTCAACTTCCCAAGGTCCATTCTCAAGTCTTTGAGTGAAAAGATTGGCTAAGGTTGAAGATTGAATGGAGAAAAGAAGAAAATAAGCATTGAATTTCGATTTACACCATGAAATCAAGGTTGAAGATGATTAAGGAGCTCACCTACATGTTGGGGAACGTCCTCCTGTTTCTCCTAAGCTCCCTTGTGTTCGGCCAAAGCAAGGAAAGAAAGTAGATTCGAAAAATAGTCTTTCATGTGGGTGGAAAATGGGATATATGTAAGGGAATTTCAAGAGAGAGAAAGTGTTTATAAAAATCCTTCAATTCCTTAAATTGATGCCACTTATCCCCCTCACTTACTTTCATACGAAGCCATCATCCTTCCCTTCAAATTCTTCTTCTTTATCCATGAATTAAAAGAAAACAAATTAAGCACCTTAATCAATATAATAATAATATCCAAAAATGAGTGGATATTACTTTTTCTTTAACTAATGTGAGTGGACTCTCCACTCACTTTAGATATTTTGGTGCCGTTGCAAGGAACAAGGACGTCCACAATTATACAAATTCAACCATAACATTTTTGGTTGAAGGGAACCTCCATTAATATATTTATTTTTGCATTAAATTGATTCAGGGTTTCAATTGTGCTTAAATCTTGATTATTTTAATATCAAGATTCTCTCTCTTCCAAAGAGATTCAAATGAGATGCCCCTATGATTTTATTGTCTCTAAATGATACCAAGAAACATTAGGTACTCTCTATAAGTGGTATTTTGCATATTGAACCCTAGGTTTTGGGTAAATTGCACATTACACCAAAACTAGGTTTTAATGCACAAACATTGCTTAATAAGCTCTTTCTTGGTGCTCAGGCTACCATAAGACATACCTCTACATCATTCTCATTCTTATGATGCTATAACACTTTAGGAACTTTTTATCATGTAACATTTGCAATTTAACCCCTCAACTTGGGTAATTTGCACTTTAGTCCAAAACAGGCAAAACATTATTTTCAACATTATATAAAAAGGACTAAAATTGAAACATAAGTTCCTCTTGGGCCTCAATTACTTTTCAAAAGATAAGAGCAAGCATATGATTATCTTTCTTAAACAAAACATCTAGGGTTAAAGCATAACCCAGGTCAGGGATGTTACAAATTATCCACCCCTAACAGGGATTTCGTCCCTGAAATCATCAAGAGAAAAGAGAAGGGTACTTCCTCCTCTTCTCTTCCTATAGATCCCACATAGCTTCTTCAATGCCACAGTGATGCCAGAGAACTTTCACAAGACATATGTCTTTCTTTTTCAGCTTTTTAATTCTTTTATCAAGGATCATCACAGGTCCTTCAACATATGATATATCATCATTTAATTCTACCTCCACATGTTGCAAAACTAACTTTGTGTCAGGATGACACTTTCTCAGCATGGAGATATGGAACACTGTATGCAACTTATGCAGCTCAGGTGGCAATTCCAGCTTATAGGCTACCTTTCCAATCCGTTCAATGATTGGATAAGGCCCCATAAATCTAGGAGCTAACTTCCCCTTCTTTCCAAATCTAAGGACACATTTCCAAGGTGAGACCTTGAGGTAAACTCTATCTCCAACTTGGAATTCTAAAGGTCTTCTCCGTTTGTCAGCGTACGAATTTTGTCTATCCTGTGCATTCTTTAGTTGTTTTTGTATTACTTTAATCTTCTCAGTTGTCTGTTGCACAAGTTCAGGACCCAAAAGTTGATATTCTCCTATTTAATACCAACACAAAGGAGATCTACAATGTCTACCATACAATGCTTCATATGGAGCCATATCAATACTGTGCAGATAACTATTATTGTAAGCAAATTCTATCAAGCTCAGGTGTAGATCCCAACTTCCTACAACTGAAGGACACATGTCCTAAGCAAATCCTCTAAGGTTTGTATGGTCCTCTCAGATTGTCCATCTGTCTATGGGTGAAAGGCAGTACTAAACCTTAACTGCGTACCCAAAGCTTTATGTAGTCGTTCCCAAAAATGACTCGTGAACTGTGGACCTCTATCAGAAACAATAGTAGCTGGAACCCCGTGCAACCGCACTATCTCATCTATATATATATCTGTGCAAGCTTCTCAGCAGTGTAGGTTGTTTTGACAAGAAGGAAATGTGTTGTCTTAGTCAACCTATCAACTATCACCCATATGGAATCATGACCTTTGGTTGTTCTAGGCAAACCAACCACAAAGTCCATGGTCACATGATCCCATTTCCACTGTCGTATAGGCAAAGGTTGCATTGTTCCTGCGGGCTTTTGATGTTCATATTTAACATGCTGACACACCGAACACCGCATAACAAACTCAGCTACATCCTTCTTCAAACCAGGCCACCAGTACATATCTTTTAAGTTACGATACATTTTGGTGCTCCCTGGATGCATTGCATACATCGAAGAATGAGCTTCCTCCAAGACTAACTTCCTTAAGTCATTGGCATCAAGTACTACCATCCTATCATGGTAACAGACTACCTAATCCTCTGACTCATGAAAGCCATCTCATTTCTCACTACCATACTCTGACCTGATCTGCTGAACCACAACATCAGCTTGTTGTGCTTCTTTAATATGTTGTCTCAGAGTAGGTTTCACTTGCATCTCAGCTAACAGCCCGGCTAACAACGATACCTTAAGTTGTACATTGTTTTGCCTCAAGGAGATAAGCATATCTCTTTTGAAGCACACTAGGGAATTCAACTATGCTTTTTTTAAGGCTGGTGATGATGATTTCCTACTTAGTGCATCAACCACTACATTAGCCTTCCCTGGATGATAATCAATTGTACAATCATAGTCCTTGATTAACTCCATCCAGCGGTGTTGCCTCATATTCAACTCATGTTGTGAGAAGATATATTTTAGATTCTTATGGTATGTGAAAATATGGAATGTTTCTCCATAGAGACAATGTCTCCAAATCTTCAAAGCATGAAACACAGCAGCTAGCTCTAGATCATGTGTCATATAATTCTCCTCGTGTTTCTTAAGCTGTCGAGAGGCAAAAAAGAAATCACTTGATTATCCTGTATCAACACACATCCTAGACCATTCTTAGATGCATCATAGAAAACTATGTACCCCTTCCCTTGCTCAGGTAACACCAACACAGGTGCACTTGTTAACCTTTCTTTCAATAGCTGAAAAGAAATGTTGACATTTGTCATTCCAGACAAAAGGAACCTCCTTCCTGGTCAACTTGGTTAGGGGTAAAGCTATAGAACTGAAGTTCTTAATGAACCTCCTATAATAGCCTGCCAGTCCTAGGAAACTGCGTATCTCCGTCGGTGTTTTTGGTTGTTCCCATTGTAGGACAGATTCTACCTTCTTAGAATCAACACGGATACCTGAGGTAGATATTATGTGTCCTCGAAAAGAAACTTCTGGTAACCAGAACTCACAATTGCTAAACTTAGCATTGAATTTATGCTCTCTTAGCAAAGTCAAAGCTTGACGGAGGTGTTGCTCATGCTGTTGAGCATCTCTATTGTATATCAAGATGTCATCTATGAAGACTACTATGAACTGATCAAGAAAAGGCCGAAAGATTCTATTCATGTGTTCCATGAATGCAGCTGGTGCATTAGTTAGTCCAAATGACATAACTATGAACTCATAGTGACCATACCTTATCCTAAAAGCAGACTTAGGTATGTCACTCTCCTTGATATGCAACTGATGATATCCCAACCTCAGATCTATCTTAGAGAAGATAGTTGCACCACGCAACTGATCAAACAGGTCATCGATCCTTGGCAGAGGATATTTGTTCTTTATGGTTACTTTATTCAACTGTCTGTACTTAATGCATAGCCGCATCGATCTGTCCTTCTTCTTAACAAAGAGAACCGGAGCACCCCATGGTGAAGTACTCAGTCGGATAAAACCTTTCTCAAGCAACTCCTACAGCTGTTTCTTAAGCTCTGCCATCTCAGCAGGTGTCATTCTATACGGTGTTTGTACTATTGGTTGCGTGCCCAGAATTAGATTAATCTCAAAATCAATCTCTCGGGGCGGAGGAACACCAGGAAGTTCCTCAGGGAACACATCTTCAAACTCCCTAACTATCAGAACTTTAGAAAAATTAGAACTCTCTATCCTGGTATCTATCACATGTGCCAAGAATGTAAAGCATCCTTGTCTCATCAGCTCCTCAACTACCATGGCCGACACTAGACAGGTTGGAAAATTCTTTCTATCTCCCTGAAAGATCCATGTGTCACTATCATTTGTGAACACAGCTTGCTTGGAATCACAATCCAAGACAACCTTAAACTTTTCTAGGATGTCCATCCCAAGGATTATATCAAACACATGCATCTCAAGTGGTATAAGATCCACCTGAATGTGATGCTCAGAAAAGGAAAGAATGCAAGGAGAACACACCTCCCGCAACATTGCAGATCCCAGCAAAGGGGTTTCTAACAACAGGTTATCTGCTCTATGACTAACAGTCATATTGCAGTCAAGGATCACTTTTCGAGTGATAAAAGAATGTGTAGCACCCGGATCAATCAAAACAGATACGAAGCAGGATGAAGACATATCAGAATGTAATAGTTCCATCTGACCTGTCACAACTCGAGGGTTGACTACTGCTTCGGGTTGATTCATCGCGTAGAATCTCGTCATTGCTTGTTGTTGACCCTGTGCTCAGTTGGTGGGTGCCGACGAACCATCTTGGGATGCTTGTCCACGTCCTCAAGCGCCACTCTAAATCTATTTCCTCTGATGGCCTTATTGACTCTACCTCATTGGTTGGGTTACCATTATGTTTCCAGCTGGACAATCCCTTGCTATATGTCCTACCTGTCTACACTGATGACATGTTATATTCTCTTGATATGATCTAAAAGGTCCAGTTGCTGACGTTGATGCTGTACTGGGGGCTCTATTTAGAGGACAACTACGGCCCCTACCCCTACTTGACGTCCATTGTGTCTGGGTATTAAACCTCGGTGGTGCTGCTGGTGCAGAAAACCTCGGTTTCTTAAAACTCTCAGACCTTTGTCCTTGAAACTGAGTGTACACCTTCTTACTCTTAGTTTGACGCTTCTCAATCACTGACCTTTCTATCCGTCTCACAGACTCCATGAAGGTGGTGAACCTCTCTCTATTTTCTAAAGCAGACACATGAGTGGTCAATTCAGCATTCAACCCCTTCTCAAAATGTTGAATTCCCTCTTCGTCGGTAGTTGCCATATGCGGACAGAACCACAAAAGCTCCATGAACTTAGCTTCATACTCACTAATATTCATTGGTCCTTGCCTTAACCTCGCAAACTGAGAGATCTTCTCATCTAGAAATGTCTTGGGGGAAGTATCTACTGACGAATTCTCGTCGGAATTCTTCCCAACTGATTTCAACACCTGGCCTCTTGCCCTCTTCTATTGTCCACCAGTGGCCAACACTCCCTTTTAGAAGGTACAATGCATGCCTCACCTTCTATGCTTCAGGGATATTGAGGATTATGAAGGCCTTCTCCAACTCAGTCAACCATAAGTCAGCATCTGCTGGGTCAGTTGTAGCAGCATAATCTATGGCTCCAACCCAACGAAGTTGTTTGAAAGTCTTGTTGGCTCCATGTCCTTCATTATGGGCTGGTGTTCTAGGTGCAGATGGTGGCATCCTATCTACCATATGCATCATGGTTGTCATGAACTGCCCAAATAGATCATGGAAAGCTGGGTTTTTTAATGCATCTTGGTTAAGCTAGGGATGTTCATGTACTGGTTCCTCCCTATCATGATCCCTTGCACCTCTTCATGGTGCAGCAATGCTGCTCCCAGCAACATGTTCTTCATGTGATCCAGACATCTTTAAGTTCTTCTTCTCCTCCTATATGAGCAGAAGACACTATCAGATAACTGGAATATACTAGAACAGACTCAACAACCTTAATCCTATGTCTCTGTAGATTCAGCGAACCTAAAGCTCTGATACCACTAAACGGTAGTGATTCATCCAAACAAAACGTCATTAACTAAGCAGAAGCGATCATTAACAGTGGATTGTTGAAAATCACTAAAAATTAAAACCATTTTCAAAGAGATCCAAACATAGGAAAACTCTTTTATCAAGAACCAATGTACTTTATTTACATCCTGGTTCATAAGTACATATCTTGTATCATCCCTTCTCGAGGATTACAAGCATCAACTGCTCTGTTAAAACTATACATAGACAGTATAAGAACCTTGAGGCATCAAGCCAAAATCTCAGATTGATTCATTAAAAGTACTAACTACTAACTCCGAGGACATGAGAGTATAGAGACGACACATAGGACTTTCTAAACAAAATATGACAGCCAGTGCCTCCACTTGGAATGTCACTACTATCCCTGTTGCTGCTGTTGCTGCTCTTCCCCTGTTGTAGGGTTTCTGCCTCTTCGTCCTCGTCCACCTAAAAAGGTTGGATCCCACGGGGGTGAGACAATTAAAATTGTCCCAGAGAGATATATAACTCTCTGCCAGAAACATTATTATTGTAGTTTAATAGAACAAAACTGAGCAGATGAATCATATATATTCAACAACATATAAATCAATGTCTAAATAGATTAGAGCAATATTCTTATTCAAAACATTTCAGCTATAACTTGATAAAACAGCATGTCACTTATCCAATAAGGAATTGAAGAACATGTATAATATCTATCCATCTAGGATATGATAAGCAAGGTAACATCAGCTATTGATTCTTGTGTTTCAACCTTAAGCAAATACGCTACACGGCTGATTACATTTACAACCATACTTAAGCCCTGAGGAGATGAGGTATACCACTCATACTCCAATTGACCATTGTGAAATCGAAATCGGTACCATACATAGGTTAAGAAAGAGCCGGATTTCCATAACCTCACTTATCTCGGTCATTACGAGATCTTATGCAGTACATCTTGTGTCTCTACTAAATAGCTTTCCAGGGTATACTGGTAACTTCGCTATAGAGTTATAGCGCGTAGCATATACTCTCTTCAGGATATGACCCTTAGCCAATGCCTGGTATTGTGAAGTTATGACCCATAGACATACTCTTATTGGGATATGGTCCATAACCATTCCTGTGCATAGGATATGGCCTGCAGTCATTCCTATGAGGCATAAGGATATTTTTGCCCATTACCCCTACATATTCAAAAATATGCATTCTAGGAATTTCCATAGGAAAACCTATTTCTCCATCACAAATTATTGACAATGATGGATCTACGGTCAGGGCTCTACATGATAAGATTTCACTTGATTAATTAAGTGTATTACATATTCTTTTAGCATCAGACAAGTTTCCAAACATCAATTATTATGACAAAAGCTACAAAGAATGTGTAATACTTCTATCAAGTACTTTTCAAAACTTTATAGAACATTGGGATCTCAATCCTTTACCTCATCATGGGCATTCTCATTACTTAACATCTCATCATCATGATTATTAAATATGGGTATTCAAACCCTCAGTTCATCAAAGAACACTTGTTACCACTTATCAGGTAACTAAACACCTTTAGCTCATCTGACCAAGGTAAACATGATACTTACTACACAAGCATCTCACCTGGCTTTCAAAGCCCGTTTAATCTCTTGTTACCTCTTACTAGGCAACAAATCATAAAATGGCTCACAAGGCCCATAAAACATTTTAAGAAAATAACACATCATAGCTCATACCTGGCTATGCTCATCATCTCATGATATCTGTAGGGTTAGTACACATGATAACAGTTATATAAATTACATATCAGCACTATGCAATGTAAAAGTAGCATCACTATTCCCTTATTAGGGTTAGGATTTCCCAATTTCATATCAATTAGGGATACTCATCCCATTACCCAAAATTAGGGTTATGGCTTATCATCATATTGCCCACGATTAGGGCTTCATGCACTATAACCCAAAATTAGGGTTTCACATACCTTCACCCTATATTAGGGTTAGGGTTTCATATAGCATCAGAAGCATCATCCTAGATTAGGGTTTCACATGGCATCAGAAGCATCACCCTAGATTAGGGTTTCACATGGCATCATAAGCATCACCCTAGATTAGGGTTTCACATATCATTATCTTGAATTAAGGTTCCTTATAACTTTTCCTAAATTAGGGTTTCATGTAGCTTTACCTAAAATTAGGGTTTCATGAAACATCCTCTTAAATTAGGGATTTTCATTATATTACCCTGAATTGGGATTTCTCATATCATCACCCTAAATTAGGGTTACACCATTACCCTAGATTAGGGTTTCATGTAGTATTGCCCTAAATTAGGGTTAGGGTTCATCAACCTTCTCAATTAGGGTTTCATGATCTCTTTATCAAGGATCATACCCTAATTACATATTATATTCATGTTGAGAGTGTTGAGGTTTAACCACTACATGATTATTATACATGTATGAATTCCTCTCTCTCTCTCATCCTCTCTAGGATGTTGATTACTTCAAGCTTGATTAGATTAGGTCAACCCTTCATTCAAGTACATACATCTATGATTATCATAGTGTATTGAGTTACTTCTTTCATAAGCATCAAAGGTTAACCACTCAAAAGGTACTAATCACTTAAGTACCTTAAAGGTACAACCATATCTTTGATATACATCATTAACAATCATGGGGTTATTTGTACTTACATGGTTTGAATCAATTAGACCTTCAAACGGTCTTGAGGTACTAGACCCTCAAACTGTCTTGAAGTATTTTGACCTTCAAATGGTCTTTGTCCAAAACTCCAATCGGTCTGAGACCGTTTAGACCTTCAAATGGTCTTGGACCAAACCTCCAAATGGTCTGGAGACCATTAGACCTTCAACGGTCTTGGTCCCAAAACCTTCAATCGGTCTTAAGACCGTTAGACCATCAAACGGTCTTGATATCAAAATCTCTAAACGGTTTGAAACCGTTTGAATTAAATATTAATTAACCCCAAACGGTTTGAAACTGAATGGCCCTCAAACGGTCTGAGATTGAGTGGTCCTCAAACGGTCTAAGACCTTTTGGTCTCAATCAGCTTGAAACCATTTAACCCTAAATTAGAGTTTCTACAATCAATTGATTTAGAGTTTGCTTAATTGAATCATCCATCAATTGGACCATTGAAAATACATCAAATTATAACCCTTGGATCTCCAACCATCCATCACGGCCCTTGACCTCCAAATGATCTTGAGACCATTTAGTCTCAAACGGTCTTGAGACCGTTTTCCCTCAAACGGTCTTGAGACTGATTGGGCCAATCAATTTAAGGTTTCAACCAATCAATCCAATTAGGGTTTGTAATCAATGCATCATCCCTTCTTGAAACCATTATAATCAAACCAATTGGAACCATTGGATCTTCATTCAACTACATCAGCAATTACCCCAAATGGTCTTGAGACTGTTCGGTCATCAAGTTGAAACTGTTTGCACATGATTTTTCTTGCGGTGTGTGCTAAGATGACATAATCATCTTCAAGCTACAAACCTTAGAAATTTTATGTGATCTTTGTGGTGATTTCAACAATTAATCAAAAGGAATATTCAGGAAAGAAAAGAAATCAATCATATGATGAAGAAATGAAATCAATAATAACATTTAAGGGTTCAAGTTATATAACCCACCTTCAAAGTTGGATCCAAGCTTCAAGCTTCACGTCCTTAATGGTTATTGAAGCTTACTCAACTTCCCAAGGTCCGTTCTCAAGTCTTTGAGTGAAAAGATTGGCTAAGGTTGAAGATTGAATGGAGAAAAGAAGAAAATAAGCATTGAATTTCGATTTCCACCATGAAATCAAGGTTGAAGATGATTAAGAAGCTCACCTACAGGTTGGTGCATGTCCTCCTGTTTCTCCTAAGCTCCCTTGTGTTCGTCAAAAGCAAGGAAAGAAAGTAGATTCGAAAAAGAGTCTTTCATGTGGGTGGAAAATGGGATATATGTAAGGGAATTTCAAGAGAGAGAAAGTGTTTATAAAAATCCTTCAATTCCTTAAATTGGTGCCACTTATCCCCCTCACTTACTTTCATATGAAGCCATCATACTTCCCTTCAAATTCCTCTTCCTTATCCATGAATTAAAAGAAAACAAATTAAGCACCTTAATCAATATAATAATAATATCCAAAAATTAGTGGATATTACTTTTTCTTTAACTAATGTGAGTGGACTCTCCACTCACTTTAGATATTTCGGTGCCATTTCAAGGCAAAAGGACGTCCAAACTTATACAAATTCAACCATAAAATTTTTGTTTGAAGGGCACCTCCATTAATATATTTATTTTTGCATTAAATTGAATCATGGTTTCAATTGTGCTTAAATCTTGATTATTTTAATATCAAGATTCTCTCTCTTCCAAAGAGATTAAAATGAGACGCCCCTCTAATTTTATTGTCTCTAAATGATACCAAGAAACATTAGGGACTCTCTAGAAGTGGTATTTTTCATATTGAACCCTAGGTTTTGGGTAAATTGCACATTACACCAAAACTAGGTTTTAATGCACAAACATTGCTTAATAAGCTCTTTGTTGGTGCTCAGGCTACCACAAGCCATACCTCTACATCATTCTCATTCTTATGATTCTATAACACTTGAGGAACATTTTATCATGTAACATTTGCAATTTAACCCCTCAACTTGGGTAATTTGCACTTTACTCCAAAACAGGCCAAACATTATTTTCAACATTATATAAAAAGGACTAAAATTGAAACATAAGTTCCTCTTGGGCCTAAATTACTTTTCAAAAGATAAGAGCAAGCACATAATTATCTTTCTTAAACAAAACATCTAGGGTTAAAGCATAACCCAGGTCAGGGATGTTACAAATTCCTTGCACCACAACGTGCAATTGAAATGGTCGAATTTGGGAAAGTATCTAGAACCTTCCCAGCCAAATTGAGTGATCTCGCCCTTGCGAGACGGTCGACTCACTCACCCAGATGGTCGTCTGGTGAGCCGAGTCGAGCCGGTCGGTTCATTAGAATGAATCGATTAGTTCATACCTCAATTTGAGCAGAATTTAGCCAATTTAGTTTGAATCAATCTGATACTCCAAACGCTCATCTCAACTCTTGAGCCACCCATGTGGCATTCCATATCGTTGTCTCACTTGTGTGAGCCGGTTGTTTGGCAGTGTAGTTAGTTGATTTGCTGTGTGAATTAAATACCTAAACACTTTAGTAATCTATTCAATCATCATTCAAGATTAAACTCCTCTTCTAGGTCGAGACCTATGTGTGTGACCCTATAGGTTCCATATCATGTTGGCAGTAGATGTCCATAACTGACTTATGACACCACAAACAAATAGTGGTGCCTAATCACACATCAGTGCTTCCCAAGTGAATGGAAAGTTGGGGAACAACTTCAACCTACAATTTGTGCTTGGTGTTACAGTGTTTGCATAATTCCTTTATCACTGATATCCAAATTGAACTCAAGACATGGATTAGTCACCCTGTCAACATTCAATCTTATTTCTTGAACTAGAGCATATTGACTAAGATATATGTAAGCTCAATATCACATATTGACTCACATGTGCATGGCCATGCATTTCTCATTCTCACTAATCAAGAGGCTTTAGATATCATTCTCCCTTAGGAGGGACAAATCCCATCTCTATCACTCAAAGTCAATCCCCATGTGTCACAATCACCCAATCATTACTGTTACAACAACCCATGTTTTAGGACTGTGTTTGATAATGTCAAAGCATACCTAATGACATGTGATGAGTGTAGTGATTTCAGGTCTAAGAACCACAAATACCGCCATCATTATGAGGGCTAATTATGACTACCATGATAATAGCTTCCATGTGTTAGTCTCATGGTGGGTCTGTCTGATACACTGTTCTCTAACATGTAGTTGTGTGATTGGTTTAATATAGGCATATCATGACTAATGAGATTGTGTCACCAACCAACTCACACTTTGATCTTATGTGTCATTGTTGTCTATAAACCTTCCACAATAACAACCGATCATGGACATAATGAGAACATATATGTACTCTTAACATCTGTATGATCTAATTTCCACAAGTCACGTACTTGAAGACATACTCCATTGATTAATATAATTTTCTAGACATTTATAATATTACATTATTATATCATAACTGAATTAAACAAATTAATTTGGAAGCGTGCCTTTATTTATTAATCAAATGAATTACAAATTATGACATTACAATCATCACATGATTGGCTCTCTGGGCATACATACCAACACTATTTTCATCATTTCATTTTCCTTGTAACCCCACCCCTCTTTTTTCCTTCTTGAATCAAATACATGGAGCTTCCATGGTGGTATTAAAGTTGGTTTGAGGAACTTCTCTCCATAGAGGTTGAATCCATGGAGTTTCCATGGTAGTACTTAAGTGGGATGAAGATCTGTTTTCTCCTTCCTTTCTCTTTTTCGGCCTGGAGTTTTTGATCTCATTTCTTTCTTTTTTAACCTTGTGTTTTCTTCTCTTTATAGTTGGTGACTAGACTGATAGTGGAGGTGATCAAATCTAGGTCTTCTCTCTTACTTTTGGAGCTTTGCTTGGAGGTAGTTGCACCATAATCTAAGGTGGTTTATATAACTTTTCACTCTTCTATTGTTGCACCATAATCTTGTTTGCGTGCTATTATTTTATCTCTAAAATGTGATCATCATATGCTAGATGATACTACCTTGTCTTAGGGTTTAAGATCTTGAAGTATTCTTGCTTAGTTTGCTCTTTCTCCTAAACTCTAATTTATGTGGTTGAGATTTAGTTGATGGTGATGATGATGGTTTTGCATGCATCTCGGCCTTGGTTTTTGGTTACCTTGGTTTTCGGTTTGGCTCTCTTATATAAGATGAAGTTTTGTACCTATTTTCATGAGCTTGACCTCTAATTTACATATATCATACCACAGTTTCCATGTTGATCTCATGTGATGCTTGTTTAGGGTTTGGATGGCTATCGTTTCCTTCATGTTCCACCTTTAGTGACGTTTGAACTTCTTGGTGTGTGTAGATATTTTTGTGGACATGTTCTCTTGGTGTTAATCACCTTGTTTGATCATTTATTGCTAAGTGATGGTGGTGTCTTTGGATGGTCATTGAGGAGGTTTTGGGTCGCTAATTTTGTTGGTTTGGTCACTGAGCAGCTGAGCTTGTGCCTTATTTTGGTCATTGAAGTGGACCTTTATCTTTGACCGATGAGGGGTTCTATGGTCTGTAGTCTCTTGTATTTTGGTTCTCTTTGACCACTAAAGTAGTGGTGTTCCTGGTCACTGAAGTGGTCTTCAACCAAGATTTCTTTTACCTTGATCTTCTTCGACTGTTGATGTGTTGTGGTTGTGCTTGGTCATTGGTCTTGATCATGGCCTTTGACCATGATGGGTGTGTTCTTTGACCCCATAGTTTTATGACATCTTACTCACTTCAGTTGATGGTACCCCTTGAGCTTGTGGTCCTTCGTGTTGGGGAGTAGTAATGATAATGGTTGACCTACATGTTCCAAGAATGTGTAAAGATGATGCACCTAGGGTTTGATGATATGTTGTTGTTGGTATGTATGTCCATAGAGCAAGTCATGTGATGATTGTAATGGGATACTTTGTAAATGATTTGAATAATAATAAAGGCAATTTCCAATCTATATGTTCTAACTGTTTCTGAGATGATAGTGTAACATGATAGATGTCTAGAGAATTGTTTTACTCAATGATGTATGCTTTTAGGTTCAGGACCTAAACGATGAGATCATATGGATGTTAAGAGTATACATTCTTGTTTAGTCCCTAGTCAGTTGTTATTGTGTAAATAACCATAGACATCAATAACACTAAAGACTAGATTGTATGTTGGTTGATGATAGAATCTCATTAGTCATGATATAGTGATATCAAACCAAGCACATAGGTACTTGTTAGAGAACAAGCGTACCGGATAGACCCACCATGAGAGTGACACATGGAGCCATGATTTGGTAGTCACAGTCAGCTCTCATAATGATGGTGGTGAGTGTGATTCTTTGACCTGAAATCACTACACTCAAAACATGTCATTGGGTACACTTTGACATCATCAAATGCAGTCCTGAAACATGGGTTGTTATAAAGGTGATGATTGGGTGACTTTGACACATGGGGCTTTTGAGGGGTGAGTGATAGATATGGGATTTGCCCCTCCTAAGGGAGTTTGATTTCCATGGCCACTTGATGAGTAGGATTGAGAAAGGCATGTGCATGCATGTGTGAATCAATATGTGATATTGATGTCACACACATCTCACCCTATCTGCTCTGAGATCAAGGAAATGGATGAACGTTGAAAGGATGATTGTACCATGCCTTGAGTTCATTCAGGACATTAGTGATAAAGGAATTATACATTGATTGTAACACCATTCACGGATTGTAGGATTGAAAGTTGTTCTCGAACTTTATATTTCACTTGGGTAGCACTGATCTGCGACTAGGCATATCTCTTTGCTTGTGAAGTCATAAGTGTTATGGACTTTCACTGCCAACGTGAAATGGACCTGCAGGGTCACACACAAAGGATTTAACCTGGAAGAGGAGTTTGTCCACAAATGATGTTTGGATTGATTGCTAAAGGATTTTAGTAGTTCAATTAAACACTCAATCAATTGATAGCTCAATATCATAGTGTTCAAGGTGTTGGACCGATTGATTAGAGTATCGGATTGATTGAAACTGCAATTGACTTATTTTGCACAGTCTGCACTCCCAACCGATCGGCTCCTGTGATGAACTGATCAGCTCAGGACAGACTGAACCGACCGGTTCAAGGGTTGAACTGATCGGCTCAACTAGTCCAACCGAGCGAGTTGGGAAAGTCAGGTTGGCAAGAAATTTCTCTTCATTTCACTTGTTCAATTTGATTGGAACAAGGATTGGTATTTGGATCAATTTGAAACAAAAGAGGAAAAGTCAATTGAGAACTGACCAGGGTAGTGAACTGATCGTTTTAGAAGTAAACTTGTTAGCTCAGGTGCCCCAACCGATCGGTTCAAGTGTGAACTGATCGGCTCAGGTCCCCAACCAATCAGTTCATGGTTGAAACGATCGATTCAGCTGGCGCAGTTGGTTGTTTTGTGGAAAATCTCGAACCCTTCTACTCCTGCTTTAATCCCACATTGCCCGGGGTAGAGAACCATGTCCCATGACCCTCCTATATATATATATATATGGGTATTGGGGGCTTCTCAAAGTACAAATTAGAATACTAGTTTCTCTACAAA
Source organism: Alisma plantago-aquatica (assembly GCA_963693085.1). Taxonomy (NCBI): domain Eukaryota; kingdom Viridiplantae; phylum Streptophyta; class Magnoliopsida; order Alismatales; family Alismataceae; genus Alisma; species Alisma plantago-aquatica. The sequence continues at coordinate 1,415,727,436 of OY856411.1, forward strand.
GTTGTCATTCTCTCTGGTTGTGGTAACCAGGAGAGCCCGAGCAAGTGCTACCCGATAAGGGAGGCACAACAAGGGAAAGACAACTGCAGAAAAGCGACTGGTGGCAGGAGAGTGTGTCGGTGACTAGTATGCCGAAAGGAGGGTGTGACTCCTTCTTGTGCCTTGTGCGACAAGGTGATCGGAGTTCCAGGTAGTCTGTGTGGATGACTGTAGAGGTGGGAGACTTCTGCCACTCAGAGGACAAATGTCAATCCCGATAGTCCCGGTGAGATAGGAGCTGCACAGACACCGTCCAAGACCAGAGGTGAAGGCCACGCAAGCCGTGAGGTAACGTCGCCGAGCAAGCCTCGGGATAATGTATGTCTCTACAAACCATCCTTCCTATTGTATAGACATTGACACGATTCCTTTATTCTGGGTTTGGGAGAAGAAAATTTTTGTTTCCGCTGCCTTCTCTGTCTCCCCTATAATCGAATAGTGGTATCAGAGCCACGTCAACTGCTCTATACTTTAGGATTATTGATGTGATCGATTTTGGTTTGCCGCCTTTATTTATTGCATACGATGTGAATAAAATTGGCTTTATGCATGTCCAATCCTAAATCCACAAATCCCAATATACATATATGATATGTAATATAAATGCACTCGATGTGTGTCGCCCTTAAACTAGTTTTGTGGTGGATGTATAGCATGGTTATGGCCAATAAACCCTATGTATGTGTGCTTGGTTGAATGTGGTTGCTTGCATGTCAGTCTGCGCACTGATTCCCTATCTCTTATTCCTGATGTAACTCGAGATAACTCGAGATTTCTTTCCTACCTTTGCTCCCCCTGAACGTAACTCGGGGTTTCCTTTTTCAAATGTAAAATAGGATAGATTTTTATTTCCTATTATGTCTAAGAACGGAGGACAATCTGACGACAACTAAGATGATCGGTTCAAGGCATGAACCGATTGGTTGGTGATCCAAACGACCATTTCAAGGAGCGAGACGAGCGGGTGGTGACCTGAGGAGATGCACGATGACTAGTAAACCGATTGGCTGGAGGTGCCAGTCGATCGGCTGGTGGCACCCAACCGACCATCCTGATGGTGAGCCAATCAATCATGGAGATGAGCTGATTAAACCCAGAAAGTCAAAGCACAGAGTTCATCTTGTACAGGTTGCATGTGATGTGGACCTAGATGACCGTGATTCCTCTTGGCTCGAGGAATCACATTAGGATGGCCATAATCATTGCTTTTATCATTTTGCATGTTTTCTGTGGGATATAGCATGCATATGATACTTACTATATCGTGGTGATTGGATATGTATATGTACCTATAAAAACTAAATCCCTCATTAAATATTCACTACTACAGAACACGCCTTTGGTGTCGGTTGTTTAACCCCTTTTAGCGGCGGTTTTCAAGCGATGCCTATGTGGGCGCCGCTAAAGGTCAAACTCTTCGGCGTCGGTTTTATAACTGACACCTATATGATTAATAGGCATCGGTAATATATAGTCAACCGACGTCTATAGGGTTCGCGCCACAAAAAGGGCACCACCTAGGACACTTTTTGCGTCGATTACAACTGAACAACCGACGCCATACTCCTAGATGACACGGACGTGTTTATTACTATAGGCGTCGGTTTTATACGAATAAGCGACACCATTTCCACCACAACCGTGGTTTCCTGCACGGTCGGATTGTTTGTCACATTAGACGGCGGTTTTATCCAATAACCGACGTTGTAGGCCTTTGATGACGGTGTTCTATAAACAACCGACGCCTATATTTTAAATTTTTTTTATCAGTTTGCAGGCCTGCTGTGGCTGGTCAGCAGGATGAGAACCTGCAGTTTAATTTTCTGAACTGTAGGTTTACGACATCCATTGATATCAGCCTACAAACATGCCACAAACCTGCAAAATCAACAAATATTTTTTCACACAAGTAATTCAGACATCAATTCAATTCTCACATTCACACATGTAGAAACATTCAAATACATGTAGAAACATTTAGACATGTATAAACATTCAGAAATATTCATTTACAAAATATCATTCAGCATCGCTATCAGCATCCCAATTATATCTTACAATCGCCACTGCTTGTATGGCTTTTGCCCATTCTTCTCTTACTTCATTTAATGCTTCCATCGTATATGGAGCATGTACATTTTTTAAGCGTTTACCTATAGTGTGGTCAGTTTTAAACACCTGCAAAGAGAATGATGTATATATATAAGTAATAATATAAAAATAAGATTGATATATTTCATACTAACTAATGAGACTATATATAATACCTCATGTATGGTATTAATATCCAATGCAGCATGTCGGATAATCATCTGCATAAATCGCATCACATAGTATGCGCATGCCCAGTCATTGTCTTGTGTAGCGCACTATAAATTGAAACATACAAAATATTAAAAAATACAACTAAGCACAGTTCACATAAATAATGTATACATTGGATTCGGGAACTTACTTTTACGTTCTCCCAAATTATTGGTTGGTTCTTTCTCCTTGGGACATTTCCTCCAGCATTTTTGAATGCATCTAAACCCCTACATGTTAATGTAACACAGTAAATTGCATAATTAAATAGTAATGTAATAACATATGTTAACGGATATAAAAATGAAATATTTCTCACCAGAATAATGGCATTCTCATTACGTGTCCAATTTTAGTGTTCAATGTACTTCCCGCAGGATCTAGATAATAAACAGTGAACGTCCTGGGGACAATAATTAGTAACTCCCAATGTCTACCGCTAGAGGTAAAAAAGTTAAAAATTAATAACTCAAAATGCACAATAAAAATGGAATTTTCTTAAGTCTAAATTATAAATAAAGTAAACTTACTTGACATTGAATGGAGCTATTATTATCGTCTTCTTTTGCTGACCGAAAATCGTAAAAGCATCTATACAGTATTGTTGAACACTATCAGGGTCTTTAGCTACCATACTAATCAATGATGGAATCAAAAATCCCACATGATCAAATGCAAATTGTTTACATTGATCTTCGACTAAGTAGCTGCAAAACATGTATTACGTATGCATCAATATATAAGAAATCAGATCACCGGATCTTACACAAGGTATATGGATGTATAAACAAGATCTCACCTTATCCATGTCTCTATCATTGATGTATTCATCCAATCATACATAAACAGCTCAATAATATCTTATATAAATAAAGAGCTATCGTATGATTGACCTGCATAATCTGCTTCTAAAGAAACAATTATAGGGCAATGCATATTATGTGCATGTAGCCAACATGCCATTCCCCTACAAGCAGGACCTAACGGGTATTTTAGGTCAGTTGGAACCCAACTTGGTAATGCAGGAAGTGGAGGTGGAGGCCTAGGTGCTCCGGGTGTCTTCTTTTTAACCCGTATATATAATTTCAGATCAGTTGACCTCATATATACACATTAACAATCTAAAGTAATGTAAATTTATCTTACAATTTCAGTAGTGTAGACGACATCTGCTTTGGGCCACAATATCACCCCGCCTTCTGCCTCAGCAAGTGTATCAATATCCGGGTGGGGATATGGCAATGTAGCTTCCCTCCAATCGAGTAACACAAGTATCAGGCTCACACGAACGTAGCCATGTGGCATTGGAGTCTCATGAAACATTGCCCCAGGAAGGGACGGGTAAGCTTGTGCCTCTGCAACAACATAGTCTTGCATTCTTAAGCGGCATGGCTTCAATGCCTACAAATTTACGTATAGAATATTATACATATATACATATCATCTTGAAAACATATCATCTTGAAAAGACTAGGTACAATGTCATAAACAATACTTACAGCAGACGTGTTAGGCGGTGGGTCTACAGGATTACTTGTAGTCTATACATCAGGAGAAGAGTGGGTCGCCATAGGCTGATTGTAAGCCTGAGATGCCTGCCACCGCAGCAATTCTTCCTTGACCTTCTCAGCAACTATATCATTGATCTTCTTGGCAACTATATCCTCGACTCTCTTATTCTCCTATACATGGATAAAAGAAACATTAGCTTCTTATTATTGAATTCCCTTTTGCAGTAACATTCTAAAAAAAGAATAGGTTACCTCTTCTTGTGAAAGTCCCACTCTGGGTTTGCGCTGGGATGGCCCAAAGAATGCTTTGATGTCCACACCAGCGCCTGCACCCCTAACACGTCCAGGATGCTCTGAGTTACCCAGAGCAACTGTCAATTCATCCCTTATGCCCTGAGGGATGAACGTGACTTATTTCCTCTGCTCGTGCAGCTCCCGCTAATCACCATCAATAGAAATTGGTAAGTTAACACCACAAATAATCAATATTCAAACGATTGCTCTAAGAGTTGTATTTTACCATTTTTGCAGCCGCCTCAGCAGTTACGGGCTTCTTTATTTCACCCTTCTTGTTTTTCCTCCCAGCTATCCAGATATCATGGCGAGGCATGGGTGTGGCAGACTCCTGAGTAGCAGTAGACTCCGCCTGTAGTCTTTGGCGAACGCTTGCATAGCCCTTTGGACCCATAGTGTGGTCATGCACATTCAGTGCATGCCTTGCTTTTTACGCCTCACTGAGGGCCTAGTTAGTATGCACATTAATGATTTGGTTAGTAGCACTAAATGTTAATCTTGAATAGGTGAATACAATGTATATTAATTAAATTGGGAGTGACGCCTAATACCTTGAATTCTTCATATTTTCTTGAAGCAACAAAATTGTCCCAATCTTCTTTGTCCAAGAAGTTCCATTGTTCAAGGGCTGACTTCTTCTTCTTATCACCATCTTTTATGTATTCTCTGTTGAGATTTGTCCTATAGTTCCTAAGCATCTTTCCAGCGCGTTGCATCACGCTTTTACGATGCAGCTTCTCATCCAATGCAAACAGATTTTGTAAAATAGAATTGTTATTAACTAGTATCCAAAAATAGAATTGCAAATAATAGAATTTGTAATCTACAAAATAGAATTGTAAATAATAATAAATCACACATAAATCCTTCCATATCAAGTCTTTCTTCGCCTGAGGAACTTTATGCCAATTATCATACTTAACACCACAATGGCTTCGAGTGACAACCCCAAGATAGATTACAAAATTATTGCGGTTCACTCCAATTGCATTTCCTCCATTATCAAACTCCACAACCAATTTGGATCCACTGCCACTTAGCGCTATTAACTTGTTCAACAGAGTGATGCCCCTTTTCTTGTTAACTTTTTGGTGATGTGCATCAAGTTCATGCAGTGCTTCAGTGGGTACATGTGCATCATCAACCTAAAATTTGACAAAAATAAACACACTAAATTAGCCCAATATAGAAATATGGGATATATGACATAACTAGAAGATAATGAATTTTATAGAAATACAGGATATGTTTTTAGAACTTACATCAGTATCCTCGCCATGCTCATCATGGACAACATGCTCATCATGGACTTCATGCTCATCATGGTCAGCCATCTGAAAATGTCATTAAAAAGGCAAACATTTAGCATTTGTATTAACTAGAAAAAGGCAAACATTTAGCATTTGTATTAACTAGAAAAAGGTAAACATTTAGCATCTGTATTAACTAGAAAAAGGCAAACATTTAGCAATAATACACCCTTCAGGCCGATAACAGTTTCGAACATCACCTTTAAAAACACTCATGTATCGTTCAAAGGGATACATCCAATGCAAGAAAACTGGTCCCAACATTTTCACTTCCCTAGTCAAGTGGACAACAAGATGTACCATGATATCAAAGAACGAAGGAGGGAAATACATCTCAAGCTGACATAGGGTAACAACCACTTCTCTTTGCAAATTATCGAGAGTATCAGGGTCAATAACTTTGCTGCATAGACTGATGAAAAAGAAACAAAGTCTGGTGATTGCAAACCTTACATGCTTCGGCAATATAGATCGAATTGCCACGAGCAATATTTGTTGCATTAGAGTGTGACAATCATGAGATATAAGACCTATCAACTTCAGATCTTTCATTGATACCAATCTACGGATGTTGGATGAGTAACCACGTGGCACCTTAACATTTACCAAGCATTCACAAAAAGCTTTCTTCTCCTTTCTAGACAACGTGTAACAAGCAGGAGGTAAGTATGTTCTTTTATTACCTATTTCACGTAATTCTGTTAATTCTGACCTTATTCCCATTTCACGTAGGTCTAGTTTGGATTTTATCCCATCTTTAGTCTTACCTGGTATATTTAACAGAGTACCAATGATGCTATCACAGACATTTTTCTCAACGTGCATTACATCGATACAATGCCTGGCTGTCAAAGAACTCCAATAAGGAAGATCCCAAAATATTGACTTCTTCTTGAATGAAGAATTTTCACTCCGTGTGGCCATACTACATTGTGATTTCTTACCAAATTCATTGACAATGTCTTTTACTCTTTCATAAACAACATCCCCTAGTATAGGTTTAGGTGCACTCCGCTCATCATTCCATCCATTGAATGCTTTGCGCTTCCTACGATACGGATGGAATTTTGAAAGAAACCTTCGATGACCAAGATATACAGTCTTGCCGCCATGTTTTAGTCTTATTGAATCAATGTTTTCTTCACATATAGGACGCGCTTTAGCTCCTTTGACACTATATCCAGACAAATTCCCATATGCTGGAAAGTCATTAATAGTGCAAAACAACATAGCGTGTAAACAAAATGTCTCTCTTCCTGAAGCATCATAGGTCATCACACCTTCAGCCCAAAGTTTCTTTAAGTCATCAATTAGAGGTTCAAGATAAACATCGATATCATTTTCAGGTTGTTTAGGGCCCGATATCAACAACGACAGCATAACGTACTTATTTTTCATACACAGCCAGGGAGGAAGATTGTATATAACAAGCATGACTGGACAAGTACTATGTTGGCTGCTCAATGTCCCGTACGGATTCATCCCATCTGTACAAAGCCCAAGTCTTAGATTCCTATCTTCTTCACCAAATTTGGGGTACAATAGATCAATCTTCTTCCACTGTGGTGAATCAGACGCATGTTGTAGGATCCCATCATTATTTTTCTTAACATTTGCATGCCACCTCAAATTCTTTGCATCTTTCGGATTTGCAAACAAGCGTTGAAACTGTGATATTATAGGTAGATACCACAACACCTTGGCAGGAGAACCAGTTTTGGACTCCCCCGAAGTCATCAATTTATACCGTGACGCACCACATTTTGGACAATCTTTCAAATCTACATAGTCCTTTTGAAATAATACACAATCATTCGGGCATGCGTGTATCTTCTTGGCCTCCATTCCCATTGGGCACAACATTTTCTTTACCCGGTATGTTGAGATTGGTAGCTCGTTTCCTTCAGGAAGCATTTCTTTCAACAAAGTCAACAATGAAGTGAAGCTTTTATCGCTCCATCTATTATTAGCTTTCAACTTATACAATCTCAACACAGCGCTAAGCTTCATAAACTTAGCACAGCCTGTGTATAATGGTATCTCAGCATCATGCACAATGTTTCTAAAGATAGGAGGTGGATCGATGTGCTCTACCCTACAACTATCCAGCATCACATCAACGATGTCTACTGGAACTGGTCCGTTCACATCTTTGTCATCGGAGGCAATTTCTTCTTCCACCCAAGCACTGCTATCGACATCTACCGGTTTTGAGTTTGAAATCTCTCCATGCCAGTGTCATTCTGTATAGCCTTGTACAATCCCATTGCACATGACATGAATTTTGATTTCCTCACCAGTGCTGACTTTCAAGTTGTTACCGCAATGCCTACATGGACAGTAGAACCTATCTGTGGGTTTTTTCCTATGTTCCTCGGCAAATCTAATAAACTGATCAAGACTAGATATAAACTCTGGGGTGCAGCGATTGCGAATGGACATCCATGATCTATCCATTCTATGATCAAAGAGAAAACAAGTATATATTAGGATAAGATTAGGGTATACACTTACATCCTATCCAAGATTTAATCCTATTATCTACAATGAAGTCAGACTCCATACAAACAGTATATAATTTAGTGATTGTTCGTTCTAATTTATACCAATGTACAAGTAATATAAAGAACAATGATTGTTCACTTTCTAGGCCAACAAACACATGTGATGTCATTATTATATATAATAAATGTGTACCACCTATCCCATCCTTGAACACCTAATCTCACTAGTAAGTGTATAATGTGTATTGGGTTTTTAAAAAAAAATTGGAAGCATTTCCCCGTTGTTCTCTAAGTACATATGTACTTAGAGAACAAACGAGGAAATGCTACCGAAATTTTCTCGAAAACCCGATACACATTATACACTTACATCCTAAGTGATATTAGGTGTTCAAGAACAGTCCCAAACCGGGGACTATCCAAGATTTACTCCTAATGAGTAAATCTTGGACGGGTTTCTAGGCCAACAAACACAATAATAGATATGTACATGTTAGGGTTTCATCACAATTGATGTTAGGGTTTCATAAATGTTAGGGTTTAATCAAATCAAATTAGGATGCTAGAATGGACAAGTTTAAATCTTATTTCAACATGCATCAAAATTTACTGAATTAGGTCAAGCATTAGGATTAGAAGCACAAATATATGCAAGCAAAAGATTTGTTCGTATCCTAGAATTTACATAAAGCATTACATATAGATTTGTTCATATCCTTACCAACAGCAAACACGGCCGTGGCTGTGTTGGCCTACTACAGCCGTGCTGGACAGCACGGCCGTGCTACCCAGCACGGTCGTGGTAGGCCAACACAGCCACGGCCGTGTTTGCTGTAGGTAAAGAGCTAGGGAGAAGGAAGAACAGAGGCTACGGCTACTACCTGGAGGCTACGGCGGGCAGCAGGCAGGCATGCGACACGGTAGGGAGGACGGCGGCGAGCACGGAGCAAGCAGCGACGACGACAAGGACAGTGATGACGGAAAGGAGGACAGCGGCGACGGCAAGGAAGGACGGCGGGTGGCGGCAAGGAAGAAGACGGTGGCCGGCGGCAAAGAGGATGGCGGAGGCGACGCAGAGCAGCAAGAAGCGGCGTCCGGCGTCGACGGCGAGCAAACAGTGGCATCCAGTGTCAGCGGCGAGCGACAGCAGCAGGTGGCGAGCAGCACCGGGCGGGCAGGTGGCGACGCAGCAAGAGCAGAGGGGCAGAACAGTTACTTCATGATGAAACAGAAGAAAGGGGAACAGTGGTCGTTCGAGGGTTTATTAAGTGGGTATCCGGCGTCAGTTATAACATAAAACCGACACCTAAATTCTTCAGCGTCGGTTCTACTTAAACAATCGATGTCCAAATAATTTGGCGGGAACCATTATCGGCGTCGGTTATCAAAGGATAACTGACACCTAAGCTGGAACTTTTTGCGCAAATTTTCATATTCTATAGGCGTCGGTTTGATGCTAAAAAACCGACGTTGTATGTGACACTTTGGGGCCAATTTTTTTTCGCTCGAAAATTGGATTTCGCGGGCAATTTTAGGCGTCAGTTTTGTGTTACCCAGCCGACACTGAATACAAAGTGGTACCTGTGTCTTGACTATAGACGTCGGATGACCTACATCACCGACGTTGAATGTTATAGGCGTCGAATTTCCTAAATAACCGACGCCCAGAGAAGTGACATTGAATGTTGTTTCTGTACTAGTGATTAAAGTTTTAGATGCCTTCCAAATGCAACACATGTGAAAAGCTTGATCGGCCAAGTGTGGGCATGCCCTAGTGTGGTGCACCGTCTATCTCGTGGAAGCGTGAAGTATGGATATGTGGGTTTGCTCTAGCAAGGTGCATATTCATCGTGTTGGCTTTGGGTCGGACTTAACAAGGTGACCCAGATAGGATCTAGTACCTTGAGGCATGGAGGTGATCATGGTAAGGAGTTGCATATGACATCTTTCAAGAGTTGCATATGATGCAATTGGCAAAAGTTGCCTACCTGGAAGATCTGAGTTGTGGATGATAGCCCTAGCTGGTCCATGACTCAAAGGATTTCAAGATCTTGACCCACTAGGAGATTGTACGCTGCAATTTTCCGAATTGATGGTGAGGGCTGTCAATTTGAATCAAAATAGTGGGAGTGGTAATTAATTAAAGGCCTAATTAACTATTGTCAAATTTTATTCAAATCAAATCAAATCAAAAGGAGTTTTGACAAATGTAATTTTCTCTTGTAGAATGGAAAAAGAATCATCTTTCAAAATGGACAAATTAATTGAGAATAAATTCCATAACTGGTTGGGGATTGTGAGACATGTTCTGCACAATCCAGATATATCGATAGCCTTTGAATCCACTATGTATATGCTTAAGAAGAAGGATAGTTCATTGATGGAGATCAATGGAACAAAGTCTAAGGACAAAGGTGAGGGAGAGAAGGGTTCTCTCTTTAAAAAATATCAGAATCTTCTGCGCTCAAAACATGGAGAGGATGGAAGGAACGATGGAAGAAGAAGAGAGAGATAGAGATCTCTACTTCTGGTGTATACATGATAGAGATTAACTTTACTACTTCTTTGTCATGGGTACTTGATACCAGATGTGGATCTCACATTTGTTCAAATGTGAAGGATCTTAAGAGAAGTAGGCCTTTAAGGAAAGGCGAGGTTGAACTACGTGTTGCCAATGGGGCAAGGATTGCCGCCGGTGCCGTAGGAACCTATGAGTTAACTCTACCTAGTGGGTTAATAATAGAGTTGAAGAACTGCTATTATGTACCTACCATAAATAGGAATATCATTTTTGTTTCTTGTTTAGACAAGGATGGTTTTGAATTTCTTATTAAGAATGGAAAGTGTTCCATTTCAAAAGATGGGATCTTTTATGGTAGTGCCCCAATGGCTTATGGTCTATACTTGATAGATCTAGAGACAAGTGTATACAATGTAAACACCAAAAGGCAAAAACTCAACAACTTAAACAAAACATATCTTTGGCATTGTCGTCTAGGGCACATAAATGAGAAGCGCATCTCTAGACTCCATAAAGATGTTTATCTAGACTCTTTTGATTATGAATCAATAGAGACATGTGAATCTTGTTTGTTGGGAAAGATGACCAAGACTCCCTTTTCAGGTAAAGGTGAGAGAGCTAGTGATCTATTAGGACTCATACATACTGATGTATGTGGGCCTTTTAGAACTAATGCTATAAATGGGTGTCAGTACTTCATTACCTTCACTGATGACTTCAGTAGGTATGGCTATGTGTACCTGATGAAACATAAGTCAGAAACCCTTGAAAGGTTCAAGGATTTCATGAATGAATTACAAAACCAACTTGGTAAAAGTATTAAAGCACTTCGATTCGATCGAGGTGGAGAATACTTAAGCCAAGAGTTTGAGGACCTTCTGCGAGCCCGTGGTATTGTATCACAATGGACTCCGCCTGGAACACCACAACATAACGATGTGTCTAAAAGAAGGAACCACACTTTACTGGATATGGTGCGATCAATGATGAGTTTTTTCGATCTTCCGATTTCCTTCTAGGATCATGCTCTTGAAACTGCCGCTTTTACACTTAACCAAGTATCATCTAAATCGGTTCAAAAGACAACATATGAGATATGGCACGGGAAGCGTCCCGATTTGTCTTTTATTAATATTTGGGGTTGTGAGGCTTACGTCAGGAAAATGTTTCCCGATAAGCTTGGACCCAAGTCTGATAAATGTTATTTTGTTGGATACCCCAAGGAAATGAGGGAATATTGTTTATACCACCCTACTGACAACAAAGTGTTTGTTGCTAGGACAGATGTGTTCCTAGAAAAGGAATTTATTTCTAGAGGAAACAATGGGAGGAAAATAGAGCTTGAAGAGGTTCAAGTCCAACAAGAAAACATTAAACTGGTAGATGTACAAGAGGAATATAAAGATTCACAAGGTGTTGTGGAATCTCAGTCTCCTTAAGTAATACAATGACCTCATAGATCTAGTAGGACACACCTTGAACCTGAGAGGTTTGGATACCTTGTGACTCAGGAAGGCGGTGAGTTGATCATAGATGATGATCCAACTACCTATCTAGAGGCTATGGAGGGACCAAATTTTGAGAAATGGCTTAAGGCCATGAAATCTGAGATGGAATCCATGTATTCCAACAAAGTATGGACTTTGGTGGAACCACCTAAAGGGGTAAAACCCATAGGGTGCAAGTGGGTCTTCAAGAAGAAGACTGACATCGATGGCAATGTACAAACTTATAAAGGCAGATTAGTTGTAAAGGGTTTCTGACAAGTTCAAGGTGTTGACTATGACGAAACTTTTTCTCCAGTTGCCATGATTAAGTCCATCAGGATCATGCTTGCTATTATGGCTTACTATGACTATGAGATTTGGCAAATGGATGTTAAAACCGCATTCCTTAATGGGAATATAAATGAGGATGTGTACATGACACAACCTGAAGGTTTTGTAGATCCAAAGAATGCCAATAAAGTCTATAAGCTACAAAGGTCAATCTATGGATTGAAGCAAGCATCTCGGAGTTGGAATCTTTGATTTGATGAGGAAATCAAAGTGTTTGCCTTTATTCAAAATGAAGATGAACCTTATGTGTACAAGAAGGTTAGTGGGAGCACGACCACATTCCTCATATTGTATGTGGATGACATACTATTGATGAGGAATGATGTCTCATCCTTAGAGAAGGTAAAGACTTGGCTTGGGAATACTTTCTCAATGAAGGACTTAGGAGAAGCATCCTACATTCTAGGTATTAATATATATATATAGATAGATCTAAAAGGCTTCTCGGACTAAGTCAAAGCACGTACATTGACAAAGTGCTGAAGTAGTTCAGTATGGAGAACTCAAAGAGAGGCAACATCCCCATGCTACATGGAGTCACCATCTCTAGAGCTCAATGTCCCCAATCTTATGAAGAGAGGGAGCATATGAATGGGATCCCATATGCATCAGCCATCGGATCCATCATGTACGCTATGTTGTGTACACGCCCAGATGTCTTGTATGCTCTCAGCATGACGAGCAGGTACCAGTCAGATCCCGGGGATGCTCACTGGACAACTGTAAAGAATATCCTCAAGTACTTGCGAAGGACTAAGGATCAGTTCCTTATATATGTCGGTGAGGAAGAACTGTTTGTAAAGGGTTACAACGATGCAAGCTTCCAAACCGACAAAGATGATTACATATCGCAATCAGGATTTGTGTTTTGCCTAAACAATGGAGATGTGAGCTGGAAGAGTTCCAAGCAAGAAACAGTTGTCGATTCTACTATAGAGACTGAGTATATTGTTGCTTCACATGCAGTAAAGGAAGTTGTGTGGATCAGGAAGTTCATCATTGAACTTGGTGTAGTTCCCAGTAGTTGTAATGCAATTGAGATTTATTGTGACAATAATGGAGCTATTGCTCAATCTAAGGAGCCCAGATCACATCAATGGTCCAAGCACATACTGCGACACTTCCATCTCATACGAGAGATCGTACAATGAGGAGATGTGAAGATTTGCAAAGTACCAACTGAAGACAACATAGATGATCCACTGACTAAGGCCCTTTCTCAGCAGAAGCATGATGGTCATGTTAGGTCACAAGGACTGAGGTTCCTAGGTGACTGGCTCTACGTGCAAGTGGGATTCTATTGGTATGTATGCCCATAGAGTAAGTCATGTGATGATTGTAATGGGATACTTTGTAGATGATTTGAATAATAATAAAGGCAATTTCCGATCTATATGTTCTAACTGTTTCTGAGATGATAGTGTAACATGATAGATGTCTAGAGAATTGTTTTACTCAATGACGTATGCTTTTAGGTTCAGGACCTAAATGATGAGATCATACAGATGTTAAGAGTATACATTCTTATTTAGTCCCTAGTCGGTTGTTATTGTGGAAATAACCATAGACATCAATAACACTAAAGACTAGATTGTGTGTTGGTTGATGACGGAATCTCATTAGTTATGATATAGTGATATCAAACCAAGCACATAGGTACTTGTTAGAGAACAAGTGTACCGGATAGACCCACCGTGAGAGTGACACATGGAACCATGATTTGGTAGTCACAGTCAGCTCTCACAGTGATGGTGGTGAGTGTGATTCTTCGACCTAAAGTCACTACACTCAACACATGTCATTGGGTACACTTTGACATCATCAAACGTAGTCCTGAAACATGGTTTGTTATAAAGGTGATGATTGGGTGACTTTGACACATGGGGCTTTTGAGGGGTGAGTGATAGATATGGGATTTGTCTCTCCTAAGGGAGTTTGATTTCCATGGCCACTTGATGAGTAGGATTGAGAAAGGCATGCACATGCATGTGTGAATCAATATGTGATATTGATGTCACACACATCCCACCCAGTCTGCTCTGAGACCAAGGAAATGGATGAACGTTGAAAGGATGATTGTTCCATGCCTTGAGTTCATTCAGGACATTAGTGATAAAGGAATTATACATTTGATGTAACACCATTCATAGATTGTAGGATTGAAAGTTGTTCTCCAACTTTCTATTTCACTTGGGTAGCACTGATGTGCGACTAGGCATCGCTCTTTGCTTGTGAAGTCATAAATGTTATGGACTTTCACTGCCAACGTGAAATGGACCTGCAGGGTCACACATAAAGGATTTAACCTGGAAGAGGAGTTTGTCCACAAATGATGTTTGGATTTATTACTAAAGGAGTTTAGTAGTTCAATTAAACACTCAATCAATTGATAGCTCAATATCATAGTGTTTAAGGTGTTGGACCGATTGATTAGAGTATCGTATTGATTGAAACTGTAATTGACTGATTTTACACAGTCTGCACTCCCAACCGATCAGCTCATGTGATGAACCGATCAGCTCAGGATAGACTGAACCGACCGGTTCAAGGGTTGAACCAATCGGCTCAACTGGTTCAACCGAGCATTTTGGGAAAGTCAGGTTGGCAAGAAAATTCTCTTCGTTTCACTTGTCCAATTTGATTGGAACAAGGATTGGTATTTGGATCAATTCAAAATAAAAGAGGAAAAGTCAATCGGGAACTGAACAGGGCAGTGAACCGGTCATTTTAGAAGTAAACTGATCATCTCAGGTGCCCCAACCGATCGGTTCAAGTGTGAACCGATCGGATCAGGTCCCCAACCGATCGGTTCATGCTTGAAATGATCAGTTCAGCTGGCGTAGTTGGTTTTGTGGAAAATATCGAACCCTTCTACTCCTACTTTAATCCTGCATTGTCCGGGGTAGAAAACCCTGTCCCATGACCCTCCTATATATAGGGGTATTGGAGGCTTCTCAAAGTAAAACTTTGAACACCAGTTGCTCTGTAAAGTTGTCGTTCTCTCTGGTTGTGAAAACTAGGAGATCCCGAGCAAGTTCTACCCGATAAGGGAGGCACAACAAGGGAAAGACAACTGCAGAAAAGCGAATGGTGGTAGGAGAGTGTGTCAGTGAGTAGTACGCCGACATGAGGGTGTGACTCCTTCCGGTGCCTTGTGCGATAAGGCGATCAGAGTTCCAGGCAGTCCATGTGGACGACTGCAGAGGCAAGAGACTTCTGCCGCTCGGAAGACAGCTGTCAATCCCGACAGTCCCAGTGAGACAGGAGTTGCACAAACACCATCTAAGACCAGAGGTGAATGACATGCAAGCCGTGAGATAATGTCTCTACAAACCATCCTTCCTATTGTATAGACATTGACGCGGTTCCTTTATTCTGGGTTTGGGAGAAGAAAATTTTTGTTTCCGCTGCCTTCTCTGTCTCCCCTATAACCCAACAGTTGTGACGTAAACCCTAATTACCTATATGTGAAACCCTAACCCTATTTTCAGGTGTATGACGTGCTTGTGGAGTTTGTTTGAATGATTAGTATGAGTTGATGTTTTATCTCTCCTAATTGTGTCAATCTAACCTTGTAGGTTGAATGAATATCATAGCTAATGAATGCTATGGTGATGCTTATACGACATAGGCACTGACTATGAGCCTTACAAGGCATGTTGAGTCAATGATGTGACATAGGGATTATGTGAGTGGGTCCTATGACCTATGGATGGCTTTGTGTCTTTCTTGAGGTGTTATCCTCCTTTGATGTGATGAGGGATTGATATCCCATGGCAGTGTGACACTAGTGATAGCCTTATGTGGCAAGGTGATAATTGTGAATAGCCTTATGTGGTAGTGTTATCAAGTGATGATGTGATAAGTTTATGTTTCTAACATTCTATATCTTTTAGAGTTGTATCATGCCCTTATCTTTGTAGAGTTTGTTTAAGAATTATATGTTGTATCTTGATTGACGCATTAAAAGGTACCCAATTGGTATAACTAATTAAGTGAAACCCTAATCATGTAGTTGCCCTATGCCATAGATCCATTCCAGAGTCAGAACTTTGCTGGGTGGAGAAACGAGTTCTCCTATGGGAAACTCAAAGCGCATATTCTTGAATATGCTGGGGTGCAAGTCGAGTATCTCCTTCCATATACAATTATATGTACTATATAATGTCTCGTAAGATGTGAATAGATATCCCTTGTATAGGTTGGTGGTCTGTTAGCTAATGAGAAGTGATACATGATATCTTTTAGTATGATATGAGATACATGTGTGACATGTTTTGGACCTGAATGTAATATGTTCCACTTGAGGCGGATATGTGATATCGGTTTTAATTTAGCCTATTTTGTGGTAATTGGTTTGTTACTGATAATTCATGTGCTTTGTTTTGAGTAATCTCGTTGTGTGGTGTTGTCGGGGTGTCACAGTTTATTGGCACCTTTTGGTCCTTATAAAGGAACGGTAGGTATCCTTACCTACAAAAGGAAGGTTTTTTCTGTATGTCTTATAATGTAATATAAGTAAGAAATGGTTGCAAAATCATAGGGTTTGACCTCTCTAGGTAGTGGATGTATATTGTCTTAGTTTGGAGTTTGGAACCACTCTACATAGCTTGTTCTTAGTCTGATTCAATCTCTCTCATCCTTGCTATGTATATTTAGTTGCACATCAGTTTCCATATTTACAATAGTTTCTCTTGATGTAACTTTAAGGTCTAATGAATCTTAGTTAAATGATTTTTATCTCTATTCACCCCCCACCCCTCTAGATCCCTTTGATACAACAAGTGGTGTTAGAGCCACACTCTTCTCTGACAAGATCTCCTATGAGATGAGAAGATGGGTGATAACCTTTTGGGTTCTCTTAAATTGGAGGGTGGATTCTCCATGAGACCTCCAATCTTTGACGACAGAAACTTCCTCTATTGGAAGAGGAGGATGCAGTTCTACTTGTAAGGGATGAGCTATGACATGTAGAAAGTGGTCATCCTTCCCTACTAGGATCCGGTCGGAGATGTATCCACTTGGGATGAAGACATGTTGAAGAAGGCACAGCTGGATGCAAAGGCCATAGGTATCATTTATGCATCCCTCACTCCTTCAGAGTTCAACCAAATCTCTTCTTGGGATATATCTCGTGAGATAAGGAACAAACTTTGCATCACATATGAAGGGACCAAGCAAGTCAAGGACTCCAAGGTCTACATGCTCAAGGGTCTCCTTGATAACTTCTATATGGGTAAGAAGGAGAGAGTGGTTGAGATGTACTAAAGACTAAACACCATCATCAATAGACTTGCTTCTTTGGGCCACCCTATGGATCAAGGCACCATCAACTCCAAGATCTTTAGGTCTATTCATGTTCTTAAAGAGTTTGGTTATCATTTTAAGACTATTCATGTGCTTAAATACTCAATGAAGTGCTCTTGGTTTTTTCTAAGCTTAAATACAAGTCATACAATCATTACAAGTGATTTACAACATTTTCTAATGGATTTGAGGTCTTTTCCATAGAAGTGCACTTGCATTGATTTTGACTTGTTTTTCTCCAAGTTAGGATGTGTAAGTTTGGTCATTTGGAGTGTGTCCATACCTAATTTTAAATCACTCAAGTAAAAGTATTAGACACAAATAAGTGGAATGGTTTAGTCATCATCAAAACAAGGGCTTAGTCAACTAAAAAAGGGTTTCAATTTAGACCTTGAGTCAACAAGGTGATCAATTGATGCTAGTTCTCCATAAAAGCTACACAATTGATTTTCTAAATTTTAGATAGATATATCTATATTATAAATGGTTTATGACTGAAAGAATGTTTTATCATGATTGAGAGAAAGTGTTTTCAATATTTTAGGTAACTTAAGGCTACACCATATCTCTTAACCCTAATCTTTATTATATATCAGGTTAATGGGAAGGATTGATTATTAGAACACATATACAATCATGTTGTGTCCATATATGATGGATGACAAATGGGGATACATCATTTCATTTCATCATTCTATATTTGGGAAATGAGACAATCATTGTAACATCATGCCTCCTACCCATTGGTTGTTACTGGTGGTGGTAGTCAGGCATCCATAGCATGCACTAGTTTCTTTTTATATGTAATAGTTAGATTTAAACCTTATCACAACAATATATATTTAAAATAAACAGGTCAGAGAAGAGTCCATGTTCAATTTTATTTTTCTGTTGACTACTGTGATGGTGATTTTCCTGTGGTACTTTCAAAGAGACTGCTACTACTCTAACTATAATACATGACTTAAAGAATGTAAGTTCATTGAAATGTTTGCAAATTGTTTGAGATTATTGTGTTATAATTACAACAATGACTCTTATTCTAATTATATCTAATTTTTTCCTACTTTATCTTGCAAATGAATACTTGTTTTATAAAGAGAACATCTTATATTCTTTTCAGTTACTATTGCAATTATATGGTGTCATCTTTACTCTTGTTTAAGTTTCCAAGTAGGTGTACCTAATCACTAGGGCACACTCATCAACTCGATGAAATCTTTTGTGTCATCTTGTGAAATTTGAGGGAGTTGCTATAAAAATAGAGTAACTCTAGTAGCAAGTCGTTGCAAACTTGGGGTCTTAAGGAAATGTAAATTCGTGTATTTTTACTTCACTTTTGTTCCTCTATTTATTTATAGGATGGTGTAAATCTTATACGTGAAACTAATGACATTTCAAATGTCACCAATGGTAATTTGATACATGACAATGTCTATCATTTATGCTAGTAAAAGATATGTGTGAGTTTGATTTAATGAAGCAATATCTTGTGATTTAGATATAAAGTGTCTATTGATTTCCTAAATATTATGTCAATGATTTTTCCATATTTGAAGATTTTTAGTAGATATTATTATTTGGATCACAATTAGTCATGATCAAGGCAATCCTATCTACATCAATACCATATCTAAGTAAAGATTATACATGGATTAGAACCACTACGAGCATTGTGATAGTTCAATCTTATATTTCCTATGTAAATAAAGTCTCTCATTACTCTCATGTATCACATTCTAACATATATCAAATGTCTTGGGAATTCAAATTACTTTTTTATGAATTCCATTCACATTTTTTTGACAATCATTAATGGTCACCATTCTAACTGTCTTACATCTAGGTTATGAAAAACTTCCTTGCAATACTTTGAAGACATGTACACGCATCTTAATTATGGACCATATAGAACAAGTTAACACTTTCAACACAATATCATGCTAAAACCTAAATTGGGAATCATGGGATAGAAAATTTGTTGAAAAATATGAGCATAGAGTATAGTAACAAAAATAAATATAAAATTATCTATATGTATTCCCACAACAGCAAGATCGCATCAACTACTATGAAATAGGAAGAATGGTTTAATGAGTTATACCTAGTCCTAAAGCAAGTCTAGCGACTATAACTCGTTGCAATTGAAACTATATTCTAGTTGTACTTGGATGGTGGTTGTACAGCTCCTGGTCTTCACTACAAACAACGAACATAACAGCTTCTGCAACGACTCCTGTGGTCTCACCATGGACTGTAGGCTGATTTTTCTCTCCTAGCAGCAGCCAAAGGACTCTTGTCTCTAGAGTAGTCTACACGGACCAACTAGAACTCCTATCATTCAACTAGAATAGACATGATTGAGTTGTCCATCCTGTTGGCATACTAGTCACCAACTTGCTCTCCCACAATAATGATTCTCAGTTGTTCTCTCGTGTAGCTATCCCTCCCTAGTCACATAGGACTTTCTTGGCCTCTCTTGGTTACCAAAACCAGAGAGGATAACAATTGTCAGAGTAACTAATTCTCAATTATCTGCATTATTGTTATGCTATGGGAAGGCCCCAATACACCTCTATTTATAGGCGGGGTTAGGGCCAGGGTTCCCAGTATGTTCGAGATATGTGTAGGAGTGGAAGGGACCAAAAGATTTTGAGTTATCATAACTTGCGAGACACAAAATGGTCATCTAGCAGTCCATACGATCGTCTAGCACTGTGAGACGATCATCTCATACTACCAAATGGTCGTCTAGCAGTTTCCACATTGCATACAAAATTGGCAATTCATTTCCCATTAATGCTAAACATTAATTCCTTACACCCCAAGTATTATGCAATTGAAATGATTTGGGAAAGTATCTAGAACCTTCCTCCAGCCTAACTAAGCAATCTCGCACATGTGAGATGGTCATCTCACTCACCCAGATGGTCATCCGGTGAGTCGAGATGAACCATTCAATTCAACGGAATGAATCAGTAGGTTCACACGTCAGTTTGAGCATAAAATAGCCAATTCAATTTGTGATTAGCCTGACAACCAAAACGGCCATCTCAACACTTGAGACCATCGTCTTGTGCACCAAATGGCCATCTCAACCTGTGAGATGATCGATGGGGTGTAGTCAGCTGATTTGTTGTGTGAATTGAGTACCTAAACACTTTAGTAATAATACAATCATCATTCAAGATTAAACTCCTCTTCTAGATGAGTTCCTTTGTGTGTGACCCTATAGGTCCCATATCATGTTGGCAGTGAATGTCCATAACTAGCTTATGACATCACAAGCAGAGAGTGGTGCCTAGTCGCACATCAGTGCTATCCAAGTGAATGGAAAGTTGGAGAACAACTTCAACCTACAATCTATGTATAATTCCTCTGTCGTTGATTTTCAAAGTGAACTCGAGGCATGGAGTCATCATCCTCTCAACGTTCAACCCATGTTCCTTGAACCAAGAGCATATTGTCTCAGATAATGTAACCTCAATATCATATATTGATTCAGATGTGCATGCCCGTGTGTTTCTCAGTCTCCCTTATCAAGTGGCCAGGATATCATATTCCAGTAGGAGGGACTGATCCAACCCTATTCTAGGGTTGTATCTTGTATCATTTTGTACATTTATCACATTCAAATGTAATAGAATTACATGTTATCCCCCCTAATATGAATATCAATGCAATTTGTGCTTATGGATGTTCTTTGCACTATTTTCAGGTATTTGGACCACAATGGATGGACGAGTGTGATGGAGGGGCCCAAAGAAGGCCCCAAAGCTCCCCCAACCTACCCTAGTGGCCAAAGAGTCATCACCAAGCAAGGACATATGAAATTGACAAAGTTTGAAGTTCATCAGCCTGCTCAAGCCCTCACCACGACTGTGGCCACTGCCCACGGCCGTTATGTTTATTGCCAAGGAGCAGCAATTCCAATAGGAGAAATGGCCAGAATCACCACGGGCATGGCCCTCGGCCACGAACATGACAAGCCAGAGTCACCACGGCCGTGGCCACTGCCCACGATCGTTATGTTTATTGCCAATGAGCAGCAATTCCAATAGGAGAAATGGCCAGAATCACCATGGGCATGGCCCTCGACCACGACCATGACAAGCCAGAGTCACCACGGCCGTGGCCACTGCCCACGGTCGTTATGTTTATTGCCAAGGAGCAGCAATTCCAACAGGAGAAATGGCTAGAATCACCACGGGCATGGCCCTCAGCCACGACCATGACAAGCCAGAGTCACCACGGACGTGGCCACTGCCCACGGCCGTAATGTGTATTGCCAGAAATCAACAGGAGAATGTTCGCCAGATGCCACGCCTGTGGCCCAGCGTCTTCACCACGGCCGTGGCTCCTCGCCACGGTCGTATTATCCACTCCATTCATTTCCAGTTTCCCTTCACCATGGCCATACCACCTGACCACGGCCATGTTATATCGTCTTCACCACGGTCGTTGCCCTTCACCACGGTCGTGGTGGCCCTCTTTCCAGCAGACTTTTCCACTATTTTTCCTATTATACCCCCACTTAGCCCTAGCTCCTATATAAGCACTAGTTGATTCTAGGGCTTGAGAGAGAGCACCCCCTGGCCGCAACCTAGCTGCTCCCTTGCCTCCATTTCTCCCATCCACCTACTTCCTTGCATTTAATCCCATTTCCACCCACTTTCTACTCATTTCCACCATAGAAACCTAGTTTCTCTAGGTTTCTATCCATCCATTCCACCATTTCCATGCTCTTGGGCACCATTGGAGGAGGAGGATCGTGGCTGGCAGCAAGGAGGTGAAGAAGTCAAGCTTCATCAAGCATCCATGGTGTTTCCCACTCTCTTTCCCTTCTCCTTTGTTTCTGTTTTGATCATGTATAGCTAAGCCCCCCCTTGGGTGGGCTGTTTGGGGCAAAAATGTGACTTTGATACCATGTTGGGGGAATATAATTTTTAATGAACATATTTCACTTCTATGATGATTGCCTTTGCTTGTATCTCATTTCCCATTACTTGTGCATGTGCTTGTTGTTTAATTACATTAATTTCTTTCCTTGTGGTGCTTGAAGACATTTGCCTCTATGGTGTTGGTTTCTATGTAGCTATCATAGGATTGGCTCCTAGGTCCTTAATTCAGATCCCTAGCTAGCCCCCTATCTTCCTACATAATCACCTTCTTCCTACATGCAAATGTGAATTCTAAGTGACTAGTATAAGTGTGATTAGTGCAATTGCCTAGGATTTCCTAAAGGCTGAGGTGGCTAGTAGCATGAGGTCAAATATCCTCATATCTACTCCCATCCTTACCCTTGGTCCTCAATTGACTAATACCACTTATCCTAGAGACCTAGACTTGGTGAGTCCTATGAGAATTACACCTAGCCCTAGTTCTCCAACTAGTAGCATAGGGTACATCCTCATAGCACCCACCTTGTTGTTTGGTTTGGCAGTCTAGAATGAAGTATGCTAATTGCTTGTTATGGTGACATCCCCCAATTAATGTCAAGGTCACATTCCCAAATGGCCCACCTCCTTCATCTAATTGCTTAAAACCCTAATTGCTTTGTTTGCTCGTTAATGCTAGTGTAGTTCATTTGCTTTAGTTAACTTAGTTAATTGCCTAGTTTTGTTAGCTAAGTGTTAATTTAGGTCTTTGATCTTGATTAGTGGTTAACTTAGGATCTCAATTGCTAGTTGCTTGCTTAGTCTAGTGTAGTTTGTTCTTGCTCTTGTTTAGATAGCTTGTTGACTTAGATTGCTAATTTAGCCTTTTGATAACTTAGTTTCATATTGCATTTCCTACTTGCTCACTTAGCTTAATCAACAACCAACCAACCTTTTAAACCCTAAAAACCTTACTCTCCGCAATAGGAACTTAGCTTACCCTGTCTAACTCTAGTGCCCCCTCTATCTCCGTGGATCGACCATGTACTTACCGCCTCACATATACTATGACACAACCCCGTGCGCTTGCGGGCGTAGTGTCTTAGTATACGTAGGTAGTTAGTGTAAGTCTTACAAATTTTCAAAAGCATAAGATCCCACATCCCGTGCGCTTCGACCTCGTGGGGGTGTAAAAGCACCACTAGCAGGGATGTACCAAGCTTTCTGGCACCGTTGGCGGGGATAGAGGCGCTCGGCCTAGTTAGATAGTGTAGCTTAGCCTTTCCTTTTGCCCTCACCATTGCTATTATTTATTCTTTGTGTTACTCTTGCATATTGGTTTGCTAACTTGGCTCCTTTTTGTTTGTTTGTGACTTGCGCAGGTGACAGCTGTGCATGCGTAGCACGCGTTCGACTTGCACCGACTTGGTGGTTTATGACCCCGAGATTGGGAGAAGAAGGCATCAAGCTCGCTGCAACCTACATCGAGAGGCCAAGATGGCTGAGAACAACCCACCACCGGATGTTCCACCTCCACCGCCACATCGCCTTCTTCACGAGTACTTCACGCCGGGGAACTACAACTCCCCCATCACCACTCTAGTTGACCAGATGCCAGGTCAACAGTTCTCCATCCCGCCGGCACTCTTGGGGCTTCTCCCTACATACTTCGGTATGTAGAACGAGAACCCCTACCACCACATAGACGCGTTCCTTGAAATGTACTCTACCTTCCGTACGCCAGCCGCCACCTACGACTCAATCAGGAGGATGCTCTTTTCCTTCTCTCTCAAAGAGAAGGCCAAGGAGTGGTACGTGTTGAGGCCAGATTTTGTCACTTGAAATGAGGTGAAGAATGAGTTTCTCAATAAGTTCTTCCCCATCGCCAAGTTATCCTACATGAGAAGGTGCATCACATCGTTCACCCAGAAAGAGAACGAGCCCTTCCACGAGGCGTGGGAGAGGTTCCAGAAGTTGCTTCGTGACTGCCCTCATCATGAGGTTCCTCTTTGGCAGCTAGTTCAGGCCTTCTACACCGGGCTTGAGGAGCAAAGCCAAAACAATGTCGATTCTTCTTGTGGGGGCACGTTCATGGCAAAGCCGCCCGAGGAATCATGGCCGCTATTTGAGCATCTCGCCGAGAATTCACGCCACCGAGCTTCCACTAAAGGGGGACATTGCGGTCGGAACTACACTCCTCCACTTTCCTCCGTGGCTCCCGCACGCAATGTCACCGACCCCGACATGATGCAAATGATAGCTGATATAATGCGAATGATGAAGAATCAAGTGAGTGGCTCTTCTAGCCAACCCGCAATGGCTGTGGATACTATAGATGAGGAAGTCAACGCTTTACATTCCTTTGGTGGCCGCAACAACCAGGGCCCAATGTCTAGCTCCTACACTCCCGAGTGGAGGAACCACCCCAACTTCTCCTGGAAACAATAGAACGAGGATGGGTAAGGACAGGGGCAGCAAAAGCCACGCTATAGCTCCAAGTTCGAGGACGAGGTACTAGGAAGGCTAAGGAGCCTAGATGAAGTAAAAAAAGATGTCAATGCACATGGGCAGTCTATAAACCGTCTTGAGCAGAGGTTGGACCAAATTTCTCTCTCTTTGGCTAGAAGGGAAGAAGGTAGATTTCCATCTCAACCACTACCAAATCCGAACAATGATGGGGTTTTTCTAGGGAACACTTCGAGTGCTTATGTTCCACCATCTTACCAAGCCCCACCAAACCCCTATGCTCCTCCGCCTCCTCAAGTGCCACTCAATTATCAATATGCTCCACCTCCACCTCATACCTACCAACAACCACCTCCACAATACCACCCCCACCACAACAACAACTGCAACCCCAATTCATTGTTCAAAATCCCAACTCTCCTCACCAAAGGCCTCCACCACCCCAACAGCCACAACCACCTCCACAAGCTCCCTCTCCTACCACCCATGAGCATGTGAAGGCGGTGACTACGTTGAGGAATTGCAGAACTTTGGAGAGCCCCCATGGTACAGTTGTTGGCAGAGATGACACTAAGGCTGAGCAGGTTGATACTGAGATGCAGATGGATGATACTATGATAAGAGGCAGTGTTGATACCGTGACGCCGAGCAGTGATACTGTGATACCGAGCCGTGATACCATGATACCAGTGATACCAGTGGATGATACTGTTGATTTGAACCGATTGGGTTCCCAACTCCCTCCATATCCTGATGCACTTGAGGAGCTTTCTGTTGCAAAGAAAAAGAAGAAGCATGCGGATGATATTTTGGAGATCTTCAAGCAATTGAAAATCAACGTACCTCTTCTAGATGCAGTCAAGCAAATTCCGTCCTATGCAAAGTTCCTTAAAGAATTGTGCACCTTCAAAAGAAAGACAACAGGGAGGACGCCTAAGAAGATCAAGCTCACTGAGCAAGTGAGCTCCATTCTCCAACACACCATCCCCCGAAAAAGAAAAGACCCCGGCGCTCCCATCATCTCATGCTACATCGGGGCACATCGCATAGACCAGGCTCTTCTTGACTTAGGGTCTAGCGTAAACTTGATGCTGTATGATCTGTTTGCTGAGCTCTAAATGGGGGAGTTGAGGCCAGCCCATTGCACTCTACAGTTGGCCGACCGATCTGTGAAGATGCCTAGAGGGCGTGTGGATGATGTGCTGGTCCGTCTTGATGAGGATACTTGTGCCTTTTTCCCAGCCGATTTTATCATTCTTGATATGGAAAAAGAGGCTACAAAGGTGCCAATCATCTTGGGGAGACCTTTCTTAGCCACAGATGATGCCGTGATCCATGTGAGGACAATGACCATGTATGTTACATTCATGCACATGAAGATCAAGTTGAACATCTTCAAATCTTCTACTACAGCCGAAGTGATAGGGGCCACCGAGGAAGATTGTTATTTGGTGGAATGCCTAGATGAGATTGTTGAAGAGTTCCTACCTACGTGGATTGAGACTGCCACCCAAGGTAGAGGTCTTGAACCAATTGTTGAGTTCCCTGACGATGATGATGAAGATGATGAAGAGTGTGAGCTAGCCTTAGTGGCTGCAACTCAGGACCTTCCTTCTATTTCTGCACCATTGAAGAACTCCCTTGAGGCACCCCTCGTTCTTGAGTTGAAGAAACTTCCTGAAGGATTGAAGTACGCTTTCCTTGGCTCAAATGACACCCTACCGGTGATCATTTCCTCCATTCTCTCTCCTGAGCAAGAAGATGCCTTGATGGAAGTCTTGAGGAAGAACATCCAAGCCATTGGGTGGTCTATTGCTGACTTGAGAGGGATTGACCCTCTATTTATGTGCATAGGATATACTTAGAAGAAGATGCGAGGCCGACCTGCCAAATGCAAAGAAGGCTAAATCCAAAGTTGAAGGACGTTGTAACTCAAGAAGTTGTAAAGTTTCTTGATGCAGGGATCATCTATCCCATTTCTGACAGTACGTGGGTGAGTCCCATCCAATTTGTGCCCAAGAAGGGTGGGATTACGGTTGCAGAAAATGTCAATGGTGAGCTTATGACGGTGAGAGAGCAATCCAAGTGGAGAATGTGCGTTGATTATCAGAAGCTCAATGAAAAGACAAAGAAGGATCACTACCCACTTCCATTTCTTGATCAAATTTTAGAGAGATTGGCTGGGCAGAGCTTCTACTGTTTTCTTGACGGATACTCAGGATATTTTCATATTGTTGTGCATCCAGCGGATCAGGAAAAGACGACATTCACTTGTCCAAGTGGTACATTTGCCTACCGGAGAATGCCATTTGGATTTTGCAATGCTCCTTCCACTTTCCAGAGATGTGTAACCTCAATCTTCGCTGACATGCTTGATTCGTCACTTGAAGTTTTCATGGATGATTTTTTAGTTTTCGGGAAAACCTTTGATGAGTGCTTGCTACATCTAGCTGATGTTCTGGAAAGATGTGTGAAAGTTCGCTTAGTTTTATCTTAGGAAAAGAGCCATTTCATGGTACCTGAGGGTATAGTTCTGGGACACCGAGTTTCCAAAGATGGGATTGAAGTTGACAAGGCCAAGGTGGGCCTTATTTCTACACTCGACATTCCTCCGACTGTAAGACATGTTCGATCTTTCTTGGGGAATGCAGGTTTCTACCGCCGCTTTATCAAGGACTTTAGAAAAATCTCAAGACCACTCTGTCGATTACTTGAGAAAGATGTTGAATTTCAGTTTGATGACAAATGTGTTGAAGCCTTCAATCATTTAAAAGAAAGGCTTATCTCTGCTCCTATCATGCAGCCCCCGGATTTCTCTCTGCCATTTGAGATCATGACGGATGCATCCGATATGGCGGTGGGGGCTGTGTTGGGTCAACGCATTGGCCGAATTCCTCATGCTATCTATTATGCAAGCAAAACATTAGACGATGCTCAAAGAAACTATACGACTACCGAGAAGGAGTTGCTTGCGGTGATCTTCGCTCTTAACAAGTTTCGGTCGTATCTCTTGCAAAACAAAGTGACAATCTACACGGACCATGCTGCGTTGAAGTATCTCATGTCCAAGAAAGACTCAAAGCCAAGGTTGATCTGATGGATTTTGTTGCTCCAAGAATTTGACATAGAAATTGTGGATAAGAAAGGAATAGAAAATGGTGCTGCAGATCATCTCTCCCTCCTTGATGGACCTTTTGATATGACAAGTCCAATCAAAGAGACAATTCCACACAAACAACTCCTCTTAGTCTCGTCTGTCCAAAAGCCATGGTACAAGCACATAGCGAATTTCCTAGCCAGTGGGAGGATACCGAGCATGTGGACAAGAGAGGAAAGCAAGAGATTGTTTGCTATGGTAAAAAACTATATTTGGGATGACCCTCACCTCTTTAAGTATTGCCCAGACCAACTCATTAGGAGGTGCATTCCGGAGATGGAGCAGCAAGAAGTCTTATCTATGTGCCATTCCAGAGTGTGTGGAGGCCATTTTGGAGGTAAACGCACGGCCGCCAAAGTTCTTCAATGTGGATTCTACTGGCCGACATTGTTCAAACATGCTCATGACTTTTGCAAGGGTTGCTTCAAGTGTCAAAAAGTGAGCACCATCTCAAAGAGGGACATGATGCCTCTATCACCTATTCTTGTGGTAGAAGTGTTTGATGATTGGGGGATTGACTTTATGGGTCTTTTCCCTCCTTCTTTCGGGTATGTCTACATCTTGGTCACCGTAGACTATGTATCAAAATGGATTGACGTTGTGGCAATAAGGACAAATGATCATAAGGTGGTGTGTGATTTCGTGAAATCCAACATCTTTAGCCATTTTGGTGTTCCAAGGGCTATGATTAGTGATGGCGGGAGTCATTTCATCCACCGCACCTTTGAAGGGCTGCTAAAGAGACATGGAGTGAACCATCGTGTAGCTACTCCTTACCACCCTCAAACGAGTGGTCAAGTTGAGTTGGCAAATCGGGAGATAAAGCTCATTTTGGAGAAGACGGTGCGACCGGACTGCAAGGATTGGTCACTTCACCTCAATGAAGCTTTATGGGCATATAGGACTGCATACAAAGCCCCGATTGGCACTACACCATTCAAGCTTGTCTATGGTAAGAGTTGCCATTTGCCGGTTGAGATTCAACACAAGGCACTTTGGGCCTTGAAGAAGATGGACTTCGATGAAGAGAAAGCCGGAATGAAAAGAAAGTTTCAATTGCATGAACTAGAAGAAATGCGGCATGAGGCATATGAAATGTCAAAGAGCTACAAGGAAAGAACCAAGTTTCTACATGACAAGATCATAAAGAAGAAAGAGTTTGAGCCCGACAAATGGGTATGGCTATACAATTTGATGCATGGGTTTTGAGTCACTTTTATAGGCTTATTTTATATCTATTTTATGCATGTATTTATCATTTTATTGATTATATTTGCATAATTCACTATAGTTGGCCTTTAAACTCTTTTTGCATCAAATTATACTTCTTTTATCATATTTATATGATTTTATATAATCCTCGGACTTATACACATGTTTCGACACTTTTTCAGGCACTTTTGCATTGTCCAGAGTCGATACTATCGACCCTGGTGTTGATAGTATCGACGTTTCATCAGAAAGCAACCCCAAAATGCGATCTTGGAAGGAATAACCTGTATCATGGTCGATACCATCGACCTTGGGGTCGATACTATCGACAGCGTCGGGATCTGGCGATTTTCAGCACTAAAACGGAGCGTTTTAATCCGACGGTTGAGCTTTTTCGGAGCCGTAAAGTGGTCCTATGACCTAAGAAGAGCACGGCCGGCCCTAGGGGGATATCATATTGTGTTGCAAAACATCCAAGAAGGAGAGATAGAGAGAGGATAAAAGAGATGAAGGCCGTCAACCGAGCGATCAGGGCACCTCCGACGGGCAATTTTGCTGCCGGAAGACTGCAAAATGCACATTTTTTGAGGAGGATCTCCAGGAACACCTTTGTATCAGGGGTTACACAAGTTTTCTCCGTGTTTCCCATGTTTTTCTTCTCTACACCTATGTATTTTCTATTGTCAATTATGTGGGGCTAATCCCCTTTATCTTTAGGACCGGGAGTAGCCCGGGGAAGCATTGTATGACGTTTTTATCATAGTAATTCATAATTTGTCTCCTAAATCTGTGGTATGCTTTCGTTTTCTCAATTATATTGTTATTCTTAATCACCATAATGATAATCTAATGCCTTTAATTCTTTGAAAGAAGAATTAACAGTTGAAAAGAGATGAAATTCACATTAATTAACAAATCCCTTGAACAAGGTGATGTATGATTAATGGTGGAAACCCAGAGGTCGATTCTAATGCACCTAGTTTAGGGTATAGGTTACTACGATGGTGGAACCGACCTAGACTTAGGTAGTGAATTGTACCACGACAGTGGACAATTCTGACTACAGGCCACTACCCAGATTGAGAGATGAACTTGAGTAGCTATATGGAAATTCATACAATGAAAACTCGTGGTGAAATCGTAATCCTAAAGATTTCCATTTGAATTGATTAAACTAAATATTTAATCGATTGCTTTGTTTTATTTTATTTTCTTTTATTTTACAACAACTCTCAAACTCTTTTAATCGGTTTAGCTGATCACAACCAGTTAGTAGTAGTCTACTAAAATTCACGTTTCCCTGAGTTCGACTCGGGCCTCACAAGGCCTATATTACATTGATACGTATACTTGTATTTGCACGCACAATTTACGCGTGTCAAGTTTTTGGCGCCGTTGCCAGGGAAACGGTGAATTTTAGCACTACGAGTGCTGCGAGATGCCACACTAGGCTACTTTTAATTCCTATAATTTTTTTTTCTTTTCTTTTTCATCTTTTGAACTGAATTGCAAATCTTATTCATTGTTTTAATTATTAGTACTGGTTCATACACTACCATTTGAAATTTCAGGTACTAGTAAAGTAATAATGGGTGACGGAGCAGAAAATGAGGAGCAGACGATCTGGGAAAGGATTAAGGCTTCTTCTTCTTCTGCGCAGAAGGGGCCAATCAAGAAACAAGCTATCAACATACCC
Source organism: Alisma plantago-aquatica (assembly GCA_963693085.1). Lineage (NCBI taxonomy): Eukaryota > Viridiplantae > Streptophyta > Magnoliopsida > Alismatales > Alismataceae > Alisma > Alisma plantago-aquatica. The sequence goes on from OY856411.1 coordinate 1,415,758,472, forward strand.
AGTTACAATATTGATCCAGGGCTTATTCAGTTGGTCAAATCGCAGGCTTTCCATGGACTTAAAAATGAGGATCTGGTGACCCACATCAGCACGTTTGTGGAAAATTGTGATATGATAAAGATTGACAGGTTCCCGCAAGAGACACTCTACCTGAAACTTTTTCCCAGTTCTTTAGTGGGCAATGCTTGGGAATGGCTGCACAATCTAGATGATGAGTACATTGAATCTTGGGATCACATGGTTGAGGTGTTCTTTGAGAGGTTCTTCTCACCTGAAAAGACAAACGATCTAGTGAGGAAGATACACAACTTCAGCCAGCGATCCGGTGAAACATACTCTGAAACTTGGGAGTGCTTCCAGATCATGCTGAGGAAGTGTCCACATCACGGCTTAGACAAGGAGAAGCAAGCTAAAATTTTCTACTTCGCCCTAAATGAACATGATAGGAACAATTTGGACTCAGTAGGTTCTGGTTTCTTTTTGAACAACACAGGCACAAGGTGTTGGGAGATTCTAAGGAACATTTCCAAAAAGCAGTCTTGGGGTGAAAGAGATGCACCGGAGCAGGTTGGCGTGACACATGAAGTAAGGGCCATCAAAGCGCTTAATGACAAGTTGGATCTTATAGCCAAGAAGCTCCTAGAGAAAGAGGATAAGGGGTCTGATGATGAAGCACATGCAAAGTATATGCATCAACAGGGATATAGAAATAACAATTATGATTGGAAGAAGGAACAAAATTTTCAGAAGCTACAGCCTACCCTAGAGGAAAAGAACAATGAATTGCTTAGCCAGGTGGTGAAACAAAATCAAGAGATGATGAGTACATTCACCAAGTAGTTACAGTCTTAGGGTGATATTTTGAATAAATTTGGGCAGACATTTCAAAGTCATGGAGCACAAATGAGGGCACTAGAGATGACTGTGACCCAAATTTCCAATGAAGTGGCGGCCATGAAGCATACAAATCAACAAAGACAGGCTGGGAATGCAGATGTTGTTCAAACACATCATCAAGTGAAATATATATCTGTGATTTCTGAGGCAGAGCCCCCGGTGGTGGAGGTCCAGGACAAAAGCAAAATGATTTTTGATATGGAGGCTACACCAAGAATACCATATCCTCGCAGTAATTATGGACTACTGGGCAGATTTTGTCCATTCAGAAAAATCCGCCAAGAGCACATCGCGGCCGCGCCCGCACCTAGGCAAGAGGAGCAGGTGAAGGCCATGCGTCATGGTGAAGCTACAGTCACTGAGAGAGGGGAGCAGCCACAAGTCATGCCATCCATGGATGATGTGTCAAATCCTATCCTAGAAGGTGGCGTTGAAGCAAGCTTAGGGGAGGAGACCCCTAAAGTTCCATATGTGCCACCACACAAGCGAGCGAAGGACCCAAACGTGCCTTTCCCGAATAGTCTGAGGCTGAAGAAAGAGCATAGGCACTACAAGAAATTCTTGGATATGTTTAGGAAGATCCATATAAATATTCTGTTAGTGGAAATGATAGAACAGATTCCATCATATGGAAGGTTTATCAAGGACATAATCACCAAGAAAAGGCGGATAAAAGACACTGACATTTGTGTTGTTGATGAAAAAGTGAGTTCTATAATCCAAGGACGGCTACCAAGGAAGATGAAAGATCCAGGATGTTTCTACATCCCATGTTCCATAGGCAGCCAGCATTTTCCACAAGCACAGTGTGACTCAGGGGCAAGCATTAATCTTATTCCACTTGCCACTTTTCAAAAGCTGGGATTGAAGAAGCCAACACAAACATCTATTACAATTGAGTTGGCGGATGGATCCATTATGAAGCCACAAGGTATATGCGAGGATGTGCTAGTCAAGGTCGACAAATTCATCTTCCCTGTTGACTTTGTGGTCATGGACATGCATGAGTTGGAAGGAGGTGAGATGCTATTGGGAAGGCCGTTCCAAGCTACGGCTGATGTAATCGCTGCCATTGGGCGAGGTTACTTGACACTTGGGATTGGTGATGATAGAGTTAAATTCAAATTACCGCATGACTCATTGGAGACATCTCTTGACAACCTAGGTTAAAGGTATCCTTATGTCAAGCCTAGGACATTAAACAAGGGCGCTTATTGGGAGGCAACCCAACTTTAGGTTCATTTTTATGTTTGTTTATGTTCTTTTATGTTTATGTACTTAGTTTTTGCTTAGGTTTTGATAATTTTTGTAAAAATGGTACCCTAACTCATGTTTTGAAGTGTGCAGAATGTTAAGGTCGATACTATCGACACCCATGTCGATACCATCGACCTTAGGGTCGATAGTATCGAGATTCCTGAAGATTTACAGAAAAATTGGTGATAGTAAAGTCGATACTATCGACCTTAGGGTCGATACCATCGACCTTAGGGTCGATAGTATCGAGATTCCTGAAGATTTATAGAAAAATTGGTGATAGTAAAGTCGATACTATCGACACTTTTGAGTTCCCAAGCTTTTATATGCGTCGGTACAACAAAATTTTTGATCCTGGGTCGATACCATCGACCTTGGTCGATGGTATCAACACCTGCAGTACAGCTACATAAAACAGGTTGTAAAAGGTATCGAAACGAGATTTTTTCGAACCATTTTTTGCATAGGAAAGATGGATGAAGCAAGTCACGTCTTAGAACCACTAAGACACAAAAATGGGCTACAAAAAGGAGGGATATAGCAAGTATCACTTGGTCCACTTGAGCATCTAACCATCCTTCTTCGCCACACTTCAAAGTGAACGGTACCACTGTTCCACCTCTTAAGTGAGAATGTTGACTATGAGGCCATAGTCATATTCAAGCTTGGGGGGGTGTTGGAACAACCCTATATCTTAGTTTCTACTTACTTATTCATGTTGCTTTTATTTTTGAAATATTAGTTGTTTTTATTTCTAGGTTTACTGCTTTTTTAGGATCCACATCTATCTAGTGTAATCTATGGAGCAATAAATGCATGGTTGCAATTGGGAGTTTTACTCTTGGGTTGTGGGCACATGAAAATACGAGCATATTAAAAACTTTTTGAGCTTATTCTTGTGAGTAATTGAGTTACATAACTGAGGAAGTGCTTGGGTGAGTCAGCTTCAGGACATGGGGACATGAATGACCATCTTTATTGTCTAAGGAAAAGTGATTGACAAGGATGTTTGAGCTCAAACCGACCAAACGCAAATGTGACCTTAGACTAAAGTTTAAGAGAGAAATCCTTTAGTTACCCTTTACACAGGTCTTTAGAGAGGGACATCTGATATTTTTGGAAGATTCTGTCAATTAGTCTTGTGATCTGATCCACCGCAATTTCATTCACACTCCACCATAAGAAATGGGAGCACATTATTGTCTTTCACTTTTTGATTGCATCTCATGTAGATAGGTCTTGCATTATATCTATTTTCACATTTTTTTTGCATGAAAATGAAAAAAAAAGGATAGAGTAGTTATACACGCACATTATCCTTAGGTGCGTGTCATTTAATTGCACTATCATTATGTAGTTGCATTTGCATCTTTTGAGCATATTGTACACCATGTATCTTATGTTACTCTGAAAACATTAAAGGTGGTGAGCTTGATCCATACCCTCCAAATAGAATGCTTCAAATGTATAATTTATGTAACAAGAAGTGAGCCCGACAAATAATTCATTATCATCTATGAAAATAAGGGCTTGATTAAAAATTGAAGAAAAATTGAAAAAAAGAGAAGAAAAAAAAGAATTGAGAAGTAGGATTGAGAGGGAGAAAGGAACATGTTCTCACCTGAGAACTAAGAAGAATAAGCACATGGTGTAGTTTTCTTAGATATTCCATCTCACCTTGAGACGGAATGATAGTGCATGCATCATTCCACCAAAAATGTAGCATTAGGACATTTTCACTTGCATTTTGCATCATGATAGGTCATTAATTTTTGTATTGCATTATTGACTGTTATGTGCTTCCATCTCTTCCAGAACCACCTATCCCATCCACCCGTTGCTCTAATCGGTAGGCCACCCATGATATTCTCCTCAATCATCAATATCAGGAGATCTGCTTCCATTTAGATGGTAGTTAGGAAATGAGCAACGTAGATAGGAGATCACAAGATGCATCAAGTATGGACCAAATGAGTTTATCATATTAACTGCTTTAATTGATAGTGTTTCACTAATTGGGGGATAGACATCTTTTACATAGGTCTTTGGTCGCCTGGATGGCAGTTAGTGTTCAGTGGTCAATGAGGGCCAGTTTGTGGAAAGAAAGTGGGGATGATGTAGATTCATTTCATATATTTATGTCCTATTTCTGACTTATCTCAACTAGATTCAAAGTTTTGTTTCTCGAGGATGAGCAAGGTTTAAGCTTAGGAGAGTTTGATGCATGGGTTTTGAGTCACTTTTATAGGCTTATTTTATATCTATTTTATGCATGTATTTGTCATTTTCTTGATTATATTTGCATAATTCACTATAGTTGGCCTTTAAACTCTTTTTGCATCAAATTATATTTCTTTTATCATATTTATATGATTTAATATAATCCCCAGACTTATACACATGTTTCGACACTTTTTCAGGCACTTTTGCATTGTCCAGAGTCGATACTATCGACCCTGGTGTCGATAGTATCGACATTTCATCAGAAAGCAACCCCAAAATGCGATCTTGGAAGGAATAACCTGTATCATGGTCGATACCATCAACCTTGGGGTCGATACTATCGACAGCGTCGGGATCTGGCGATTTTCAGCACTAAAACGGAGCGTTTTAATCCGACGGTTGAGCTTTTTCGGAGCAGTAAAGTGGTCCTATGACCTAAGAAGAGCACGGCCGGCCCTAGGGGGATATCATATTGTGTTGCACAACATCCAAGAAGGAGAGAGAGAGAGAGAGAGAGAGGAGACAAGAGACAAAGGCTGTCAACCGAGTGATCCGGGCACCTCCGACGGGCGATTTTGCTGCCGGAAGACTGCAAAACGCACATTTCTCGAGGAGGATCTCCAGGAACACCTTTGTATCAGGGGTTACACGAGCTTGCTCCATGTTTCCCATATTTTTCTTCTCTACTCCTATGTATTTTCCATTGTCAACCATGCGGGGGCTAATCCCCTTTATCTTTAGGACCGGGAGTAGCCCGGGGAAGCATTGTATGGCGTTTTTATCATAGTAATTCATAATTTGTCTCCTAAATCTGTGGTATGCTTTCATTTTCTCAATTATATTTTTATTCTTAATCACCATAATGATAATCTAATTCCTTTAATTCTTTGAAAGAAGAATTAACAGTTGAAAAGAGATAAAATTCACATTAATTAACAAATCCCTTGAACAAAGTGATGTACGGTTAATGGTGGAAACCCAGAGGTCGATTCTAATACACCTAGTTTAGGGTATAGGTTACTACGACGGTGGAACCGACCTAGACTTAGGTAGTGAATTGTACCACGACAGTGGACAATTCTGACTACAGGACACTACCCGGATTGAGAGATAAACTTGAGTAGCTATATGGAAATTCATACAATGAAAACCCGAGGTGAAACCACAATCCTAAATATTTCCATTTAAATTGATTAAACTAAACATTTAATCGATTGCTTTGTTTTATTTTATTTTCTTTTATTTTACAACAACTCTCAAACTCTTTTAATCGGTTTAGCTGATCACAACCAGTTAGTAGTAGTCTACTAAAATTCACATTTCCCTGAGTTCGACTCGGGCCTCACAAGGCCTATATTACATTGATACGTATACTTGTGTTTGCACGCACGGTTTACGTGTGTCACAATTCAAGGATGAAGTTCTTTCCCGAAAAGCTTCGTTCTAGATGGGAAGGTCCTTACCTTGTCAAGAAGGTGTACCCATCTGGGGCAGTGATCATTTGTGCAAAAGAAGGAGCTAAGGAATTCGCCGTTAATGGGCAAAGGCTGAAATCTGTTGTTGAGGTCGGCCCGGACAAGGCCAACCAAGATTTTGATATTATTATGCTTGTAGAAGAAGAATTCGATGAAGAGGAATGCTTAGATGAGGATGAGAAAGGGATTTACTACAAGGATCTCTTGAAAGTCCCGAAGAAGTGAAAAAGTCTAACAATCAATAAGCCTGGATGAAGGTGTTAAATTTAGCGCTAGTGGGAGGCAACCCATGTGGTTTGAGATTCTTGAACCTTTGCCTTTTCTATACTTCAGTTTTGTTTTACACAAATACACACACGCACATCTGTGCTTGATGTTTTTGTTTGAGTTTTTGATGAAATGGCAGATGATACGCACTAAGGAGAGAAATATCGAAGAAAAAAATGAAATGATGCCGAGTTGAGGCTGTCCAAGAGCCCAACATGGTTGTGGCACAAGGCCACGGCCGTAATGTTTATTGGTCAAAAGTTACAGGAGCCAACAAGAATTTTAGAGATTTGGCCCACGACTGTGGCCATATGCCACGACCGTGGCAAACTAAGAGAAATACGACTGTGTCCTTCGACCACGGTCGTGTTGAGGACAGACGAGGCTCCTTCAGTGACAACATGCCCGTGGGCTGACGCCACGCCCGTTCATTGAGGGAATTACCACGACCGTGGCCATCAGACATGACCGTGGCCGAATCGGGTTCAGCAAGACTCTATATAAACTCTCCGAACCACTCTTCCTCTTTTCTTATTCTTCCCCACGCAGAGCCACGACCGTGACGCCGTCAGTACCACCGTGGGCACTCATCCTCCACCTCCAGCCCTTCAAAACACCCCCAATTACCCTCCTTTCTCCACCATATCTCTCCCCAGCCATCCTCCTCCCTTTTCCACCGCAAATCCACCCCCAATCGAACCTCCTTCTCCACCTTCTTCTTAAAACCGCCCAGCCACATCCCCTACCTAAAACCTCCATGAAATCCCACTTTTCATCCACCAAACCCAAATTAAACCTCCCAATCACCTTCCTAACCTTCCTACCTCTCCATTCCACCCCCAATCCACTCCCATACCACTCCCTACTCATTTTCGAAATTCCAACCTAAATCATGAAGAAGGCAAGGAAGATGGTGAAGAGTGGGGTGAAGGCAACCCTCAACATCATCACTAGAGGGCGGCGTTCCAAAAATGCCTCCACCAACATCACCGCACCATCCCACACACCATCTCCACTCACCTCCGCATCCCACTCATCCGACGTCATCCACCTCAGCGACGAGACCTATGCGGGAGGAGAGGAAGAAGAAGAGGAGGAGTCTGAGGAGGTTACTCCCGCTCAATTGGTTGATGAAGTGGTACCAGAAGCTGCCCCGAGAGCCCGACGAACAAAAGCGGGGCCATCCACATCACGCCTATCCACATCCCGTGCGTCAGAGGGCCAGGATGAGCAGTCGCAGTCCGTGCGGCAATTGCAGCCCGGAGAGGAGCAACTTGCACAGTGGTACAATTTGGATACCACTTCGGGTTCGAAAACCTACACGCCGGCGGACGATGAAAATAGTGAAGATGAGGATATGGAACTGTCCATGGAGGATGATAATGTTCTGGCAAAGATGGAGGAGGAATGACTAAAAATCATGGGCAAGGTGCCCGAGGGAACTTCATATGGGAGGGGGCTGAGGCAAATGCATATCTCTCACAAATACCCGGAGTGCTTGATGAGGCAAATAGTCGCCACGAGGTATGGCAGTGAGAAGATACTTGATACCTTGGGCATCAAGGAGGCTGTAGAAGAGAGCTTGAAGACCGTGGGGTTGTGGCATGTTCTCTTCACGCCCCAAATATCATATGCCCAGATGACCAAGGAGTTCTTTGCTACGCTGGAAAAGACAAGAGTGAGAGGAAAATATGCTTTGAAGTTTACCATCTTAGGCCATTTCTACACTCTCACATCGAAGGACTTGAACAACATTTTTGCGGCAAGTCCAGAGGAAGCCAAGGAACTTGATGGTGGCTTGTTGGAAAAAGATTCGAAGTATGATTACGTGCTTTTCTGGAAACAAATGACAGGCAGAGATGGGTATTATGTAGGGAGGGTGAAGACTTCATCTCTAAGCAACCCTCTCATCCGCTACACGCAAAAAGTCCTTGCTAATACCATCGTGGGAAGATATGACAATCAGGGCACGATCTCACAAAAAGAAATGTTTGTCCTGAAAGCCATGACAGAAAAGTAGCATGTCAACCTAGGAGTGCTACTTATTGACCATATGAAGTCCATACCCTACAAGAGCAAGACTCCATTTGTCATGGGAGGGTTGGTCACTTCAATTGCACTCGGGTTGGGCCATGATCTCTCTGGGCTCGAAGATGGGTGTCCTATAGATTATGTTGATATGGATTATCTCATCCGCTCACTCACCATCAAGATGGATGGCAATAGGCTGATTTATCTTACTACCAGTCTACCGGATCTCGAGCTGGAGCTCCCATACCACGCGGTGCCTCTTCTATCCGTGTTGGGAATCTACTACAAGCTGAGAGACAAAATAGCAAAATGGGAGAGAGATCACCCTAGAGAGACCTACGTCAGGGGAGCCGATGTCGCACATGAAGAAATGGCAGAGTCAAATGTGCAGGGGCAGGAACAGCCAGTTGAAGAATAAGAGCAACCCCGGAAAAGACGAAGGAGGGATGAGGGAACATCCCAGCTGCAGCAGCCCTCGAGCAACGCCTATGACATGTCACAGATCTAGGTACAACTTGAGGATCTTTATCAGATACAGCAGCAAGTGCAGCTCACCCAGCAACACATGTGGCAAGACCAATAACAATTACACTACCAGGTCAATCACATGTACCACTACAACCACGCCCAGGCAGCAAGGAACCCCGAATGGGGTGAAGATTTTTGGGGTGGTGTAGTGGAATATCCAGCAGCCTACCCTCCGCCCCAGGATGCAGATTGGGGACAGTACTACCAGAACCAGCATCCTCCGACAGGCACCGTCCCTCCTCCAGATCACCCCCAGGGGCCGGACCAGTCCTCACAGCAGTACTGACACTTCCCCTATCTATCCTAAGCTATAGTTTCATGCTGAGGACAGCATGATTCTAAAGTTTGGGGTGGATAGGGCGGTATGCACCTCCCTTCTCTCTATCTAGTGATTTTTGCTCTACATCTTGCCATTTAGTTTAGTTTTCATTTTATTGCTTTTTCTGTCATATCCATGCATGTCATGTAGTTTTCATTCTCATCATTTTTGCGTAATTTTTCAAAATTTCAGCCATGCATTGCATCTCATGTAGGTTTTTGCTATTTTTTACATGTTTTAGCTAGGATTTACTTACTTTTTACCTAAAATTGTGTTTGAATGTGATTTAGTGCAATTTGGCAACTTTTTGGCCAATTTTGCCCAGATTTGATGTTTCTTGTCCAAAAAGTGTGTTTTGACTCAATCTTTACCATATTGAATGAAATTGCTTATCTTTGACAAATACAAGATGACATGCTATGATGGAGTGCTATGTGGTATCAACGAGTGACTTCTTACATGCTCATCACCTCTCTTGGGAATGTGTTGGTTTGATTGAATTATGATCCGAGCAAGCATAGAACGTTTAATTTTTGTGGAGTTACTTGATTGATATATGGATTTCATTTGGTTCATTCATGTGATGTGATATCTATGGTGAAGTGTCAGACTAGTTTTCATGCAGGAGACCTTATGTGGAAGATTATGCCAAGTGACCCCTCTTTGACCCGACTATTCTTCCACCATCTTCGTACCCCTCCGCCTCATAAAAAGATGTCAAAGTGCACATATTAGCCGTGGCCACCTCCAAAAGTTTGGGGTGGCCACATCTCTATCTCCCCACTTCACTCTATCCACCATATGCCCTACCTACACCAAGGGCAAAGAAAAAAAAGAAAAGAGAAGCAAAAATAAAATAAAAGGATGCTCCTGTTTAAGAGCATTCAAATAAAGAAAAGAAGAGTGTGTAATAGCACTCTGAATCTTACTGCAACCCTTTCTTCATTCTTTCATACCCATGGAGCTAGGAAACATTAAACCTAGCTCACTTTATCCCTTTCCGCAGCCATGTGGGTCATTTGGCATGACTTGAAGCATAAGGTTGAATGCATGAAGGTGAAACAACACTCCTAGTCATCGGTGATTAACATCATCATGAAATGGTCTACCCGGAACCTTATGGATGAGATATTGATAACTTGTGCACCCCATGCATTATATGTGAAGTTCATGTGCTTTGTGCTCTCTTCGTGGTTGGTTTGTGAAAGTAGAATAGGAGGGAAGTGATTTGCATGTACCTAGTCACCTTTGATCCCATTTAGCATTTGTCACCCATCATATTGCATTTGTCATATCTTTTGATTGTGGAAAATGGAAAAGAGATTGAGTTGGAGCATACTTGAGGACAAGTATGTTTCAAGTTTGGGGTGGTGATCCAACCCTATTCTAGGGTTGTATCTTGTATTTTATTTGTACATTTATCACATTCAAATGTAATAGAATTACATGTTATCTCCCATAATATGAATATCAATGCAATTTGTGCTTATGGATGTTCTTTGCACTATTTTCAGGTATTTGGACCACAATGGATGGACGAGTGTGATGGAGGGGCCCAAAGAAGGCCCCAAAGCTCCCCCAACCTACCCTAGTGGCCAAAGAGTCATCACCAAGCAAGGACATCTGAAATTGACAAAGTTTGAAGTTCATCAACCTGCTCAAGCCCTCACCACGGCTGTGGCCACTACCCACGGCCGTTATGTTTATTGCCAAGGAGCAGCAATTCCAACAGGAGAAATGGCCAGAATCACCACGGGCATGGCCCTCGGCCACAAACATGACAAGCCAGAGTCACCACGGCCGTGGCCACTGCCCACGGCCGTTATGTTTATTGCCAAGGAGCAGCAATTCCAACAGGAGAAATGGCCAGAATCACCACGGGCATGGCCCTCGGCCACGACCATGACAAGCCAGAGTCACCACGGCTGTGGCCACTGCCCACGGCCATAATGTGTATTTCCAAAAATCAACAGGAGAATGTTCGTTAGATGCCACGCCCGTGGCCACACACCACGCTCGTGACCCAGCCTCTTCACCATGGTCGTGGCTCCTCGCCACGGTCGTATTGATCCACTCCAATCATTTCCAGTTTCCCTTCACCATGGTCGTACCACCTGACCACGACCATGTTATACCGTCTTCACCACAGCCGTGGCCCTTCACCACGGTCGTGGTGGCCCTCTTTCCAACAGACTTTTCCACTGTTTTTCCTATTATACCCCCCACTTAGCTCTAGCTCCTATATAAGCACTAGTTGCTTCTAAGGCTCGAGAGATAGCACCCCCTGGCCGCAACCTAGCTGCTCCCTTGCCTCCATTACTCCCATCCACCTACTTCCTTGCATTTAATCCCATTTCCACCCACTTTCCACTCATTTCCACCATAGAAACCTAGTTTCTCTAGGTTTCTATCCATCCATTCCACCATTTCCATGCTCTTAGGCACCATTAGAGGAGGAGGATCGTGGCTGGCAGCAAGGAGGTGAAGAAGTCAAACTTCATCAAGCATCCATGGTGTTTCCCACTCTCTTTCCCTTCTCCTTTGTTTCTGTTTTGATCATGTATAGCTAAGCCCCCCCTTGGGTGGGCTGTTTGGGGCAAAAATGTGACTTTGATACCATGTTGGGGAAATATAATTTTTAATGAACATATTTCACTTCTATGATGATTGCCTTTGCTTGTATCTCATTTCCCATTACTTGTGCATGTGCTTGTTGTTTAATTACATTAATTGCTTGCCTTGTGGTGCTTGAAGACATTTGCCTCTATGGTGTTGGTTTCTATGTAGCTATCATAGGATTGGCTCCTAGGTCCTTAATTCGGATCCCTAGCTAGCCCCCTATCTTCCTACATAATCACCTTCTTCCTACATGCAAATGTGAGTTCTAAGTGACTAGGATAAGTGTGATTAGTGCAATTGCCTAGGATTTCCTAAAGGCTGAGGTGGCTAGTAGCATGAGGTCAAATATCTTCATCTCTACTCCCATCCTTACCCTTGGTCCTCAATTGACTAATACCACTTATCCTAGAGACCTAGACTTGGTGAGTCCTATGAGAATTACACCTAGCCCTAGTTCTCCAACTAGTAGCATAGGGTACATCCTCATAGCACCCACCTTGTTGTTTGGTTTGGCAGTCTAGAATGAAATATGCTAATTGCTTGTTATGGTGACATCCCCCAATTAATGTCAAGGTCACATTCCCAAACGGCCCACCTCCTTCATCTAATTGCTTAAAACCCTAATTGCTCGTTAATGCTAATGTAGTTCAATTGCTTTAGTCAACTTAGTTAATTGCCTAGTTTTGTTAGCTAAGTGTTAATTTAGGTCTTTGATCTTGATTAGTGGTTAACTTAGGCTCTCAATTGCTAGTTGCTTTCTTAGTCTAGTGTAGTTTGTTCTTGCTCTTGTTTAGATAGCTTGTTGACTTAGATTGCTAATTTAGCCTTTTGATAACTTAGTTTCATATTGCATTTCCTACTTGCTCACTTAGCTTAATCAACAACCATCCAACCTTTTAAACCCTAAAAACCTTACTCTCCGCAATAGGAACTTAGCTTACCCTGTCTAACTCTAGTGCCCCCTCTATCTTCGTGGATCGACCCTGTACTTACCGCCTCACCTATACTATGACACGACCCTGTGCGCTTGTGGGTGTAGTGTCTTAGTAGATGTAGGTAGTTAGTGTAGGTCTTACAAATTTTCGAAAGCATAAGATCCCACATCCCGTGCGCTCCGACCTCGTGGGGTGTAAAAGCACCACTAGCGGGGACGCACCAGGGACAAATCCCATCTCTATCACTCACAATATATCCCCATGTGTTAAAGTCACCCAATCATCACTGTTATAACAACCCATGTTTCAGGACTGTGTTTGATGATGTCAAAGTATACCCAACAACATGTGATGAGTGCACTGATTTCATGTCTAAGAACCACAATCATCACCTTCATTATGAGAGATGACTATGACCACCAATGATGGAACCCATGTGTCACTCTCAAGGTGGGTCTGTCTGATACACTATTCCCTAACATGTATCTGTGTTCTTGGTTTGATATTGTCATATCATGACTAATGAGACTCAGTCATCAACTAACTCACACTCCAGTCTTGTGTGTTACTGGCATCTTTCTACCTTCCACAGTAACAACTGAATAGGTACATAATAAGAATGTACATACTCTTAGCACTCACATGATCTCATTCTCCAAGTCACATACTTGAAGACATAAGTCATTGAATATTGTCATTCTTTGGACATTCATAATGTTTCCTCATCATCTCATAACTAAATGAAACAAAATGAATTGGAAGCTTACCTTTATAAGTACTAATTAAATCCTTTATGGTATATGTCATGTCAATCGTCACATGATTGGCTCTATGGGCATACCTTACCAACAGAATTCCACTTGCACTTAGAGACAATCACCCATGAATCATATTCTTAGTGATCTAAGCATGTCCACCATGTTTCTGCTGCATTAGTGCTAATTCAATGAGCTATCAACACTTTGCTATTAGTCGGTATATTACATGTTTCCTTATCTCATTATTGTACAATTTCTCATATGAGACAAAACTATCATAATATGGTATCTTATATTCCTTGCCTAATAAGTAGCTCCATTGTCATTGCAATATTACTACTGAGTCATCAATGGTTGGAACATCTATAAGTTCATCATATGAACCTTTAGATCCATATAATATCACTATGTGTTCATAACACAAGTATACTAGGCTTTTATTGCTGAATAGAATTAATGGTTATTCGTTTGGAACCCTTCCAACTAACAACATTTCTCCTTGTAAATCAAACATATTTTAATTTGTGATCACTTTTGTCATCATGGAAGCTTGCATCTGTGTAACCCTTTACATCCAACTCTTCCTTTATTGCTATCTTTTAGTTACTAGCAATCTATCCTTAGATACTTCTCAAGTACTAATGGATGACTTTCCAATAACCCTTATAGGAATTTAATATCACCTTGTCATGTCTAATACATACAAGATTTTATGGGATAAGTACATTTATATCATTCATGATAGATCCATTGTTACAACCTATGGCATCTTAATCATGGCATTTCCATTCTTCACAAGAATTGGAACCTCTGGTCCATGAGAGACTAATCTGGATTCTCTCTCATTGAATCCTTTATGTGTCGAACTCTTTCAACACATTGCTATTATATGTGCTCAAACTTCCATTGTGAAACATTCAAGAACTATCTCATAGGTCTTGATACTTATCTCATAAGATGTTTCATCTTAGCCTTCATTGTCGAATGGGTTTTCCATGCCATATCTTAATATCCACAATATTTTAAAAAAAATTGGCAATTCATTCATCTCATTACATGGGTTCGAACTCATGACCTTTCGGTCTTACATCATCACTTTTACACTGGGGTGTGACTTCATTGGCAATATCCACAATATTGAGATGTTATTCCTTATCATATGTGGAATATTCATATATCATCCCACTAAATCTTTTGTAATCACAAATTTCATCTTTTATATTGATTTAAGTCAAACTCTTTGACTATCTTGTCAAATCAAAAGATCCCATCTCCGAGATGCTTGTTTCAATCCCAGATTAAACTTTGGAGTTCATAGACTTTATTTGCATTCTTGAAGTTATAAAACCTTTTAGGTTGTGTCACGTACACATCCTCTGAAGTATTCCCTTTAAGGAATCCGGATTTTTTCTTCATATGCTAAATCTCTTAGTCCATTTGAGCTACAACAATAAGCCTCACAAATGGTAAAGAAGTTTCTATCATGTTCAACAACTTGAACTGATTTGAAAAACTTATTCAACCTATTTGTCCTTTTATGTTATCCATGTAGATCTTTGCCATAAGACCCTAACATAACCTTTTGTGTTTTACTCCTTAGGTAGTACTATCAAGGGCATACCTTGTTAGTTTACATGGACTCGATAATGGCCTTAAGCCACTTCTCAGATTTGACTCTTAATGGCTTCTAGTTGATTAGTTGGCTCACCTTGTTGTGACCAACATATCTGAATTGTTAGATTCACAATCCTTCCAATTTCAGATGTGGTCTACTAAAAATATTTTGTTCTATGTCACATGAAGAACTTGAGATTACACAACATCTTGTGATTCTCTTAGCTCTCATTGTACCTCTTTGTTGACCTCAAACATTTTGAGTTCTACTTTTACTCCCGTTAATTCTTTTGGAACTCAATTATCCTATCAACAAAACACTTGTTATTGGATTGGAATTAAATAGTAGTGTTCAACAATTATGGTTTGTGGATAAACCTTTTCAAGATATTACTTTCTCAATGTAGGTTTCATTCCTTTAGACATATTGGGACATTCTGAAATCATATCATATATGATGTCTTATAAACCATTCAAATGGCACATCATTTAGTGATAGCTTTATGTTTACGAGGGTATAAGAAGACTAGATTAATTGATAATTATATCATGACTCATCATGGTATAATTCCTTCATTCTGACACATCATTATGTTCAGATGCATTTGACTTGTGATACATTATCACAGTTCTTCTTGAAAGTTCTCAAGGTATTGATGTAAAGTATTTCAACATTTGATCAAAGTTTCAAAGCTATACTTCATTTATAATATCCTTGAACACTTTAAGAGATTTATGTTTCTATTTTACTGAGTACATATCATCATAGTACTAGTAATAGAAACGAAGTATAAGTAATTATCTATAGCATTTGTTCCATAAGATCTTCATGCATCATATGTATAAAGTATGATGGAAAGCTTATCCTCCCACAACATCTGGTGAAGGATGTCATCTCACATTGTGCGCAAATAAGGCTTTGCATGTTTCCTTAGGTTCAATAACCAATGGATCTAGATCAAATCAATATGTATTCTAGACATGCATTTCTTATATGTATGTCCAAGTTGACTATTGCTGATGATAGTCTTGAGTTATCAATTACAATCCTTTGGTATTAACGTTGAAAAACTTATCCAAGATTCTTTTAAAGTAAAGATCATTAGATATTTGGGCATTGCCATGCATGATCATATTTTTTGGAAATAGAAACATTAATATCTTACTTTATTGATTCATCAATCTTGTCATACAAGATGCTTAAAGTAAATGTTTCTAATTTCTTGTCATAATGAAACAACATTCCCATTAACTCTATTACGTGCCCATTGGGTTAAGATAAATTTAAACGTAGACTAAAGCTCCAAAAACTCTTGCTTTTCCTTGTCCATCCTTGTCCTCCATGAGGACTCTTACTTCTTCTTAGATCTTGCACATCAAGTATGTCAGATCTTTGTTTGGTATCACATACCAAAATGAAGAAGTAATTAAATTTATCTTATAACATTTATACCTGAAGCAGAGGCCTCACTGCCTTCCGTCTTCTTCTTTAGTTCCTCTAACTAGAGTAGTCAATTTCTTTTTAAATGTCCAAGTTGTTGACAATGGTGACATTTGCCTCTTTTCTTCACTCCTCCATTTGCTTCGAGATATGAAGACTTGGGCTTCTAGATAGCTTTAGAACCCTTTTTAGTTTTTCCTTTGTCTTTAGACTTCCTTTTTGTCTTGTTGATCACCATCACAGACTTAGGTTTGTCTTTTTTCATATATCCCTCAGGTATTCTAAACATGCTCAACAACTCTGTCAATGTTTTGTCAAAACCGTTCATGTTGCAATTCGTGACAAATTGATTGTAATATTCTGGCTGAGACTGCAGAATCACATCAGTGAACTACTCTTGACCTAAGGGGAATCCCAGTCTAGCAAGGTTCTCCACATACCCAATGAGTTTGAGTACATGAGGACCTATTGAGTCTCCTTCTACCATATTACATTTGAACAATGCCTTGGAGACATTGTATCTCTCTTGTCTTGCCTGATCTTGGAACATGCTCTTGAGATGTGTGACCATCTCATCACATCCATGTTCTCATGCTACCTCTGCAACTCATAGTTCATGGAGCATAGCATCAGACACTTGACATCTACATCATCTTCAGTATGCTTATTATAAGCATCCTTGTCAGCCCTAGGTGTATTTTGAGGTGGTTCATCTAGTTCTGGCGTCTCTAGAACATAGAGCTCATGCTCCTATGTGAGAAAGATTCTCAACGTCCTGAACCAGTCATGAAAGTTGTTCCATTTAGTTTGTCCTTCTCAAGGACCAATCACAGAGAAAAGTGATTGTTGTTTGTTACCATTTGTTTCTACAAAAGAATTTGCAATTTTTGTCAAAAACTTATTTTTAAATTTTTTGATTTGATTCCATTAAAAATTGGGCGATAATAATTAGGTCTTTAAATAATTATCGTTCTCATTATTTTTTTCAAATTGATAACCCTCAAGTATAACTATATAAAATTGCAGAGAATAATTTTCTAATGAGAAAGACCCAAGATAATTCAACTATGACCTGACCAATATCAACATACATGGTCAATCATCAAGGAAGGCAACTTGCCAATTGCATCATATGGAATTCTTGATAGACGATATGTGCAACTCCTTACCATAATCATTTGTATGCTTCTGGGCTTAGACGCTCTAAGAATCACCAGTTAAGACTGACCTAATAGCCAACATGATAACAATGCACCCCGTAAAGGTGAAACCTACATTACTATCATCACACCCACGAGGTAGACGGCGCACCACATGAAGGCGTAACCTATGCTTGGTTGAATAAGATTTTCATGTGGTTTTCTATTGGAAAGCATCTTAGACTTAATATGTTTGATTGAGGGATTTATATATATATATATATATATATATATATTATATCCAATCACCACATATATAGTATGTATCATATACATGTTATATCCCATAATGTAAACATGTAATATACAACAAAAAGTGATAGTTATGGCCATGTCTAATGTAATTTCTTGAAGCCATAAAGGAAATACTACCACCTAGGTTAATCATCACATCATATGTATGAACATGTTGTTGGTGTAGATATGTGCTTGCCAATCTGGGTAGATCAGTTCAACCCTTGAACCGGTCGTCTCACCTCTAGGTCGGTCAGTTGGTCCTACTATCCAACTGATGTTTGAACTCCTTCCAAATGGTTTATTGGACCTTATGGGACAGACATCTGGCCTCATGACCAACTGATGTTCGGACTCCATCCAAAAATAGTCGGTGGGTTCACCAGGAGGTCATCTGGATCCTTCATTCTGTCCTCCATGGTTCTCCAGACAGTCAGCTCATCTCACGAACTAGTCATCTCATTTGGTGATGATCTTCTTCTTCATTGTTTCAAGAACAAAACTATCTTATTGCTACTTTATAACATTGTATAAAGAGAAACCTCGAGTTACATTCGAGGGGAGCAAAGGTAGGAAAGAATTAACTTTACATTGGGAATAGGTAGGTAGAGGTTCAGTACACAGATCAAGATAAATAGGAATAAAACCAAACCATCCAACCACACATATATTTAGGTTTTAGGCCATAACCATGCTACACATCCACCATGAAACTGCTTTTAGTGCAATGCCTACAAATTGCACACACACACACACACACACATATATATATATATATATATATATATATATATATATATATATATATATATATATATATATATAGGGAAATGCCTACAAATTGCATATATATATATATATATATATATATAGAGAGAGAGAGAGAGAGTCATGCTAGAATACACTCGAGTGTACAGGTCGCACGAATACACTCAAGTGTTTTTGCATATCAAGACTATTTTTTTCAAAATGTAAACTGTTGATCTTCATCGTCATACTATAACTATTCTACATACAAATTTTGAGCCCATTTGGATGAGTGTAAGTCACTCATCCAAGGGTAACAAAATCGACACGCGAAATTAATTTGAAATGTATAATTTTTGCGGTCTTTATAACATGACTTATAAATGTCCAAATGTGCTCAACTTTTTCATATGAGCTATTCACAAGATGTTTAATAAGATCAATGGATTAGATTTTTTAAAAACATATTGCATCATGAAAAACTACTTTAGTGTATTTTGCTCTGAATACACTCGAGTGTATTCTAGCCTGACTCTCTCTCTCTCTCTCTCTCTATATATATATATATATATATATATATATATATATATATTGGCTTGTACACATATGAGACTATTTAAATATTCAAATTGTATGCAATAAGTAAACGATAAACCAAAAATCAATCATATTGACTATCCTAAAATATAGTAAATTGACATGGCTCTAATACCACTATTGGGAAATATAGGCACAGAGTATAGCAGCAGAAATAAAAAATATATTCTATATGTATTCCTATAACAACAACACTGCATCAACTACTATAAAATAGGACAGATGGTTTAATGAGTTATACATGATCTTGGAGCAAGTCCAGTGACTACAACTCATTGTAGTTGCAACTACCTTCTAGTTGCTCTTGCACAGTGGCTGTGCAACTCCTGATTTTCACCGTTAACAATGAACAAAATAACTTCTACAGTGACTCATGTGGTCTCGCCACGAACTACAGAGAGACTTTGCTCTCCTAACAACAACCAAAGGATTCCTACCTCTATAGTAGTCCACAAAAACCAACTAGAACTTCTGGCATTCAACTAAAATAGATAGGAAGGAGGTGTCCCTCTTGTTGGCGTACTAGTCACCAACTTGCTCTCCCACAACAATGATCCTCAGTTGTTCTCTCCAGTAGTTATCCCTCCCTAGTCGGGTAGGACTTGATTGGACTCTCTTGGTTACCACAACCAGAGAGGATAAAAATTGTCAAAGAAACTGATTTTCAATTGTTTGTGTTATTGTTGTGCTCTAGAAAGCCTTTAATACCCCTCTATTTATAGGTGGGGTTATGTCTAGGGTTCCCAGTCTATTCGGGATCTGTGCGGGAGTAGAAGAGACTGGAAGATCTTGAATTTTTGCAACTTGTGAGACACGAAACGATCATCTGGAAGACCAGATGGTTGTATGGCATTGTGAGATGGTCATGTCATACTGCCAAATAGTCATCTGGTTGTTTCCCAATCACATACGAAATTGAAATTTGGTTTTCCATTAATGCTAAACATTAATTCCTTGTATCATAAGTATTGTGCAATCGAAACAATTTGGGAAAGTATCTAGAACCTTCCTCTGACCTAACTGAGTGATCTCGCACATGCGAGACAGTCATCTCGCTCACCCAGACGATCTTCTGGTGGGCTGAGCCGAACTGATTGGTTCAACAGAATGAACCAGTCAGTTCACACCTCAGTTTGGACATAAATTGTCCAATTCAATTTATGATCATCCTAACCACCCAAACGATCGTCTCAACACTTAAGATGATTGTGTGGTACACCAAACAACTGTCTCAACATGTGAGACGACCGGATGGGGTGCAATTTGTTGATCTGTTCGTGAATTGAGTACCTAGACACATTAGTAATCAATTCAATCATCATTCAAGATTAAACTCCTCTTCTAGATGAGTTCCTTTATGTGTGACCCTATAGATCCCATATCACGTTGGCACTGAATGTCCATGCCTAGCTCATGATATCACAAGTAGAGAGTGGTGCCTAGTCGCACATTAGTCTGCCCAAGTAAATGGAAAGTTGGAGAACAACTTCAACCTACAATCTATGTAAGGTGTTATAATGATTCTATCATTCCTTTATCGTTGATATCCATGGTGAACTCAAGGCATGGAGTCGTCATCCTCTCAACGTTCAACCCATGTTCCTTGAACCAAGAATAGACTATATGAGATAATGTGACCTCAATATCATATATTGATCCACAAGTGCATACACATGCTTTTCTCAGTCTCGCTTATCAAGTGGCCAAGATATCATACTCAAGTAGGAGGGACAAATCCCATCTTTATTACTCACAATCAATTTCCATGTGTCAAAGTCACCCAATATTCACCATTATAACAACCCATGTTTGAGGAATGTGTTTGATGATGTCAAAGCGCACCCAATGACATGTGATGAGTGTAGTGATTTTAGGTCTAAGAACCACAATCACCACCTTCACCATGAGAGATGACTATGACCACCAATGATGGCTTCCACATGTCACTCTCAAGGAGGATTTGTCTGATACATTGTTCCCTGACATGTATCTATGTGCTTGGTTTGATATTTCCATATCATGACTAATGAAACTCAGTCATCAACCGAATCACACTCGAGTCTTGTGTGTTGCTAGTGTCTATCTACCTTCCACAGTAACAACCGACTAAGGACATAATAAGAATGTACATACTCTTAGAATTCATACTATCTCATTCTCCAAGTCACGTACTTGAAGACATACATCATTGAGTATTGTCATTCTTTAGACATTCATAATGTTTCCTCCTCATCTCATAACTTAATGAAACAAGGTGAATTGAAATATTTCCTTTATAAGTATTAATCAAATCCTTTACAGTATATGCCATGTCAATCATCACATGATTGGATCTATGGGCATACCTTACCAACAAAATTTTATATACTTCCCATTCTTGAGTGGATCAACCCACACATATATATCATGCATAAAACAAACAACCACTCCATAATCAAACAAAAATATTATTTTGAGGTATAATTATCCTTATCTTACTATTTTGAGTCCTATAATAATTTTTACTACTTAGTAATGAAATGTTCATAATGAGTTCATTCTAAATCATGGATCCAATAATCGATGTTCACAAACCAAATCAAACTAGTTCTCTAGACCTAATCATCTAACTTGACTCTAGAATCTAACCCTAAGGATGCAATATTGGAATTTGGTGCAAGAACCTACCCACTTATCATGCATGTAAGTAACAACCTCAATGGATGATGCGGGTGACTTTTCGAGGGTTTGTATCTTGTATATTTAACTACATCTTGATCTTTATTGTTTCAATCCTTAGCCCAAGAAGATGCACATACCTCTTATTGACTTTACTATGATATTAAAGTATATGATATACTAGTATGCTACTTGTTACAATATTGCCTAAGTTTGCATTTCATGTTATGAAATTTTGTGTTTACTATATATGTTTCTATAACATAGACATAAATTATGATTTCCATTATAATAGTTATGAATACCCACTTTTTGAGTTTTATGTAAACTTTAATGAAAATGATGGAAGGTAACTCTTGGAGTTGAGGCTCTCAGCCTGCATAACATACAATGTGAAAACCCTCCCTCAACTCTTTAGTAGTATAAAACTTGTAATTGTCCACAGACGAGTGATTCAACTTCACAGGAAGAGACTTCTGGGCAGGGGGAGCAAGATCAGGACCAGGCAGAGTCCTCAGAGCAGCAACTGAGGAGGTCTGACAGAGTACGTAATCCTTCATCCAGATATCCGACATCTCAGTATATCTTGCTTACTGATCAGGGGGAGCCAGAGACTTTTCAGGAGGCACAAACTCATAGAGACAGAGTACAGTGGCATCAGGCGATGCAGGAGGAGATGAATTCTTTGCAGAATAATGACACCTATGAGATTGTGGCACTTCCCAAGGGTCGGAGAGCACTAAAGAACAAGTGGGTCTATAGGATGAAGAATGACGACACTGGTAGTGATATTAGATACAAAGCCAGACTTGTTGTCAAGGGCTTTGGTCAAAGACTAGGAGTGGATTTTGATGAGATATTTTCTCCGGTTGTAAAGATGAGTTCTATCAGATTGGTTCTAGGCTTGGTTGCTAGTCTAGATCTGGAGCTTGAGCAGATGGATGTGAAGACAGCTTTCCTTCACGGTGACCTTACAGAGGAGATCTACATGGAGCAGCCAGAAGGTTTTAAAGTCAAGGGGAAAGACCACTTAGTCTGCAAATTAAAGAAGAGTTTGTACGGGTTGAAACAGGCTCCTAGACAGTGGTACAAGAAGTTTGATTCTTTCATGCAGAGTCACGAGTACCAGAAGACAAGTGCAGATCCATGTGTCTACATCAGGAGGTTTCCCAATGACAGGTTCATTATTCTACTACTCTATGTGGATGACATGTTGATAGTGGGTCAGGATCTCAGTTTGATCAGAAAATTGAAGACAGAGCTTTCCAAAGCCTTTGAGATGAAGGATTTGGGACCATCACGACAGATTTTGGGGATGCAGATCACACGTGACAGGACACAGCGCAAGTTGTGGTTGTCACAACAGAGTTATGTTGAACGGGTACTTGAGCGGTTTAACATGGGCAAAGCCAAAGTCGTGGGGACTCCACTTTCAGGTCACTTCAAGCTGAGTAAGAAGTCATGCCCATCTACTGATGAGGAAAAGGAGGAGATGGCAAGGATTCCCTATTCTTATGCTGTAGGGAGTTTGATGTACACAATGGTGTGTACCCGTCCTGATATTGCTCATGCAGTTGGCGTTGTGAGCAGGTTTCTCTCAAATCCTGGAAAAGATCACTGGGAGGCGGTCAAGTGGATCTTCAGATACTTACGAGGCACGAGCAACACGTGTTTGATGTTTGGTGGTTCAGAACCAGTTCTAAAGGGCTTCGTTGATGCTGGCATGGCAGGTGATATAGATCACAAGAAATCTACTTCTGGGTATATCTTCACTTTTGCAGGGGGAGCCATATCTTGGCAGTCGAGGTTGCAGAAGTGTGTTGCACTTTCAACTACAGAGGCAGAATACATTGCAGTAGCGGAAGCAGGAAAAGAAATTCTCTGGGTGGTGAGATTTCTAAGGGAGCTGGGGATGATTCAGATTGACCAGACTATTTTCTGTGATAGTCAGAGTGCCATTGAGTTGAGCAAGAGCACAATGCATCATGCACGGACAAAGCACATTGATGTGAGATATCACTGGCTTCGTGATGTTATAGAGAAGAAGTTGTTGACTATGAAAAAGATCCATACTGAGAAGAATGCTTCTGATATGATGACCAAGGTGGTGACACGAGACAAGCTAGAGCTTTGTAAGAAGCTCTGCGGTGTACATTCCCAATGATGATCGCTGAAGACCATATCTCCTCTTGGGCTGGAGGGGGAGATTGTTGGGATTAGGAATATAATCCAGCCCATGTCTTAGTGGGATTTAGACTTGGGAGGGTTGATTTGTGCTACCAATCTTAATAGGAGTCAAATCTTGAATAGTAGGAATATGACTTCCTATGTGCAACATGCAGTTGGACTAGGATTCGAACTAGGACTAGAATTCCTGGTTGCAATCACATGCATGGAGGCCTATAAATAGAGGCCCCTGGGGAGGCCTTTGGATTATCCACCGGTTGAGGTGTGAGTTCTCCAGTTGCTTGTTGGTGCCTTCTGTGGTAGAGGGTGCCAGAGAACAAGAACAACTGGTAGAGAAGCTCTCTTGGTTTATAAGAGAGGGCCAGCGACTTTGCCTTGAAGCAAAGTAGCGGTTGGCGGTTGCTACCCGGATTTAGGAGTAATTAAATCTGGGAGGTGTGAGTTGTAATTTTATTACATAGTGCTTATTAGCGGGATTGCCCCGTGGTTTTTCTCTCCTTATTGAGGGTAGAGTTTTCCACGTTAAATCTGGTGTTTTTCTTCTTTGTTTATACGCTTGTTGATAGCGCTTCCGTGACAACTTTTCGTCACATCCGGGGCTGTATCGGTACAACATCCCCACCAGTTTGTAGATGCATTATTACCAAAAGACAAGGAGACAACTCATCACATTTTTATACGTCAAAGTGTAGCTTTGAACAACAAAATGGACAGAAGTGATATTATGATATTCTTGTACCAAATCTCATCAATTGTTATTATGACATGACATTTACATGTTTTTAAAACCACTATTTTATTCTCGAAGTCCGAACCTAGACCAACACAACTTTGCCAGCCATAAATTCACATCTTGATTGTGAATCAACATTGAAATAGAATACGTCGAGCAAAGTTGACCCTATCATTTCCCATAATACCTTAACCATAAACCGTTTATTTATAATATTATCAAAAGATTGTGGTTTTTTTGATCACACGCTGCAGTCTAGTAGGACGGCAAAGGTGGTCTCCCGACATGATTGTGGTTTGCATATAAAATGCTAATATTATACTAATTAAAGGGAACGCAATTAACAACTCTGTCTGCAGAAAACTGAAATCTCTTCTATCAGCTACAATGGTCTCTCGTCTCTCCTCCCCCATCCACACCCCTTTCTCCTGTCTCTTTAACAATCTCTACACTTGCCGCTCCAAATGCAATGTCGCGTGAACCGGAAACAACTTTCAGCTTATCATCGGCTGAAATCTGAGCTTTCTGATCCTCGTGTAACTTGGGTTCGCGAACTGATGAATTCCTTTATATCGTTCATCTAGAAAGCTTCGAAGCTTCGTTCTGTCCTTCGAGGTTAGGGTTACGGTCGGTTCATTTCCTGTATTGGAATCCAGATGGCTCAATGCCGTTGCATTTTGTTCTGAAGCAATTTTAGATCCGTCGTGCTGTCTTTGGTGCTCGTTGGCCTCTGGTAAAATGCAGCTGCAATTCCGATGTCAAGATCTACCTAAGGCGTGTTAGTTGGCTAGGGAGAAGAAGGCAGGGAGCATATTTTGCCCAGTGTCATGTGATACGCTTTACTCTAAACAGCGAGGGGCACATGTACTGCTTATGAAGGAGGCGATCTAAGTGCAATTTTAGTTGGGTTTGCGATAACGTCCAATTCGATCTCTTTTTATCTGTCTGAGGGACGAAACCTGCTTTGGGACTGTTATTCTGTCATGGAGCACGTCATCGGTGGGAAGTTTAAGCTTGGAAGGAAAATTGGAAGTGGTTCTTTTGGCGAGCTCTATCTTGGTACATTCTGCGACTATTCAGCTCGAATTTAGCTCTTTCGCACATACTGCATGCAAAATAAAATCTCACCTAGTACTTATTATTTACTAATATTTTAAAATTTTCTGGGTTCATTGCAGGTGTGAATATAACGACAGGGGAGGAAGTTGCTATAAAGCTGGTAAACTCTCTTATCATATCACATAATTTTGTACTGCCATGATAACCTCCCAGGCTAAATGGGAACAAGTGATCTGACTTTTCTGTTGTGTACACTGGACTCGATCTCAAAAGTGAAAAGACTGCTTTACAACCAAAATGTACTAAACAGACCATTGCACACATGATAATCCCTAAATAAAACTTACAGACATGCACACCCATATGCAATGTCTGTGACGGTGAGGGATGGTCTGGATGGTTTGAGCCTGTGTTCACCAATGAAGTGGCACAGGGTGGGTTCTTTGTAAACACAACCCCTGTGTTTACCTCCCCACTGCACATCTGAGCCGTGCATGGTTGTGAAACAACTTGGATCACCCTTTATTTTGGTCACTTGCTCCCTCATAGACTGTATATTATGTATAGTTAGGGTTCTTGTGTCCCATATTTCATAGGAAATATAACTTCTAAATTGTAAAACTAAGAAAATTTAGTAACACGATTCTTACCTGCAGACACGAGGATTCAAAGACTTTGCTGGTGTTTGTTATTCTCTTACCATCCCCCAACCCCCACCTCCAACCACCACATACACACACAAAGAAAAGGAACATATATGTTCTAGTAACCACTGTGTCATATATTTCTATCGGTTTCCTGGGTGTAAAATAGGTGCTCAAAACCCTACACTTGAATCCATGCCAGCTTGAAAACAGACTCAGGATGTGGATGGTTCCAATATCAGAAACCTGGTCCAATAACAGATTAAATCAGAATTACTACATGTACGTGGTTCAAGAAATATGAGGATTCGATATACATTTTTGTGTGTATACTCATATTTTCTTATCATTAACATGTTTTGCTTCTGTGGATACTCTGAATTCTGATATTATATGTTTAATCTGGATGCACCTTACAATATGTGGCTGATTCCAGATTGCTTCTTCGTTTTGGATTCACTAATGCACTAGAAACAGAAATCAATCTTATTGGCACCCCTATCACTGTCTCATATAAATCTGTCGACAATATCAGTTCATATATGTCTTTCTAGTCCTTTACTTATGAGAAAAATCTACTATTGGAAGACATACTATGATGAAATTTCATCTTGCAGGAGTCAGCAAAAACAAAACACCCCCAGCTTCATTATGAATCCAAAGTTTATATGCTTTTACAAGGAGGAAGTAAGGGTCTGCTTTGTCAATATTTTTGAATTTGTTTCAACAGTAGCACATATAATATGTTCCAAATTTCCAGCCGGGATTCCTCATCTGAAGTGGTATGGTGTGGAGGGAGAGTACAATGTGATGGTTATTGACCTTCTTGGGCCAAGCTTGGAGGACTTGTTCAATTACTGCAACAGGAAGTTTTCTTTGAAAACAGTCCTCATGCTTGCTGATCAGTTAGTAAGAAACTTTCTGTAATCTCTCATCTTATTCACACTATTTATTATAATCAGTATCGGTGTTGAGAATGAAGTTGACTTGTTCAGTTTTCATCTGTGAGAACCAAACATCTGTGAATTGGAGTGGTTGTACTAATCTCAAATTTCTTCTGGCATGTTTTTGTATAGATAAATAGGGTAGAATATATGCATTCAAGGGGCTTTCTTCATCGAGATATCAAGCCTGACAACTTCCTTATGGGGTTAGGACGTAAAGCAAACCAGGTATGCTGTCTAAGTTTAGTTTTCTGTTTGTAAGGGCAATAATACAATGATATAGCACCATGCTGGTGTAGTTGTCTTGTAGGTTGGAAGTCGACAATACAAGTCATAACTTTAACGTTTCAGATAGGTTGACCTTTTTTCTTGAGGAAGACAGAAGGATGTTATGCTAGAATCTATTCTCAGTTTTCATTTAAGTAATAGAACATAAAAGGAAAAGTGTTACAACTCTAATACTCAAGGCATAGAACATAAAAGGAACTCTTTTTTCCACTGAATAGAGGTCATATTGTCTCCACCAATAGGCTGTAATGCATGAAAACAAGCATAACTTAATAGGCCTGAACGCTGTCTGTTCTATACGACTGAGATTAAAAGTACACATGTCGTTTATATTGTCTCTGGGTGCAGTACTACTTTCGAAAAGCTGGTGTAGTGGAAGTACATGGTGTTACAGCTGCTGTGTGTTTTCCTGTAGCAATTTGTTGTTGACATAAAAAGCTGGTACATGTAAACCATTACCATTAGATAATGGCAGTGATATAAATTTCTTGTGTGTATTCCACTGTCCCCAACCTAGTCTGTGCTTCCCAAGTTAATTTGTGCTGTGGTTGCTGGATGATTTCTAGGATACATAACAAGGAGGATTTGCTAGTTCGGACGTAACTCTTGTTCTGTAGGTTGACTATCAAACGTTTGATTGTGGCCTGTGTTTATTATTTACAGTGTTGCAGCTATTGGTGCAGCCATATACACAGGTATACCTAGTGAAACTTACTACAGGAGAGTTTCTAAGCAGCAGGGTCGATACAAATAGTATTCACTGTCATAATATACTGAAACCGAATTGGAAATTTCTGGTGGTATATTCCAATGGACTCTTTTTGGGTATTAGCTTTAAGGTTCCCACGGATTTATTCTCCTAACTTGATGATGTATCTCAAGGTTCACGTGCAAGCCCATACGTTGCACTCTCTATAGCGTCTTAGTCTACCAGTGCTGATTTGCTAAGAACTGTCTGATTGTATCATATAGCAACTTACATTGTCTGTAACATTCTTTCTGCTTCCATTTTTCTGCGAAAATTTATTTAATACTATCTATCAGCTTTATAACTAATTATTACACCTCTTAAGAATTTGACCAAATTCATTATTTAAAATTTCACCTCCTTCCCATGTCACCAATAAATTTAATGATTGTATGAACATTGATGCCCAAAATATAGGTAATGTAATTTTCTACATTCCAACGATAAATCTAACAAGAAGATCAATCCTAAATAGGCCAGGAGAACCATATGTTATTTTTGTCTGAAATTAAGAAGTGGTATTAAATTCATAGTGGGAGTTCTAGGAGATACTATCATTCACAAATTCCTTTCTTCTATTTGCTCTTTAGTACTAAAAGCTTTATTTGTAATTGTACCAAAGGAACTTAGGTGAAGCACTAATACCCTACTAATGCTAGCTTCATCTGTCAACTTGTGGAAGCCCCTTTATAGTGAAAGAGACTATAGTAACTCTTATCTCAAATTGACGTCTCTGTACGGATTGTTAGTGAAATGGAGTTGGTATACAGTTATGGAAACCTTTTATTTGCGGGGTTTTGATGATGGACACCTTCAAAACAATTGACATTCAATACTGTTCGTTGCAGGTTTACATCATTGATTACGGTCTTGCAAAGAAGTATAGAGACCTTCAAACTCATAAACACATTCCTTACAGGTATGTTATTATATTTCATTGCTAAATGAGTCTGAACTATTCGTAAATTTCAGTTCGAATGTAAAACTGTAAGACGCTACTTATTCTGATTTGTGGTTCTGCTAATTGAACTGTTATTATATTCCCTTTTTTAATAAACTATTACTATATTCCCTTGTATAATATTTGATCTGAAAGAGAAAAATTATTGGAAAAATTCCAGTTTTGCTTAAATAATAAATCTGCTCCAAATTTCTAGTGCATCATGACATGCCAGAAGATTTAATGGATACAATCTAATACCTGACTAGTCCTTTCATGTCAAAGAAGAAACTTTTGAGCAAAACAGCTATAATAATTATTGAACAGATAACACATGTTTTTCAATTTCCTCATCACTTGTATATGCAGGCCTATTGCCCAGTTACTTTTTAACTTGGCAATATATACTTATTGAACTTTGTATCTGTACATGGTATGCTTGAAAACTAGAGGTTGCAAACTGTACTTCAAGTAAACATTTCCCTTTTCATGTCATTTACACCTGTCTACGTTATTATCACTTGCCTATGCACCCTGACTCTCACGTTGTCAAGATGGAATGTAAATTTTAGTTATCTTTGTCCCCACCAGCAATGATTCCATCTGGTTTCGGTTGTCGGACCATCAAATGGTGCTAGGGATGGCAAATGACTGGGTATGAGTGTCCATACCCATACCAATGCCACTTCACGCATCTCAGTTTTGGGGTTTCCAATACCTGCCCCATTACAAAAAATGTGAGAAAACCACGTACCCTTCCCTGCCCTAATGCGTCATACGGATCCAATAATACCCATATAGTCCAAGTTTTTGACTCCCTAGGAGATTACAAATTAACTTGTAACTCAATCATGTGGTACTGTAAACCTGAAGTTT
This sequence comes from Alisma plantago-aquatica, assembly GCA_963693085.1. Classification (NCBI taxonomy): domain Eukaryota; kingdom Viridiplantae; phylum Streptophyta; class Magnoliopsida; order Alismatales; family Alismataceae; genus Alisma; species Alisma plantago-aquatica. Next base: position 1,415,788,690 of record OY856411.1, read on the forward strand.
GTGCAGAAAAAATCTCTAATTGCTGTACATATATGATCCAAATCCCATCTACAGTTTGAAGGTATTAGAATGTGTGGTATTCAACCCAAAACCAATTGACAATGGGTGAAGGGACCACACACCTTATAAGCCCAGGAACCTACCCAGAGCTCAGAGGTATGGGACTATTCTAACATCCCCCCTCAAGTGAAGCCACTTTTGTGTGCTTGCACTTGTCATTTTAGGTAGGGTGTGGTCCTCACACTTGTCTCATGGGGTCCGCTCTGATACCATATTAGAATGTGTGGTATTCAACCCAAAACCAATTGACAATGGGTGAAGGGACCACACACCCATGTTAAAATATAAGAATTGAACTAATGTAATTGTGATAGATGAATACAAGACTGGACACCCCTGTCCTATATATAGGAGCAAGGGAGAAACCCTAAGACTTGTGTCCCAAGTAATCTAAACTAGACGGGCCGGAATATAAAGGCCCACTAAACTAATTAGCCTATTTAACTAATAGACTAATATAGACACTTTAACACTCCCCCTCAAGCTGGAGCATGGGTGAAACACATGTCCAAGCTTGGAGAGTTACATGACTCGATAAAAAAGAAATGATAAATGAAAGATGAAGATAAATATCACTCCCATACAAAATATGTTACTCCCCCTTAATCAATACTCCCCCTGAATCAAATAGTGATGATGACTTTGCAGGCTGAAGATACTTGAGCTTTGAAGAAGGTCTTCCTTGAAGTGCATCTGAAATGAAGACATCTGAAGATACTTTGTAGGCTGAAGAATGTGCCACCGGAATACGTGCTTAACGCGGCACGAACGCGGATATAGTGTGGACGAATGGTCCTGATACTACAACAACTCGCCACTGGAATACGTGCTTAACGCGACACGAACGCGGACAGACTATCTGCTGCTTGATACGATGCAGGAACCATGGGGGCTTGACAGGAAAGTAGATATCATCCATCAAGGAAAGTCCCAAGAGGATCAGCTACAGGCGATGTCGATACAGCAGATGCGGCTCGGAGAAGACGTGATGAAGTAGCTCGGTGAAGATAAAACTCTGAGCTTCTGAAGAAGCACCCATCTGTCTCATGTGAATGCAGTTGAAGGAATACATCATCAACAACGAATATTGTGTCGACGCTGGATCTTCACTGCTGGCTCCAAGTAGAGAACCGGTGTGCTGAACGATGTGAAGCTCCATGAAGATAGCCTGGAATATATATAATTTGAATACATATATCATCATCTCATCTCATCTCATACTCTCTCTCATACATTCTCTCATATGCTCTCATACTCGCTCTCTCTTCTCATCTCTTTCTCTCCTCTCTATCCCCCCGCACACCAAATACGACAAGAGTGAGTGTTTGGTGTGGAGAACTGGATATATGACCCCCCCCCCCCCGTAATGTTGAAAAAGGATGCTCACATAATATGGGTGGGTGGGAAAGAAAATGGTGGAAAAAGAGAGGAATATGTGAAATGGAGATGGGTAATGTGTGGAGAATGAAACCGATAACCAAAGAGAGTATACTAAATGGGTCAACATGAGATCCGGGTAGAAAAATAAGGTCATAATAGGATCTGATTAGCAAAAGATAGGACCGATTAATGATCCGAATAGAGACAGGGATAATGCATATGGGGGTAGTAAACATGGTTGTTTGGTAGCGGTGGAGAGTGATGGGTGATCGCCTACTGTAGATGGCAGCAGTAGCATGATGACGCACAACACAGCAACAACTTGCTGATGAAGATCGTCGGGATGATGAAGAAGTGGAGGAGCAGTAGCTTGCGGATGATGGCTGGATATGATGCTCGGCTGATGAAGCACTTTGTCGCAACATAGGAGATGACAAATGGTCTCCTGCGTGACTTCAAAGATATTGCATGCTAAGAGGATGCATGCGGAGCCAAGGCAGACCCTCTCCAAAGCGACGATTGTATCCTTTTTACATCGCCACTGATTAACTGTTGATACCATCTACAGGACTGTCGATGGTATCAACAGACGTTCTTCTGTCGCTGTGATAAAGTCGATACCATCGACTTCCTGTCGATAGTATCGACGGGAATGTAGCAGGTTGCTTCTGCACTGATCTCGATACTATCGACGCTCGGGTCGATAGTATCGACACGGCGGCGGCTGGGCTGCTGCGGCAGATGGAGTATCGACGGAATGCAGTTTGCGTCTGGACTAACGTCGATACGATCGACGTTCAGGTCGATAGTATCGACGCGGCGACGGCTGGGCTGCTGCGGCAGATGGAGATGGCTGCTCTTTGCGGATGAGAAGCGATTTCTGATGGCTGGCGACACTGTGGAGATGGCTGCTGGCGGCTACTGCTGATGGTGGCGGCGGCGCTGCTAGTTTCGGATGGCGAAGGAGATTACCGTGACGGATGCCTACGACGGCGACAGTTGCAGATGATGATGGAGGACGACTGCTATGATAGGCAGCGGAGGTGTTGTATGGAAAGAATGAAAGAATAAATAATAGATGACCATGGAGGCCGGGATATGCCTAGCGGGCAGCCGTCCTAGGCCATGCAACGGCCGCCCGCAGGCGGAGAGAGCCCGCGGTTGCTCTCTTCGGAGAGTGGAGCGGCGACTGCATGGGAGAAGACGGCGGCTTGGAGAGAGAGGGAAGCGGGGTGGCGGATTAGGGTTCTCTCAGAACAGAACCCGCTCTGATACCATGTTAAAATATAAGAATTGAACTAATGTAATTGTGATAGATGAATACAAGACTGGACACCCCGGTCCTATATATAGGAGCAAGGGAGAAACCCTGAGACTTGTGTCCCAAGTAATCTAAACTAGACGGGCCGGAATATAAAGGCCCACTAAACTAATTAGCCTATTTAACTAATAGACTAATATAGACACTTTAACAGAAGGTAACTTAAATGAAATTTTGGAATAACTTTGATTCTCAATACTTGCGTAAGACTCACATATTGTTATGCAGCTTCTTCAAAGTTGGCGTAATTATTACTTATTCACATTCAAACTCAAATAATTTGCTCACCATCTTACATGGTTAGTATGTCATTTGCAATTCACTCCACAAAGGGAAAACAATTTTATATAAATTATACTCAAATAAACCTGCGCAAACATAGAGCCAAAAATTGTAACAATAGATCCATATTCTATTTCGGAAAAAATCTATAATATGGGCATTATGTTGACATACACGTATAAATTTACAAATTTCAAATATATGAATATTATGTGAAGTTTATCACATGTCAGTACGATAGATGTATGTCGTCATCGTCATCGTCTTTGTCACCGTCATATATAAGCTACATTGCAGTGTATTGGCTAAAATCATGGACCGTATGTCAGTTCCATCACTTTCTGCATCCACTTCACCGAATAATATTCAAGAAGTTTGGCATATCAACCTCCCGATGAAACTGCTCTAACAATTTTGTATGACCTAGAGTGCATTGTATGGTTCATATCATGGATCTTATGGCACTTCCATCACTACGTGCATCCACTGATGCGATAATAATGAAGAAGTCTACCAACATCTTGATGGAATTGCTCTACAAAAGTAAACCACCAAACATCTTGGGAGATTTTTCCTTATCACAGAAGGGACCTCAATTTTAATATCGGTTAGTGTTTTATTGATATTTATTGGTTATCATCACTGGCTAAGGTAGAAAGTCCCGCCCAAAAGTGTTGAACTCAAGTGCTTTGTAGGATTCAAGTCCTATATTATGTATTAACGCCAAATAAGTACGACTGGTGTCCTTGGTACAACTTCAAAGCCTCTTTTTACAGCAAACTAAACGAACTGAACGGCAAATTGTAGTCCATGTTTGGTTTGATTTTGAAGAAAACAGACTTGTTTGAGCATAAACTTTTTTTATAAAAAAAAATCTCAGGCGTTCTTTGGTTTGTAATATAAGGCCAATACACCAACCCAAATGGTCTTATGTCCTCGAAGGTGTATACTTTATTATGGCTTTTCTTTACCACGAATACTACATTGAAGTTACAGTGCTCAGCTAGATTTGGTCTTGAGTACGTTTATTGATATTTTCATTGGAAATTATAGTCATTTACCTTGAACTGATACTGTCTTAGCTGCATGGACATTCGAAAGGAACTAAAAAACTCAAGAAACACCATCATTGCTGAGACAGATATGGCTACGTCATCTAGCTTGCAAATTAACAAGTTAAGGAATTTTGGTAAACTTGCTGATGTGTTAAGTCTCCTTTCCTTCATGGTTAGCACAGTGCTTACAAGAGCAATTTTCTAAGGCAGGCTAGTAGTGAATAAAAACTGGTGAATGTTTCTGTAAGATATTACAAAAGGAGAGCATTGAGGGTGTGGGTCAAATGAAGAGCTACCTTAAGAGTAAAATCAGAGAGTAGATCAAATATCACATCAGTCGAAGGTCCAGACATGCTGTGAACCCTCCTGATTTCACCAAAATTCTCTAGGTAGTTAGGTGAGTGAATCATATAACATGAAAGTTTAGTTGAATGTCATAGTAAATGTGGAAAAAGTCTTGAGCGTTCTTTTATTTTGGATGAGATCCAGGATGGCCGGTTGGTTCAGCCGAAGGGTCGCCAATGAAGCGACCCAACTTTGAACTCGCAGAAAAAAAGTCTTGATTTACCTCCCTGTGACACATCTTGGGATTTGTGCGGTTATTGAAGCAGTAGGGGTTACCCCCTACTATTGTTTCAACAAAACATACATTATTTTTTTATATGTTTATGTGAGTTATTAAAGAGTTCTATGAAACATAATCAGGCATCATTAAATCGAATTTGTGACGTCTTTATGCCTCAATTGTATTTGTCTTGATTCAGAGTCTATGTTAGGTTGAAAATGCAAAATTCGATGTGTAATAGGTTTTTTTGTATAAATTTGTTATTCAAATGATCTTAATATATAGTCTTTGACTTTCTCAAAAAGTATCCTCATGCAAGTTTTTTGTATCTATCATGAAAACCATGTTTTACTCGCTGCCACTCGAGAAATCATTTTTGAGCTTCAGCTCTACGCTGATTGCTAAGGTATATTCGTGTCTCGCTGAGGTTATTCATTTCTCCTATGGTAAAAATTGCATACAATTTCTGAGTTGATCACATTCTTTCTTCAGACAAAACGTGAAGCTAAAAGACTTGTTATTATAGATCACTAAACAAGTTGATTAGCATCTATAGTATGCTCTACTGTAAAACAACAGTTATACACCTTTGTGTTGTTTAATATTTAATTACATTCTACAATTGAATTTGGTTGTGAGGTTTGTCCTGGCGTTAATGAGATCGAAGACTTGAAAATGACTCATGAACTTATGTATCTATGATGTTTCCAATACAGGGAAAATAAGAACCTTACAGGAACGGCTCGCTACGCAAGTGTTAATACCCACCTTGGTGTTGGTAAGCGCAACATTGTATGTTTTTATCTCTTGTGAATCATATGACGTCCTCAGTGCTGATTTCCTGCAGAACAAAGCAGGAGGGATGATTTAGAGTCTCTGGGTTATGTGCTGATGTATTTCTTGAGAGGAAGGTATTTTTACATGGAACACAGTTTTGACCAGTAGTTGTTTCACTATACACCAATAATTTTGTTGATATGTAATATTCACTTTTATTCTTATCGTGATTGGTTTTCCTGTACTAGTCTTCCTTGGCAAGGCCTGAAAGCTGGGACCAAAAAACAGAAGTATGATAAAATCAGTGAAAAGAAGATGCTCACTCCCATAGAGGTACTGCTAGGTTTTAGTCGTGTACTCAGTTCTGATCTTGAGTCGTCGAGGCTTGAACTATAGTGTTGAATGTGAATTGTTGAAACAGAAAATTCTAGAAATTCACATATTGCTCTTATATTTGACTGTCTTGTATTTTATAAATAGGTCCTCTGCAAATCTTTTCCCTCTGAATTCACGTTATACTTCCACTATTGTCGATCGTTAAAATTTGATGACAAGCCAGACTATTCTTACTTAAAGAGACTTTTCAGAGATCTATTTATTCGGGAAGGTAGGTATTCTGTGTTAATTTTAATTTGAGAAATACTTATTGAAAAGGTTATTCAATTTTTTATTTATTCCATTGGGCTTCTCTCTGTAGGCTATCAATTTGACTATGTATTTGATTGGACAATATTAAAGTATCCACAGATTGGTACCAGTTCAAGGTCACGGGTATACGAAAGATGCATTTGTTCATGTGGAGACGTATTGGCTAAACTAACTTTCTGTCTATGTTGTCGAATATAATTGATTACATTTTTGTTCCAGACCAGTGGAAGGGCGAGTGGAGCAGTTGGACCATCTGCAGAACGAGCTGAGAAGGCATCAGGTTTCTTTCATCTGTTTTTTCTTCTTCTTCATAAAATAGCATCTGCTTGAAGTTTTGAGCTGAACATATAACATTTCTTCTCAAGTTGGACAAGAACTACGGGATCGATTTTCTGGTGCTGTTGAGGCTTTTGCTAGAAGGAATGGCTCTGGTTCCGGCCATCATAGTGATCACTCTAAGCATAAAACATCGGAAAATGTGGCTGCATCCTCTAAGGAAGCTGTACGTGTTTGCTCCCACTCTATTTTTCTGAGTATTTAATCACCCTTATGTTGTAGGAAAGAAAACAGAAGGCATTTTGTTGTTTTTTCTAATCACAAAACAACAATTTCACTACAATGGGAGCCTGAATCTCCAACGTGTTAAAGTTGGCTATGTGGCTAATTCTTTTTCATTTAGCTATGTCTGGGTCATATTCTCACTAAAATACAATGAAAGTCATCTCCTTATGAATTCTTCCCAAGTTATGATATAATGACAAAAACACCTCTTAGCAAACTGTGGGACATTTATTTGTCACACTATGTTTATTTAATCTAATTTAGGTCCTAGGGTTAATAATGAATGAACTAAAGCTCATAAAATCAAATGTCCATAACTCTCAATTGGTATATCCTATTATTATGAAATTTTAGGTGGAGCTCTATGATGAAGTTATCTAGCTATGAAGAAAACTGGGATTCAAATCCAAATGTTGGTTATAATAGTTTCACTAGGTTGATAATACACATGCATCACCCTAATATGTATTTATGATTTAAATTAATTTAAA